>CM062291.1:414860947-415460947 GCA_031216915.1 Pictodentalium vernedei | reverse complement strand
TTTTTGTCTCAAAAACATAAGTTATGCCCCCTCTTTGGAACGAGCTCGTTCCAATAAGGGGTCATAACCTATGTTTTTGAGACAAAAAATGAAAAAATAAAGAAAATTAATTGGGAGATTTTTTGTGAACAGCGCTGGCCGGTTTTGGCCGTTACGTGGGGTAAAGGGTTAATGAACGAGGTTCAGAACCTTCATGTCAAATCGTGACGAATTTGAGATTCCATTTATCACATATGTAATTTTTAACCTTTTAGCAAACGTAACGACAGTAGTAGGAGATGTGATAAACGGGCCCGGTTGGATGGAGCTCATGGTGGATCTCATGTGATGTCATAGTCACCTGACCTAGTTACGTCATGTCTGGTTGTGTTAGCCTGCATGAGCGGCATCTTGGGACGTCATCCCTATAATGATACATTGTATTAGTGCGCATGTGCAGTAACGTTGCTAGGGTGACACATGTTTCTGTCGTCCATTTTCTGTATTGGAGGTCGCCATCTTGGTTTCTATGGTAGCACGCGGTGCTATGTGACCCAAATGTCTACAATAGGACGGGGGGAGGGGGGGGGGCATGTTCTGAGGGTGCGTTCGATTGACTCTTGACCCAAATAGACGCGATACTTTTCTCAAATCACCAAAAACATCCAAAATCACTTTATTTGGTACGGATTCCCCCATAATGCTCCTTTTTCATACAATAGGTGCTTCCCTTTGTACAAGAGTAACTTTATTGGTTCGGATTCCTGCAGAATCCTCGTTTTGTACCTGTTTTGCCTATAACTGACCGCATTCTGTCTGTTCTAACAGTCTATCTCGTCTAGTCTCTTCCACATATCTCTGGACCTGCCCCCTGCCTTTGCCCTCGTCCAAGTCTTATAATCAGCAGGCAGGTTGCTTCATTTCCCGTAATCCGTACATACCCATACAGAGTTATTCCCCCTATGTATAACGATGTCCCACATGATTCCGAAGGCTAAGAGTCAATTGAACAGGGATAAGAATTGCTCGAACGATTCGAATCAAATTAGTAAATCTAGTAATTACTTGAAAGAGTAACACCTCTTACGATTCTTATGCTCAGCTGGGTATTGCAGAATACAGTACGTGGAGAGTGGATTGTAACAAAATCACCCGCGGAGTGAAGTTATCACCCAAACTATAACTTTCAAATTCTGTCCATACGGACAAAAAACAAAAGAATGTTTCAGCTAATGTACCTCCGGGTTCAACCCGGAGGTCCATTGGCTAGAATTTTTCTTGTACTCGTCATGCTTTGCAACAAATTTGCAATTATTGATTGAGTGGAATATCCACTCTGCGGGTGATTTGGTGATAATACACTCTACACGTACTGTACCTATGGCATAGTGATATAGTACTGGGGTACCTCTTAGAGGGTACTTATCGGAGAATATCTATCTGCATATAGTTATGGTTCCCGGAGTCCGTTCAATTCCTTGCATTAAGACCACTCCATGGCCTCCATAGGACCAAAACTACTACCGCTGGTTTGGCCATTGTCACCATCGTCTGCCCTATAATTAGCTTCCACTCTTCTGCTATTAATACTGGTCTGTACAGCTGCAATTGGCGACCGCTGGTTTCCCCGTGCTGGAATCTCTCAGACTACTGACTACTATGGCTTTCAGTACCTACATCACAAATTTGTTAATCATTTATCATACTTGGCTTCCGGCAATACTAGTAGTCGAATATAGTTTGCTTGCTCTAACGACTCCAATCTTATCGAGCAAAGAAGCAGTCGGGTAGTGATTTGAACAGGTATACCTCGAACGACTCGAATGTAATAGAGCAAATAAGTCATCGAGTAAGTACTCGAACGAGTGACTCCTCTTACAACTCCACGACTCATCTAGGAAAAAGGGCAATCCATAACCACAGCCGATTCTCACAGTGGGATTCCATAAGAACAATATTTTTGGAGGATGCTTTTTGGATGATAGTTATCGTAACCTGTGGCTTCTACATCCGGGTACTTCCGCTTGGTAGTTGAAAAAGACAAGATATAACATTCAATTCATTTGTATTTTGTTACAACCACAGAATACAGTTTATTGAGTTCATTGAGTTCATAGTCAATTGCGGTAGGTATCATCATATGCAAGCACTTTGTTCAATTATAGTCACGTGTTCACGATATCTACTTCATCTCTGAGTGGAATGCAATTCTCCCGTCCTCTTTTTCCCGAAGAGGTTGACAACCATCCGATCGATGATTCGGCTTTAACGGACCTTTTTCCCATTGTTTGACCCTGGCTGGGTTCTTCAGGCCATGTGTTTGCTTATTGTGTTCTGGAAGCTTGACTTTCTTGGTTGATTTTATTTCTGGCATGTTGTGGACACGTTAGGCCATCACCTCGTGCTTTCGAGCTCCATTTTGGGTTGGTTCATCATTGAATCTTCAGTTTACTGTTCACAGCTCTTGCTTTTAGCTGTAGACTGGGCAGAAACTCCATTCTTCTGAGCACCACAGGGGCCACGGACACGGGGGGGGGGGGGGGGGGGGGGGGCATGCAATATAGGTTTCAGGTTTCATGGTTTATAGGATACATGACTCCAAAAGTTTCTCTGTAAGGGGATGTGTTGTGATATTGGCTACATTGCATGTAGCCAATATCACAACACATATCCATTAATGACTCCGCACCAGAAACTTTGGTACATTCAGCGAGACTAACTTTGAGAAATAATTATACATTTAATTGTCTGAATAATCTGGAAAAATAATAGCAGTTTTTTGTTTGTTTAAAAATGCGTTTAAAAGAAGAAATTATGGATGCTTCTATGTCTTCCCTTTTAAGTTTTGTAGGAGATAATTTCTGGCCACATAGTTTTGTTTTTGTGGCAGAGCAAAACAACAAATTTCAGTGTTTTTTTTCCCAGGGTACCATGTCCCCAGATCCCCCTAATCTTCCCGGGGCCTCACGGCATTCACTACCCCCGCCCCAACTTTCAAAATCGCTCCGCGGCCCCTGTACCAACATTAGTCTTTCTAAGTTCGTTCTTGTTCTCAGTAGTAACTGCATTCTTCTGAAAATCATTTTTCACTGTCGTTTGAGTGGAAACATCATTGTTCTTAACTTCGTTCATCTTCATCACCGTTGTTGCTCCCTTTGGCATCTTTTCCTTTCTCTTGTTAGTAGTTTGAGTGGTAACTTTGTTCTTCGTCGTTCTTCAACTCCGTTTTGGTTAACAATCCGCCCACATCAAACGGTGTCTCCATATATTTCAGTATCCCCCTCACAACCCCCGTGATCTGGTTTGGGTTTCTTCTATTGACTCCGTCTACCATACGATTCACTTGGGCCAATTCATGGGAATTCAGATACAATCCGGCATCATTCTTGAAGATCTGTATATGTAAGTCATCTTTTAATACTAGCAGACAGACAACTTCACTCTTCGGCAGTCAGAACACAAATGAATTTTTATACCAAGCTCACCGATGTTACTACCCATGAAAAGCCTGTATATTAAATTTTAGTTTTTAACCCCTCTACCGGTGTAAAGCTTCTACTGCGGTTAAAAAAAAAAATCACACCTATAGTCGGAAGTTCATCCAACAGGACATTTGGCATGACGCAATGTGCCAACTTCGATACTTTTACACTTCGCGATGTTTCATTCAAACATCAGACATTTTACATTACTATCTACTACGTGCAATAACTTATTAATTTTAAAATACCTACAATTAAATATTTAAAATAAAATTTAAGAATTGTTAATAATAATTTGACTGAAAAAGCAATGTAAATTCAATCAACTTTAAAGATTTTTCTAGCTGTCAATCAAGCATTCACGAGTAGCCGGTAGTACTAACCACTGGTGCAGATGTAAACAAAACAAACTCATGTTTTTGCGATAGAAAGTGGCATTTTCCGCTCTATTTTAAATGATAAGTAGAGGATATGAAATGAGTGTTTTTCTCACATAATATTTATGAAACAAGTCTAAGAATTTTCCGTTTTTGCGAGCCTCTTCGGACAAGTTTCATAAATATTATATGATAAAAACACTCATTCCATATTCTATTTATCATATGACACACACACGCAAAATTAGCCACTTAGTATGACTTTTTAACCCATCACCTAACTTAAGTTGCAGACGGCACTTGGAAAAAAACATCCCTGTTTAACTAAAAATTTTCATTTTTTGCTTCCAAAACATAGGTTATGACCCCTCATTGGAACAAGCTCGTCGAGATCGTTCCAATGAGGGGTCATAACCTATGATTTGGAAGCAAAAAGTGAAAATATAAAAAAAAATGAATGGCGTTTTTCTTGTTGTAAAAGATTAATACAATAAAACCCACCCTGAACAGGACAGATAGCGTAAATTCTCCCTACTGAAATTATGCAAAAGTAACCCAGTTGCATTTTGTTTAGCCAATCAAATTGTCCAGTTTTGAAATTGACCAACGAAAGCTCCCAACTCTAATTATGCAAATTATGAAAATGTGGGCCAGTTGTATTTTGTTCAGCCAATCAAATTGTCTAGTTTTGAAATTGACCAATGAAATTGACGGAAGGCTTTATTTATCACTGATTAATATGAAAACAAAATATCAAATGTTTTAAAGTGAACAAAACGGACGTCAATCAACTTTGAAGAAGTGTCTAGCTGTCATTCAAGCATTCACGTTCTCATTCAACAACAAGCAACAACCAACCAATTGTTTAAATAGCACTACTCAATGAATCGTACTTTTCCATCCTCATAAAATGAAATTGTTCAAGACGATACTTATAAACATACGCTTACTGTCGAATCCCGTCTTGTATAGTTTTTTTTACATCCCATGTTATATTATATACTGTTTGGTATACATTACCTATGTGAATAGCCTGTTTGATGTATATAATTAACGCAGTTATTAATTAATAAATATTGTTTAAACCAAGCATTTACGTGCAGCCGGTAGTACTGCCCACCGGCGCATATGTAAACAAAACAAACCCGTGTGTTTGCGATAGAAAGTGTCGTTTTTTCTCCATTTCAAGTGACAAAGTGGATTATTTATTTAGAGTATGGTATACATAAAATAATAGGTACTAGGACCGGTAATCAGATTTAAACCACAAGTAGAATAAGGGTTTTAACCTATTTATTCTACAGTTTATACTTTTTTCTGTAACGGCGAGTCCATTTTCTCAATGGTTGCTGTCTTGGTTATCATCATTACCTTACACTTCGAATGAGTATTTTGCCATAAGGTTGTCAAACAGAAATGTTCTCTTTTCCAAGGCGTATTTCTGGAACTCTTCAAATCCATATTCCTCTTCTTCACGTAGCCCTTTACTAGTCTCTTGAATTTTCTGGTGATTTGGATTCTGGCAAAATTCTTAATGTACACCAGCGTATTAATGTATTTCGCCCCGATGGTTTTTCTGACAGAACTTTCATGGGATGTGGCTTCTTCTTCGGCTGCATTTTCTTGATCCATTCCATTCTCGATATAACGTTCACGAGGTTTTTAAATTCTTCTTAGTAATCATTGTACGCACTTCTAACGATACTTCCCATTTAATCGTCCACCAGTTTCTCTTCTTCAGAGTCTTCTTGAGATAGTTCCGACTTATCGGATTCCGAATCTTCCATTGGTGAATAGTTTCTTGGTGAACAATCGTCACCTGAGTGCTAGAATGTTCTATGTCCCCTATGGGACATAGAACATTCTAGCACTAAGGCGACGCAATGACGACAGGATTGCATTGCGTCCGCTCTCTTCGACGGTTACATCACAAATGCCAATTTTGTTACCAACACGTCGTCTTATAGGCCTAGGATATCTGACAATACATTGACGACGTGTTTAGCAACTTCCTTAAAAATCCCCATTTCTGTATGAGTTTCCGTCTTTTTTAAAAAGATAGTTTTCCCTTTGGCAAGGTTATCCTCCTGGTGCTTGTATGGAATCAGCTGTGCGATCTCGGATTTTGTCGATGGCACATTATAACTCAATAGATTCCTAGCACAGTCACTTATATATTCTATCAAATCATCAAATCATCATTAGCTGTCTTGATCATCATCTTGGTTTCCCGTCGGTCAGAGATAGAAATCACAGTGTATCTGAATTTCTGTTCAGTCTTTCAGTGTTCTTTGGTTTTTCCTCTTCTTCTTTAGGTCTTTAGAAGCAGGTGTTTTCTTTGTGTCTCTCCGTGTGAAAGTTCCGAGAAAAGGTTTTCCTACAGTACTCGCAGCGATGAACTGCCATGTCTTTTCTCTTTGTCGGTAGAGGACAAATAGGTATTTGGCGCCGTGCACATCCCTTTATATATACCTTTCTTAGGGCTAGAACTGGGGTGATGAGCGATGAGAGAAAATCAAATTTCCGTAACACAGACACTTTTTTATATCGGTAGAATTTCCATCATATGTCATCAGTTTCAATACACTGTCGTGTCCTCGCAGGTCACCGTATTCCGTTGCATTCTGCATTCAGTGGAATCATGTCTTCGCGAATGTTGACTGCACTGCACATCTGCAGGGATGTGGCGAAAGGGGGGGGGGGGGGGGGGGTGGGGAGGGTTGGTGTCTCAACCCCCAGCTTGGAGTACTTTTTTTCAAAAGTTGGAAATTCCGAGGTCAAAAATCAAATAGTTGGAAATTCAATAAATTAACATTGTTCATGAAAAATATTAAAATTCCAACTAATGATGAGAAATTTTGATCTTTTATTTCCAACTGGAAACGTGAGTTTCAAATTTCCTACTCTAAAATCGACATGGCCTCAAAATTTCGACTCTGACATCAATCCGACATCAATCCGGTAAATTTTCAGACCCAGACAGATGCTTGTTCCGTTTCAGGACTAGTGAAAATTTTCAGAAGGGTTCATAACCCTTTACCCAATGCAGACGATTTCAAAATTCTTTATTTTAAATATCAGTTTTTTAAATTTAAAAAAAAAAATTCAACAAAACCACATCATGTGACCCCTCTTTGGAACGAGCTCGACGAGCTCGTTCCAAAGAGGGGTCACCTGATATGGTTTTGTTGAAATTTTTTGAAAAATAATATTTTTTCAGCAGCTGTATTTGCATATTACGCTGGCGGATGCGGGCGATTCGTTGGGTAAAGGGTTAAAAGATATCACCCAGCGCTGCAGTGCAACCACCTATCGAAACCACGCGCAGTTGGAATTTACACCGGTGGCACCCCCCCCCTCCCCACCAGCTGAAACCCTCTAGCCACATCCCTGCACATCTGCATAAACACTTAATGAAATCATCACATGCAGGTTGTAAAACGGCATCTTCCCCTTCTTTATTCGTATCACACAAAAACTCCAAAGCTTCTACATTTCTCTTTATCAACGAGAGCAGGTCTTTAGTATCTCTCTGTTAATAGTACTTCTCTTCACACGTTCGATCTGTTTAGTATCTCGCTGCGGACAGTAATATGCTTCTTGTCTCTTCCTATTGTCTTGTCAGGACAACATCTTTGCACAATATCTACAGAGCCGAGAATTCCGTATGTCTTCACTCGATGACGGTACGGACATAAATGGACTGAAAGCCGAGCTCACCCCCGTTTATACCTTTCCCACTGAAGTACACGGATGTAGCATGAAGTACCCGGATGTAGAAGCCACGGGTTTGTACAACTGTTATCCAAACGGTATCCCCCCCCCCCCCCAATATCCTTCTTACGGAATCACACTATTGAAATCCATTTTTGGAAAAAATATCTGTGGTTATGGAATCCCTTTTTCCGAGATGAGTCGTAAGAGGAGTAACTCGTTCAAGTAATTACACTGTAAAACATTACCGTAATTCTACGGTTAACTACAGTCAGATGACTGTCATATACAACGGTGTCGAGGCCGTTAATTAATTTTAACGGTGTTGCCGTAGAAAACCCCGCGAATTTGATCCAATGAACGTATTTCTCCCGACACGCTATCCAATTACGTCGCACGGCGGTAAAAATGGTGAATTATGGGATCGCCCTTGCCATATGCCACTCTGGAAGTCGCCATTTCCAAGAAGGATGCCCGATGCTTTTGAAGACGAACAACGACGTAAGTAGTATGTAATGTGGTTTTCACCTCTTAGTTGCCGGACCCCGGTGCCGGACCCCGGAAGTGACGTCATGTCACGTGACGTAGTGGCGCCATGTTGTGTTGTCATGGTAACCCGCGTGAGCGGCCATGTTGTGACGTCATCTCCATAGTGATACGTGGTGTGAGTGCGCATGCGCAGCGGGTGTTGTTAGGGTGATACGTGTTTCCGTCGTCCATTTTGTATACTGGAGGCCGCCATCTTGGTTTCTATGGTAGCACTTGATTGCTATGTTACCCAATTGTTCTGTAATAGGACGGGGTATGTTTTGAGGGCATGTTCCTTTGTAGAAGAGTAAATCTAATTACCACAAACAACCCGACAATCCATCCAAATCACCAAAATCCACCCGAACTTTTACTATTTCGAATTCTTCCAGAATTCTCTGTTTCTATCTATATATGTAATAGTTTTCCTCTACCTAGGCATGTTCCTTTGTTCCAGAGTATACTCCAGTAGCGTAGAAGAGCCTATTAGTTGTAACAGTTTACCTTATTATTACTATATTTAGCAATTTCTGGTCTATTCTTGTTAGTTCTGACCCTATTCCAAGTACTCTTGTTGTTTCATATATCTAGATTATAACTAACCAATCAGATTGCTTGATTTCCCATAGTCTGTATGCAGGGTTATCTCCCTTGTGTATAACAAAAGAAGTCCCAAAGACAATAAGCTATCGAGCAGTTACTGATAAGTCATTGCTCGAACGACTCTAAGACCATCGAGCAAATGAGCTATCGAGCAATTGCTCGATCTAGTGACTCCTCGAACGACTCTTCGACTCATTTCAGTATTTGAGGATACCCATGACCCGGTATTGTATTATTTGAGGATACCTATACCAAATATCCCTTATAAGCTAAAGAGCCAAGAGAGTAATTGCTCCATGAGCAATTGCTCGAACGACTCGAAGCTCATCGAGCAAATGAGCCTTAGAGCAATTGCTCGATCGAGTGACTCGACATACTGCTGGAACGACTCGAAGGCCATCGAGCAAATGAGCTATCGAGTAATTGCTCGTTCGAGTGACTCCTCGAACGACTCTACGACTCATGTCAGAAAAAAGGGATTCTAGGGCCTAAAGGGATTCCGTAAGTAGGGCTTTTTCCCAAATAAGCCAAAGAGCCAAGAGAGTAATTGCTCCATGGGCAATTGCTCGAACGACTCGAAGCTCATCGAGCAAATGAGCCTTAGAGCAAATGCTCGATCGAGTGACTCCTCGAACGACTCTTAGACTCATTTCAGTATTGGGGATACTTGTTGGACTTTACATCCGGGTACTTCATGCTACATCCGGGTACTTCTGTTGGGAAAGGTATAAAAGGGGTGTTGGTACGAAAATAAATTCATTTGTGTTCTGACCGTCGTCGAGTGAAGACATGTTACCAATTCGTTGCAGATACTGTTCCAAGTTATTTTCAAGATCGGATAATGCTCGAAGACACGAAAGAACCATCATCGGCTCCACTGCAGATATTGTGATAAAGAATTCTCCAGGAGCTTCACACGTAAGAGGCATGAAGAACATTACTGTCCAAGAAGAACAGAAGAGGAGAGAGATACTGGACTGACTGACCAGAATAAAGCACTTTTAGAATTTTTATGGGATGCCGACAAGGTGGAAATCGATGCCGTTCTACGTGCTGCTGATGAAGATTTGATTACCTGTTTATGTAAATGTGCTACCAACATCCTCGAAGATAAGATACCACTGAATTTAGCTGAATTTGATGACCTGCGAAAATACGAACATGTATTGAAGCTGCTAGCAGATGATGGAATTTCTCCAGATATAAAAAGATGTATACTACGAAAGAGTTGCTTTCTCTCAGCGCTTATCAACCCAGTCCTAGCTCTGAAAAAAGTATAAAAGGGGTGTTGGTGTGAAAATAAAATCATTTGTTCTACGACCACGAAAGAGTGAAGACATGGCGATACATAACTGCGAGTACTGTGGAAAAACATTTTCTCGAAAATTTAACATGAAGAGGCACAAAGAAGAAGTTTGCCCAAACCAACAAACGGAAAAATCGAGCAACACTACAAGATTAGAAAGAAATCTAGATACACTGCGAATCCTCTCTGATGCGGATCGATATGAAGCCAAGACTATACTGAAGATGGCCAGTGATGATTTGATACAATGTATATGTGATTGTGCTTCGAACATCTTGACGGGCACAGTGCCTATAACCAAATCTGAGAGAGCTAAGCTGATTCCACACAAGTACGAAATAAGGAGAATTGCCTCACCAACGAGAGAACTATCTTATCGGAAAAGAAGACGGATCATACAGAAAGGAGGATTTTTAGGAAAGTTGATCAAACCCGTCATCAATGCACTGTCCGATATCCTATAAAAGGGTCGTGCTCATAAGAAATTTGTTATTTGTTTTCTGACCTTCGAAGAGAGCGGACACAATGCAATCCAGCTGTGCACCAAAACACTGGTCAAGAGATTCGGACTCTGATGAATCGTCGGAACTATCAGAAGATATGGAATATGAAGAAGAAGAAGACGAAGAAGACGTTTCTATGATGGGAGGTATCGTTCAAAGTGCCTTTGACAAATACCAAAACGATTTTGACAACCTCATGAACAAATATATCGAAGATGGAATGGATAGTGAAGATGCAGTTGAAACAGCATATAGAGCACTTCAAAAGAATGTTAGAGAAGCCATTAGTGAGAAATACATTCATACCCTTGTGTACATTCGAAATTTTTGCAACGACGCAATTCACAAGAAAATTCAAGAAACTGCCAAGCGTCTTCGTGAAGAAGAAGACTTTGACTTTGAAGAATCCCAGAAATATGCCTTGGAAAAGCGAAGATTTCTGTTCGACAACCTTATGACAAACTACTCATTCCGCGTAGATGATGATGAAGAAGAAGAAGACGATTAGAAAAGTATAAAAGGAGTGTTGGTATAAAAATAAATTCATTTCCGTTTTGAACGTCGAAGAGTGAAGATGTCTGTGTCAACAACGGTGCTCAGATTCAAAGATGACTTACATATACAGATCTTCAAGAATGATGCTGGATTAAAGCTGACTTCCCAGGAACTGACCCAAGTGAATCGTGTGGTAAATGCAGCCAAGAGAAAAAATCTAGACATGGATGCTGGTGGAAAGACACAAAGATGTGTGGATACTGGCCGATCAGTAAACAAAAGAATAAAGACAGAAGAACTGACTCCCAATACAAACAGGAACGAAGTTACTACTGCGAACAAAGTTTCTACAGAAACAAAGAAAAAGATGCCAGCTCCCACAAAGAAAGAAGTTTCCACTAAGAACGAGGTTTCTACTGGAGTCAAGAAAAAGATGCCAGCTCCCATAAAGAATGAAGTTACCACTAAGAACGAAGTTTCTACTGAAGTCAAGAAAGATGTTTCCACTCAAACCACGAATGAAGTTACTACTGAAGATACGAAGGATGTTTCCACTCAAACCACAAATGAAGTTACTACTAAGAAGACTGAAGTTACTACTATGAAACAGCTAGAGAAAGAGGAACCAAAAGATGCCAGACAGGAAATTAAAGCAACCAACAAAGCCAAGTTATCAAATGAGAGAATGTGTTTTATCAAGAACCTAGCCATGCGATGGGAAGAAGCTCCAACCCACAAGAAGATGAAATGGTTAGCCCATGCAAGAAGAACTACAAAGAGAAATGCATTGAGACATTGAATTGTATGCTTGAATAAAAATGAAATGTTATATATATATTGTTGTTTGCTTTTTTATCTACTACCCCAACAGAAGTACCCGGATGTAAAGTCCAACAAGTATCCCCAATACTGAAATGAGTCTAAGAGTCGTTCGAGGAGTCACTCGATCGAGCATTTGCTCTAAGGCTCATTTGCTCGATGAACTTCGAGTCGTTCGAGCAATTGTTCATGGAGCAATTACTCTCTTGGCTCTTTGGCTTATTTGAGAAAAAGCCCTACTTACGGAATCCCTTTAGGCCCTAGAATCCCTTTTTTCTGACATGAGTCGTAGAGTCGTTCGAGGAGTCACTCGAACGAGCAATTACTCGATAGCTCATTTGCTCGATGGCCTTCGAGTCGTTCGAGCAGTATGTCGAGTCACTCGATCGAGCAATTGCTCTAAGGCTCATTTGCTCGATGAGCTTCGAGTCATTCGAGCAATTGCTCATGGAGCAATTACTCTCTTGGCTCTTTAGCTTATAAGGGATATTTGGTATAGGTATCCTCAAATAATACAATACCGGGTCATGGGTATCCTCAAATACTGAAATGAGTCGAAGAGTCGTTCGAGGAGTCACTAGATCGAGCAATTGCTCGATAGCTCATTTGCTCGATGGGCTTAGAGTCGTTCGAGCAATGACTTATCAGTAACTGCTCGATAGCTTATTGGCTTTGGGACTGCTTTTGTTATACACAAGGGAGATAACCCTGCATACAGACTATGGGAAATCAAGCAATCTGATTGGTTAGTTATAATCTAGATATATGAAACAACAAGAGTACTTGGAATAGGGTCAGAACTAACAAGAATAGACCAGAAATTGCTAAATATAGTAATAATAAGGTAAACTGTTCCAACTAATAGGCTCTTCTACGCTACTGGAGTATACTCTGGAACAAAGGAACATGCCTAGGTAGAGGAAAACTATTACATATATAGATAGAAACAGAGAATTCTGGAAGAATTCGAAATAGTAAAAGTTCGGGTGGATTTTGGTGATTTGGATGGATTGTCGGGTTGTTTGTGGTAATTAGATTTACTCTTCTACAAAGGAACATGCCCTCAAAACATACCCCGTCCTATTACAGAACAATTGGGTAACATAGCAATAACGTGCTACCATAGAAACCAAGATGGCGGCCTCCAGTATACAAAATGGACGACGGAAACACGTATCACCCTAACAACACCCGCTGCGCATGCCCACTCACACCACGTATCACTATGGAGATGACGTCACAACATGGCCGCTCACACGGGTTACCATGACAACACAACATGGCGCCACTACGTCACGTGACATGACGTCACTTCCGGGGTCCGGCACCGGGGTCCGGCAACTAAGGGGTGAAAACCACATTACATACTACTGACGTATTACTATCAATTTGTAAGTTTGTGACCAAGTGAATCGCGTTAATTTCAGTCTTGGACATGAAAATCAAACAACGTCAATTTTTAATGCGTATAATTGTTTCGGTAATCATGCAGAATAGCAGACTGTTCGTACTAAGTCACCGATATTCGATGGATCTTATGGCTTGTGGCCACGGATTTCCGCTAAGGCCGACATACCCATATGCTTTTATTGGTTCAAGGTAAAATGCGGTTAATGATGACTGGAATTAAATTACGGTCAAAATGACTGGTGGCAGTGTTCCAGCCATACGGCTGGAACACTGCTACCGGTCAAATTGACCGTAATTATTTTGATGGTAATTTTTACGGGAAAATAAAGCAAATGATGGTGACAGTTTTCTGCGGTCAAATGTCCGGCAACTAGTTTCCAGGCATATGACCGTACAAATAACGGCAAACCGTGAAAAACAATTAAAATTACGGGAATATAGGCAAATGACAGTGAAATTCTTTTTACGGTTTGCCGTAACGCTTACGGGCATATGCCTGGAAACTAGCTGCCGGTCATATGACCGTAAAAAATTACGGTATTTTTTTACAGTGTACTCAATGGCTTATTTTCTCGATTACACTCGAGTTGTTCGAGCTATACCTGTTCAAGTCACTACTCAACAGCTTATTTGCTCGATAAGAGTCGTTAGAGCAAGCAGACTATATTCGACTGCTAGTAGTAGTGGAAGCCAAGTTTGATAGTGATTGATTATCGTATTGTGATGTAGGCACTGAAAGCTATAATAGTCAGTAGTAAGCGTAAAAGATTCTGGCACAGCGCACCTACTGGTAGCCAATAGTAGCAGTACAGACCAGTAGTAGTGCCGGAAAAGAGTGAAAGCTAATTATATGACAGACGAAAGTGACAATGGACAAATCAGCAGAAGTGGTCTTGGAGCTTTGAAAGCCATGGGCTGGTCTAGATGCAAAAGCAAAATGCCGTGAATGTCCGAAGTTGATAGGGGTAGAACTGTTGCTCTAATTATGCATGACCAATCGCAACGTCCCGTTGCCCAGCAATTTGGGGTCAATGAGTCAAAGATAGCTCGTTTAGTTAGGCGTCTCAGTGCTACAGGGAGATTAGCTGACCGTCCCAGGACCGGACGTCCGCGCCTTACGTCGCTACGTCAAACGTAGAGGCATACGTCTCTCACACACCCGTAACCGATTTCAGGCGGCATGGTCGCCGAGTGTGTCCAAGAACAGTTAGGAATCGGTTGCGGGAGTTCAATTTAACGCCACGACGTCCGTACGTTGGTGCCCAACTTAGACCCAGACGACGTTAACGTCGATAACAATGGCTTCGGGCACATGCACTGGAGACGTGTATTATTCACTGACGAGTCTCGTTTCACACTTTATAGATCAGACGGATGACAACGTTGCTATCGACGTTATGATGAGCGATATTCTGACGCGCGAGTTAAGGAAAACGACAGATTCCGGGGAGCGCCTGATGTGGTTTGTGGGGGATTTCTCATGGCGTGAAAACATCTCTCGTGGTCATCTAGGGCAATCCTACAGCCGTAAGATATCGGGATCAGGTCCTCATGCCTCACGCTCTTCCACTTATCCACGCGCGTAACCTTACGTTGCAGCAGGATATTGCGAGGCCGCACGTTGCTAGAGTTTGTCGTGACTTCCTCAACCAAAACAATGTCCCAGTTCTCGATTGGCCACCCCACAGTACAGATTTGTTCCCGATCGAGCATTTGTGGGGTGACCTGGACAAGAGGGTCAGGCAGCGCATCAGCGTCCCAAACAACGTCGCTCAGCTCACGCGGACCCTTCTTCGGGAGTGGAATAATATCCCACAAAGGACCATAAAAACTCGATGACAAGGAGGGTTAGAGCAGCGACTGAAGCTCGGGGTGGGTACACCTCCTATTAATTTTAATCAGGAAATGGTGTAGGGTACCCACGTTTGAACGTTATCCATGCAAACGCCGTCTAAGTTAAGACAACAAAACTCGTCAAAATTTAAACTGCAATGAAGATTTAACATCAAAATCCAAACAATGAAATAATCATCTATAACACATTTGCAATATTTACCACAGAAAAAACTTTACTTTTTCCTGCTAGTATATTTCTGTGAAAGCACGTACGCTATACGGAATGGATAGGGCCAAAAAGTTCTTACCACGCCACGCTCTACTTTTCTTGTATTATTCTCTTGTCGATAGCCATCTCATTTATGGGTTACAAATTTGGGGTCACTCTAAAAAATGAATAGTTTATTTCTAATGCACAAACGAGCTGTTAGAATTATAAACAACGGAAAATATAATTATCACACTGATCCACTCTTTTTGAAAGACAAAATTCTTAAACTGGCCGATCTGTACCAATTACATGCACTATTATCTGTTCATGAATGGTACTTCGATAGACTACCATCATCTTTTCAGAATTACTTTTCTTGTAACGTACGTAACGATGGCGTAACAACGAGACAGGCGGGGCTATTAAAGATACGGAAAACTTGAAACAAATCTCTGGATACACTCCCATCTAATCGTTTTCCAAAACTATGGAACGATTTGGACCCTGATATTCGCAATTTATACAATAGATCACTCTTTCGGAAAACATTGGTTGAAAAATTCGTTAGTACATATTTACCATCAGTGTGTTGCAACAATCCCTATTGCCAAGAATGCAATTGATTTGTGGAAGGCTATTGAACAATATACCGCGTGTGAAAGTGGAAATGTCACACGTCGTTGCCCGAGTCTTATAGGGCGCTGTGTCCCAGTGGAACATACAGTACGAGGAGAGTGTATTATCACTAAATCACCCGCAGAGTGGAGATTCCACCCGCGGAATAATTTCAAATGTGTTGCAAACCATAACCGAGCACCAGCAATGTTTCAGCCAATGGACCTCCGGGTTGAACCCGGAGGTCCATTGGCTGAAAAATTGCTTCTGTTTTTTGTCGATATGTACAAAATTTGAAAGTTATAGCTTGGGTGATAACTCCACTCCGCGGGTGATTTAGTTACAATCTACTCTCCACGTACTGTAGTTCATTGTGAGGCTGGGACAGGGATGTGTGGCGGATATAGTATTTATTTCAATGTAGCACTTAGAGATGGTATTGGGAGTCCTTAAAGGGGGAGGGGCGTCATTAACCCGCACGTAACAACAAGTTTATTTCCCACCACCATTACGTTATATACCATGTTAAGGGTCAATTGGCCGATTCTCGCTTGTCGGACTCTCGTTTGACTTGACATCTTGCTCGCTTCACGAAAGAATTAACATGAACTGATGGCGTCATAATTCAATATTACCTTATAGACTCTTAAAAATTGAAGTATTTTGGATAATATTTGTGTGTCATATATTGTTCTTGAATAACACCAAGTGACATATTTTGTGATATAATATCTATCAATGAACTGTAGAATACAGTTCATTGGCGGATATCATATCACAAAAAATGTGTTAAAATTCAATTTTGTCTCATAACCAAATTGAAGTCGGGACAGTGAAACTGACATTTATCCACTAGCCATTGAACCAACATTCAGTAGTTATGAAAAAAATCATATCAACATCTTGTGGATGCTAATAACGATCCTCGAGATCTTTCTTGAGCGAAACAAAGAGCTGTTAGTTGTTTTCGTTTATTAAAAGTAACAGAAAAAGTTGGGTTTATTTTCTACTAATTTTAAAGTTGTTTCCTCAACAATCACTTGCTTCAAAAATGGATCTTCCTCGCTCATCTAATAATTAAAAGGGCGATAACTTTATCGAAAGTTGATTTTCATGACGATATAAGTCAGGAGTGGTAAGCACTGTCCTTGGAAATGGAGCTGATAACCCGTTGTTCCGCACCAGCATCCTCTTGTACAATATTATCTGGTATAAAAGAGAAATAGAGGATATCTTTTGTTTTTGAGTGATACCGAAAATTATCTCATGAGTGACCGAGACTTTTTTTATTATTTTTCGCGAGTGTGGGACATTTCATCCACTGTTAGTTGGCCGGGTACCAGACCTAATTTGCCTTTTAATTTTTACTACATTCAATTGGTCGAAACCAATTGAATCGATCAGTGTCACGATCACGATGATTGAACTTCAAATATTGACAAAACTGCGGGGAATAACATGACAAAATGTTTTTAAATAGCTAATAAGTTTAGCACACTTCATTGTATTTGTATTGTATTTGTCAAGGAACAAAGAGTCAGAATGCTATTTTTCTTTTGTAAATTTTTGACGCGAATCTGATTGTTTAAGTATCCTGGGTAAACAAATCTAAATGAGTTACTTGGGATTTCCAAGCGATCTCGATTCCGGTGCATTCCATTGACGTGCTTTATTCAGATGGGTTACTTCTCTGTTTAAAGGAAACAAAATCGAAGGTGTTTTGTATCACCACATGTGCGATACAACTTTATTTTTATCGTACAGGTAGAACAGTGAAAATCGGTGTTTTACATTAATAGGTGTGTGATAAATTAAGGAGAATGGACGATGAAGTGCAGATTCTTTTATTTTTGTATTTCGAAATAAAACACGGTCCCTAAGGAAAACTGAAAGACTAGGGAGACTTTATCATAAGTATGTTTTATTTAGAAGTAAGTAGACCATACTTGATAGTTTGGTGGAACAGTCTCTAACTGTTTTTGTTTTGTATCAGGACGTTTCGGTCGCCATTTTGAGCAAAACGAAGATTAAGGTCCATCATTCCATGATCCAATTTCTTTGGAAAGGGCATTGTACGAAGGAGGCTAATGCCAGAAATTGTTGATAAGCATATGGGCTAAAGTCCAAGTAGCACATGTTCCGTGCGTGAAGGAAGGTGGGGGAGGGAGTGGCCAGTCATCGACGTTCGTCGTTGCACAATGAATCTATTTTTTAATTAAAAAAGTAAGTATCGTCTTCCAGCCAAATAAATGACAAACCATCATTCGAAACAAACGAAGGTGTTTTATACTGTGCATCATTTTCTAAGAATTACATCTACTCGTCGATATATCTATGAAAACGTTTTTTTATTACTTTCCAAAGTGTGATTTACTGGGATTTCCGGGTTTGATTATAAACGATAACTTCACAGTGAATTATGCAATCAACAATTGGGTCATGTATCCGTGCGCGCAAACGAAGACGCACATTTGCTGTGGGTGTAATGGGGACTTGTTTTTTGTTTTTTTTTAACCCTTTCCCTAATACGAAAAGCAGACGACACTTGCAAAAAGAAATTCTTGAATAGCAGTTATTTTCATTTTTTGTCTCAAAAACATAGGTTATGACCCCTCATTGGAACGAGCTCGACGAGCTCGTTCCAATGAGGGATCATAACCTATGTTTTAGAGACAAAAAATGAAAAATAATGAAAATTGTCGATTTGTGAGAATAGCGCTGGCCGTTACGTTATGTAAAGGGTTAAATAATATAATTATCCTTAATAATAAAAAGTAATAAACAGAGTAATCGCTTGCCTGGACTGGTTACGTGAAATAATTCATTCAAGGCGAGGGATTATATTGTAAAACACTCGTGCGCATTCGCGCACTCGTGTTTGTACAACGTCCCTCACCTCTCACGAATTATTCCACGTAACCAGTCCAGTCAAGCGATTACTCTCTATGTATTTGTTTTTATTATGTCTCAAAGTTAGTTTGTCCAATCAAAATGCTGGAATACCTTCTAAAGATTCCACCGTATCGGGTTACTCACCTGATATTAATTAATATCAGGTGAGTAGCCGCCATTACTATTTTGATGCAATTCCCCTCACTTCAAATTTTCAAAATCTGAATTAAAACAAAATAAGAGAATTTAGGTTCCGAAAATATTTTCAAGATACCGTATTTTGTGATTTAAAACATTAAATATACAAAAAGATGGGCAGAAGATAATATTTGTAGTCTGAAAAGTTCTTTGTTTTACGACTCCTTCAGTCACTGTTTGGATCGGGTTTTTGAATTAACAGAAAGTCGGTGTGCGTTTCAGATTCAACTTCAAAGTTCAAGTTGCGTTATTGTTATTGTTTGCTCTAGTTCAAAACTGCTTTATTAGTCTTTTTTAGGTAGTAACAACAGTAAATGTACGCAAGGGGCCTCCAGATTATGCCGAGTTGGCAAGCAGCACTGATCTCAGTGGCAAGCAGCGATTCGTTTCATTTGTAAACAAGTACGGCAATCGCCCTTCGCAAAGTGATGATTTGTTTACAATTACCATGGTTACACGTACCGGTGCCTGTTACTGTTCATGATTCTGCGCGGTGCTATCAATAGTGGTTCCTGAAAAATAAATTCCGGGCCGTTGTTTGTTTATGGAGAAAATTATTAATCGCTTGATTTACATGGACTTTCGACATAATAAATATGTTACATGGCGTGTAGCTGGCTGATACATTTCCATACAAGGCGATGAGTGTTCATATCAGGTTCGGCTTCGCCTCACCTGATATGAACACTCATCGCCTTGTATGGAAATGTATCAGCCAGCTACACGCCATGTAACTTATAGTATATTGGGCACTTAACCCATAGGTACCAATTCAAGCACAAACTTCCCCTTTTATATGGCTCTTTAAAGGTTGCTCAACGTGTATTCTTCGTTGAAAACACAACTGGTAGGATGCATTTATCTTGATAGTGCTTTTACATTATTTTTGGCGGCTTGTAATGTATTAACACTGTTAAGTCAATTGCAGCTATGTTAACCCTTTACCCAACGTAGCCATAAAAACCAACCAGTGCTATTCACAAAAACTGCCAATCAATTTTCATTATTTTTTCATTTTTTGTCTCAAAAACATAGGTTATGACCCCTCTTTGGAACGAGCTCGTCATAACCAATGTTTTTGAGACAAAAAGTGAAACAAATTAGTTATTCAAGAATTGTTTTTGCAAGTGTCGTCTGCTTTTCATGTTAGGTATAGGGTTAAAGTAAATACGGTAGTTATTAAAGTAATCTGGGGACTTAAGGGTTAACGAAACTTTCAACAACCCGGATCATCTCACGTCGAACTATTTTAAGAGTGAATGGAACAAGGAGCACCCTGAGAGAACCAATGAACGACGGCGAGTGACTGTTGGACCCTCCAGTTCACTCGGCACAATCACGGTTAGAATTGGCTGAAGGATGCTGAAAACTAATTTTTCTTCTCACGAGGGGGCGGGGTAGAGGGGGCCTGTGGACCAATGCTGGGGAGCGTTTTAACCAATGCTCAGGCACATTTTGACCACAGTCAGGGGGCGTTTTGACCAAATTCGGGGAACGTTTTCATGAGGGCATGTTGACCAATGCTGGAAACGTTTTGGCCAGTGTTGTGGAACGTACTAATGGGGGAGTTGTGTTTAAAGTGATTTTATCACCAGCACTAAACTTTATAGTGTTTCCAAATTTATAAATTTATAATGATATTATGATTTCTCTTTTTAAAAGCGAATCTTGTCTCAGGATATACAGTTAAAACTAGAAGTCCTGTCACGAATAGTGCGCTTATCTAGGCTTAATTGCGCGTTGGAATTGCGCGCAATTGCCATATCGAATGGCATCCAAAGCACGGCAGGTTCTCCTGGTTACTCATAGCAAACACATGCAATGTTTCTGCCAATGGACCTCCGGGTTACCCGGAGGTCCATTGGCTGAAACATTGCCTGTGCACAGGCCATGTGTACAGAATATGATAGCTTCAATTGGGTCATAACGCGCACATTAACGCGCATATCAACATGCTATTTGTGCGCATTTCATGACAGGACTTCTAGTTTTAACTGTATTAAGGCCTGTTTTGGTTTTCCCTTTTGCTCCAATATGGTGTTCCTGGTGGGGTTTTTTCTCCAAAGCACCACTCCTGTATGATGAATTCCTCCGACACTGCTCTGATCAAATGCTTCTCAAACTTCCAGAAATTTCTTAAAACACACATGTCGTGTGCCACTAATACAATTCATCAAGAATATTATTATATACTCAGGGAGTACAAAAACTCTTCTTCAAAAACGTCTTTCGAATATACCGGAAACCACTTGTCATCAAGTGCATGTACATTAGGGCGAAGTTTCGAATTTCGAATAGATTTGAATCGTACCAATGATTCGATTCCATTCGATTTGAGTTACGTTAATTCGGACATTTTCGAATCGTCAAGATGTTCACACGATCCGATCAAGTCTCACATCTTGAACTCTCCTTCTATCAGCAGGTCTCCTGCAAAGGAGAGGGAGGGGGAGTCCTGCAAAGGACACCTGCTGATAGAAGAAGGGATCAAGGAGTTTCCGTTTCCGAAATTACTTTGATTCCGTTTTTGGAATATTTCGCTTTTTTGATTGATTTGTCAAACTTAAAAGCCAGCATCACATACAATACACGAGGAGACTGATAATAAAAGGGCAACATCCATAACTTGAGGAGCGATTAGCAGGCCTGGCATTATGAAAAATACAGGAGGGCTAAAAATTACCCTCCAAAATCCTCCTAGGAGAGCAAATGATCTCGCCAGGATACACATCGTCACTTGAGTTCCATTCTGTTCTATCTCCCACTAGGGAGATAGAACAGAATAGAACTCATGTGACAACATGTTTAAGGAAGTCTTCTTACTTCATACAGTAAGTTTAGGAATAACAAGACTGAACGCATCTATCCCTAGCAGTATTTCTAGGAAGATGTGAATTGCATCTTAAGGCAGAATTATACTTTTCCCAACAATGTTCAAACTATATTCTACATCTAACTGGTGGCATTACCGGAGAGTCACATACCACCAGTACCATGAATGTGATAGAATGTTTGAACATGAAGCCCAGTGGTGCAGTTGAGTTTTATTTTAGAGCAAATTATATATTCCTTTTTGTCATATGGATAAAGTGAGCCGTTGAAATTGTGCACATCAAATATTAGTACTGCGAAACAAATTGTGATGTGTTAAATTGGCTAGATGCAGGAGGGCTAAAAATAACCCTTCACCCCCCCCCCCCCAAAAAAAAAAAAAAATGCGAGGGTTCTAGGAGGGCAAGCCTCCAGCACTTCCGGAGAATGTCAGGCCTGGATTAGATTTGATTCGAGATTCTATTTAATTAGAAATTATCTGACTGATTTGATTCAAGATTCGATTCCATTTGAAATTTGAGTTTCGCAGCCCCCCCCCCCCCCCCCCCCCCCCCCCCCGTGTACATGGGGAGGTATTTGGCTGTTCCGTGTTACATTATAAAATGGTTTTGCAAACTAACACATTTTGCGTGTAAATTATTGTTTCTTTTTCGCAGACATTTGTTTTGTCTTTGCAGGCATCACGAAATTTGACAGTATTGGCACAATGGCGGTGACTACCTTCTCAAGTCTGGGGATACTGAAAAAGCGGCGTCGAAAATCACGCTCGTCGTTGGACTAATCACGGCGACTACACTGCAGTAACAAGGTTCAATAGAGTTTTCACTACCGCCTTAACAAACCAACTGCAGAATCAACGTAACATTGTATTCGGAAGATACTGGTGATTTCATGTGATGTGTAAGGTTTTTTTCTTTTATAAAAATCTAACTTATGATTCGACATTGAAACTAACAGAAGAAGCACGTCCAGCGAGGAATCTGAACTATGGGATAGAGTATTATGTTGTATTAAGCATTATTTTAGAAACTGATATTCTCACGAACAATAAAATAAGTTTTGGAAAACAATCAGAAATCACTAGCTGAAAATACTAAAAGTTACAAGACGTTTAGTTGGTGGATACGGTGTCACTTGAGGCGAATTGAGAACAATATTAGGCGAGGCTTTAGCTTTAGCCTCGCCTAAAATTGTTCTCATTGAGCCTCATGAAACACTCTATCGGCCAACTAAACGTCCCACAATCTATTTACTATTCCAGCCCCTTTTTCTGCGAAATTCCACCATCAGTTGTGTTTGCTGCAAACTGTTTCACGTTTTCTTAACTTTTTCCTATCGACATTCATTTGTTTACAAAAGAGGGCGAGTAGTGACGCAATGCAAGGGGAGAAATCCAACATCTCATTGAATTTATTACCTCTGATCTTTTTGATCACAATAACAATTCTGCTTACTTCCTGGAGGTTTGAACTGAAAGCAAACTTTTCTACAGTTCCTGCCAATGGCCGAATTCATACTGCGAGATTTACGAGAAAAACAAAATGCCGGAGAGTGACAATTAATATACCGCCAGTGTCTGTATATGAAAACGATTACTGTCGGTGTTTTCTTCAGTCCTCTGTTACTAGTTATGACTGCCCATTGGTTAATCTATCGGGCTGGCGTAATAATGTTAATTCCAAAGCGCGTTAGTGACGTAATAATGATGTATTGTATCGGTGTGGCAGTATGGAATTAAATATATTAAATATAAACCATATTAGGTCACTGACAGACCGTGTGACGAATGTATCCTATCGACTACTGTTTCGATACACTAAACTGGCAATAGCAATGAATAATAAATGAGGGATTTTTTCTTTCCTTAACGTCAAGCGGTCACCATCTACCGACATGTTGATAAGCGAATAAACAATAGTGAGAACACCCTGACAGTCGCATACAGATTTGAACAGACTGTATATGGTTTGTACACCGCTCACACGTTTTGTTTTAAATTCAATGAAATTAAGAGAAGATTGTAGGAGGTATGGTTATACGTTATCACCGGCAACATCCAAAGTACATTGAGATTTAATGACTGGGTGTCACTTTTAAATCGTCGATGGATTTAAATCGGATATCCAGTTATTAAATCACAATGTACCCTGGATGTTGCCTGAGATAACGATTTTCCCGCCCCCTACCGCATAAAAGATGTTGAAATATGTGTGTGTTTCAATAAACTTATGTAATACCATAACAAATTCACAGCCTTTCATGGTTAAACCGAAACCAATATTAACTGATTATTGCTTTAAAATTACTAGTATTTTCAAATCGCAAAGCTAGTTACCAGAAGTCATTCAATAAAGCACGGCCAACGTCTACTTTCCCAACAACGAAGAGAAAGTGTCAGTCCCTTTAACGTACCAAACCTCTCGATAAAGCCCCCGGAATAGTAGTCCAGCGGACTACTATTCCTAGAAATGTTAGACCTAGGACTATAATTCCGCGGAATAATAGTCCAGAGGGACTAATTTTCCTACGGACTATCATTCCTGCCACACCGGCTCTGCTGTCTGTCATTAAAGAATGAAAAAACTGACTAAATTTCAGAGTGTCATAAAAATGTCAAAATGGCGCTAAATCGGAAAACAAATACACAGAACGACACACGCGTGTGAATTGGTTAATCGATATGGCACGAGTGCCAGCGCGGAAGGATAAAATGGGACGCCGCAGGCCTCGAGTTTTATCCTTCCGCGATGGCGCAAGTGCCATATCGATTAACCCATTCACACGTGTGTGTCGTTCTGTGTTTATTACACGCCTTCACGTCTATAGAAACAATTATTAGAAGGACACTCTGCAATTCATTTGACAACTATCAACAAACAGAACACATTTTATGGCCAACACAAATTTGCGAGAGGAACCCGTGTTACTATTTTTAGCTATCGCTAGCGATTCAAATTGTAATTGCGGTGAGTAATTTATAGAAAATTCCTGTGAAATTTCGCTTCTATTTAAAAATAGTCCATCAACGATTTCGGTTCCACACATGTGTGCGGCACGAATTTTCATTTTCCACATGGTTTAGTATTGCTGTAGATGGGTATTACATAGAACAGGCATGTAATAAACAAGTTATCTCCTAATTTCTTTAGGTCGACAACACAGAACGTAAAATTAGCATCGGTGGCACCGAATGTGTAAATTTGAAAATGAAAACATAAAGGTGCAGGACTTCAAATGACCATAAATAGGTGTTTCATAACTATATTCCGTCTAAATGGGGCGCTAATGAACCCCAAAAGGCTGGGCTTTTAATGAAGAATGTAAAAAATCGGCTAAACCTCAAAGTGACGTAAATTTCATAAAAATCCGACGCATTCTAATTGTTTACCCTTTGACCCCTTCTTCCCGATACCGTCGCCCCAGCGGTCAATAATACTGATTTGTAATTTGCTAATACCGCAATAGCTTTTTAAATACAGTTTTTAATGGAGACCGTATTTCTAAAAGTTCAGGAACACACGCTTAAAAATTAGCTCGAAATTAAAATCTTTAAACTCAAACTCTTGGATGTCGGCTCCTTCAAATGAAGGGTGGAAATTAGAAAGGTAAAAACAAGTGGATCACCTTCAGGTAACCGGAAAGAAATGTGAGAAGTTTCAAAGCTGTATCTTCAACCACTATGGAGCTGTGCGTATCACAGCGTTTTTAATGAGAAAATGCTCAGATTTGAAGTGTTGTAAAAGCGTCAAGAAATGGTGTGTTATGTGGAAAAAATATACCTCTAATTTTGGTCTGACGAAAAAGAAAGAAAGAAATAGGGCTGACAATCGCTGTTGGTCATTTCAACTTCGTTGAATGAGTTACTAATCAAAGCTTCCCCACGTTGAAGTGATCCAGTCCTGGTCAATGGTTATTCTTAGCAACGGGATGTGGGATGTGCGAAAAATAGGAAATAAAAGCGCGAGCTGTTATCACCTGCATGTTTTACAATAACTGACGCCATTGCTATTTGTTTCGGTCACTTTAGCCATGTTAGTTATTTATTTTGGGGGGGGGGTTTAACGATACTTTCGACAGCCAAGGTCACCTCGTGTCGGACCGTTTTACGGGCGGGGGAAGCCGGAGTACGCGGAGAGAACCACCAAGCAATGGCGAGCAACTGTCAGACTCCCCAATATAACTCCACAAAGCAGGGTTAGCATTGGTTGAAGACATGTGCACCATCGACGTGCAGTACGCCTTAGTCCACGACGCCACCGTGCCCCAACGTGGGCAACTGGGATTAAGTGTCTTGCCCAAAGACACAATGCGGTTGCCTCAGGTGGGATTCGATCCAAGGACCTCCCGGCTTGCAGCCTGCATCTCTACCTACTGAGCCACCGCGCTCCCACTGTAGACAATCAAAAGAGGAACAGCGCACATTCTGGTAAAAGGACAAAGGTTTATATCCTAAAGTGTGGTGAATATAGTGTACATGAACTTCAAAAATCACATTTTATAACCTCTGCTGTATTGACAATTTACAATGTTTTTTAGGGGAGGGGTGGTGGGGGGTGGGAGTGGGGGCAGATAGCAATATCACTTCCCGTAGTATACCAGTCTGTCTCGTTTAGGTTTCCGCTCATCTTTATATATATTACAAACAAAAATTCAATTCAGTTCAATTTCCTGCTATTTTTAACTGGCATTAATTTGTCTCTTTGTTTCTGTGTCCGTAATGTTATGTGATATTATTTCAATACTTTTAACACGGAGGAAATACAATTTAATTTATTTACAAGGAACCTATATTTTAGCAGCAGATTCACATTTTTGCGACATTGGCGCAATTCAACATCGGTCAGCTATCTTTTTTCAATATTTTCAGTTTTCGCAAAGGCAATCTTTGGGTCAAATATGGGAATTTTATCAGTTTCCGTGAAGTACTCTATCCGATGTTTGTGCATTTTTGAATATACACATGCCACCCCAATCCAGCCAGCTTAACAAACGCATGATCAATAACGCTGCAGTTGACGTGGAATCAGAAAAATAATACAACATATGTGTTCAAAATAACAAAATTTTATCTGGTTATGCTTTGATGGTTTCTCAATGGCGTTGTTAGTGATTCATACGTGGAAAGATTTCACGGATTTGGCAAAATGTGTCTCCTTCAACTGTGCTTCGGGGAAATCTATGGTACGATGCCGTAACACATTTACAAGTTTCTTAGCCCTGGTATATTTGGGATCGATTTCTGGCCAAGATCCGTCAATCTTTGGAACACCGTATGTGCAAGATTCGCTAACGCAGTCCTACTCCCTTCCACCTATCACTAAAACGTGGCTGTATAATACCAACAATACGTTACCCACACGATCGAACACAAACACTATTTTTGTTTTAGTGGTCTCGCTACAAACTCGGAAACAGGAAACATAAGCGAATAACATCTCCTGGATTAAAGGCATAATGATGTCGATTCCGGAAGGCATTGGGACATTAAGGGGCGGTAATTGCAATAGCAATTACTGACACACAATAGGACCGTGGGAGAGAAACGAAATTAATTATCCTTCAGTTGATCGTATAATAAATGAATAAATTTCGAGAGTAATCGCTTGACTGGACTGGTTACGTGAAATAATTCATGAGAGGTGAGGGACGTTGTACAAACACGAGTGCGCGAATGCACACGAGTGTTTTACAATATAGTCCCTCGCCTCGAATGAATTATTTCTCGTAACAAGTCCAGTCAAGCGATTACTCTGTTTATTACTATTCATTATTAACGATAATTATATTATTTAATCCTTTACCTAACGTAACGTCCAGCGCTATTCTCAAAAATCGATAATTAATTTTCATTATTTTTTTCATTTTTTGTCTCTAAAGCATAGGTTATGACCCCTCATTGGAACGAGCTCGTCGAGCTCGTTCCAATGAGGGGTCATAACCTATGTTTTTGAGACAAAAAATGAAAATAATAGTTATTCAAGAATTTCTTTATGCAAGTGTCGTCTGATTTGATTTTCATGTTAGGTAAAGGGTTAAAAAAGCAAAAAACAATGAAGTCCCCATTACATCCACGGCAAAGCGTCTTCGTTTGCGCGCACGGATACATGACACAATTGTTGATTGCATAATTCACTTGTGAAGTTATCGTTTATAATCAAACCCAGAATTCCCAGTAAATCACACTTTGGAAAGTAATAAAAATAAATTAATTAAGCAAATAGATTCGTTAAATTCAAGAAATGAAGTAAAGACGAAGAGCCAGCCGCCTTGGGGTAGAATCGCCGGTGTTTTGTTAGTAATTTTAGCTTATCTGGCCTGTTCTAACAGCCTTGGTACCAGCATTCTACCCAGTCCCGTCTACTCCCATCTATCTCAACCCAAATGATTGATTCGACCAGACCTTAAAACCTCCAATCAGATCTCGCCATTCAGCTCAACCCCACCCACTATCTACAGAAACCTCTGTTCTTTGATAGAGTTTATTCTGGGGTTCATTGCGTATGACAGACTGTCTGGTGATCGTCCCGATATGTGCTTTGGGGATAATTAACAATATTTATTACTTTCCAAAGTGTGATTTACTGGGAGTTCCGGGTTTGATTATAAACGATAATTTCACAAGTGAATTATGTAATCAACAATTGTGTCATGTATCCGTGCGCGCAAACGAAGACGCTTTGGAGTGGATGTAATGGGGACTTCATTGTTTTTTGTTTTTTTAACCCATTACCTAATATGAAAAGCAGACGACACTTGCAAAAAAAAAGTCTTCAATAGCTATTATTTTCATTTTTTGTCTCAACAACATAGGTTATAAACCCCTCATTGGAACGAGCTCGACGAGCTCGTTCCAATGAGGGGTCATAACCTATGTTTTAGAGACAAAAAATGAAAATTAATTGGCGATTTTTAAGAATAGCGCTGGCCGTTACATTAGGTAAAGGGTTAAATAATATAATTATCGTTAATAATGAAAAGTGATAAACAGAGTAATCGCTTGACACTCGTGTCTGTACAACGTCCCTCACCTCTCATGAATTATTTCACGTAACAAGTCCAGTCAAGAGATTACTCTCTATAAGTATGACACACACAACGCATGTACATGTGTCAGGATGCTAATACAGGACGTGTATCACATAGGCGCCTATGGGTATATGGAGACTGACCAAAAGTGGTGGTTTGAGGACTTTTGCGGACCAGTGGGGATTGATATGAACTGATCCGAAACTTATGAGGACTTATCAGTGACTGATGTGGACCGGCTACTAACCCATCCTATAGCATTATGGCTCCTAGCTATCAGATAACTAACGGCTCCATGACTCCTATAGTTTTGTCGTATGAGATCACGTGGCAATACTTCGATGAGACATAATCTATCATCACTACCACAAGTAGCTACCATTTGGGACGATATTGTCCACAATATCAAGCAGTATCACCCGAATAGTCCCCAACAGTCCGCATTAGCCCCTAGTGTGGACTATTGCGGACTGTTGCGGACTATATGGGGATGATACTACCGGAAGACGGCCACAGGAGTCTGTGGACAAAAACCTCTGATAAGTGCCATCCAATACTGCACTGTCGTGTTGTATCATCAAATAACCAAATGAGACCATTAGTGCCGTGAGAAAATCCCTCGTTAGGTTTAAAAAAAAAAAAAATTCATTAGGGTTTAACGACACATTATCAGCCAAGATCACATCGTGTCGGTGACAGTTTTACGAGTGGAGGAAGCCGGAGTACCCGGAGAGAACCACCGAGCAACGACGAACAGCTGCCACCTCCCCAACATCGTAACTCCGCACTGCAGTACAGGCAGGGTTAGATTGGTTGAAGACATACGTATCATCGACGTGCAGTACGCCTTAGTACACGGCGTCATCGTGCACCCATGTGGACAATCAGGGTTAAGTGCCTTGCCCAAGGACACAACACGGGAGTCCGAATCGATCGCTCAGACGATCACCCATCCGACGACTAACCGGGCTCGACGTTGCTTAACTTCGGTGATCTGACGAGAACCTGTTACCGCAACGCCACCGCCACCCCGTCCCCCCACCCCCCACCCTCATCGGGGGTTTAATCTAGCATCCCTCATATACTCCTCTGAACAATGAAGTGTACTTACTAAACGATGATGCAGTATTGGAGGTTACTTGTCGGAGAACACGGACCTTATAAGCCCATGGATGCTAGAATGTTGTCGAATGAGGCATTGCAGGCCACGAGGAAATGCCACACTGAGGTATAATTTATCATTCTATTACTGACTCTTCCCTCAACCATTCTCTTCCTTTTTCCTCAACTTCTTAAACCCTGGCAAGTCCAAGGTCCTGTCCGATGACCTCCAGCTGTACATGCACATCACAACTACCCATATCCATCCCTCGCATAATACCCCCTCGCCTTTTAACCCTTTACCCAACGCAGACGATTTCAAAATTTATTATTTTAAATACCATTTTTTAAATTTTCGTTCCAAAAAGGGGTCACATGATATGGTTTTGTTGAAATTTTTCGAAAAATAATATTTTTTCAGTTGCTGAATTTGCATATTACGCGGGCGGATGCGGGCGATTCGTTGGGTAAAGGGTTAACATGGTCTTTTTCTGCACTCTTCTTAATAGGCTCTGGCATGCCCAAGGTTCTGCAAACGCTCTTACACCACTCGTGACCTTGATAACGACGTCAAAACATGGCCGCTCATGGAGTGTCTCATAATAAAACACGTAACACCCAACATCAACACGCGCAGGCGCATGCTCACTAACATCTACTCTTCACTATGGCATTGACTTCAGAACATGGGCGCTCACGCCTGCTACCAAAACAACACATGTGGCACCCACAATATGTAACAATAGGACGTCTCTTCCTGGGCCCTTTAAATCATCCCTCACATTTATTAATGGTTGTGTCTCGGTCTGTACAACCTGCGGTGCGCGCTTACAGGCCATGGCCGGCACATACAAGAATATGTCGAACAGAGCATGTCGTTAACGAAGAAATGAAAACCACATATTTATATATATAGGAAACTAATTTTCACGAGGAATGCCTGAATTCAACGCCCCCTGCCGCGTGGGCCAGTGCCAAAGACTAACATTCTGCTTCGTGCTGAAACATTATAATACCATCTCCCCACTCACCACCTCCAGGTTGGATAGTCTTGATCAGATGGTGAAAAGTCCATACGGTTAATTTGTTAATTTGTGCAAGCAAGGGAGATGGGAAAAAAGAACAACTGGTTTCCACGTCAGTTACAAAAAGGAGAAACCTCCTCCAATAAATGTTTTCGAAAATCAACCAACAAACTATCAAGGGTGAAGGCTTCACTTTACAGACACCTAGTTTACGTGCCAAGTAACAGGACGATGTTTGCCATGTCGTAATTAATTAGGGTGCTCTTGGCCACTTCACAATGTCTTGTATGACACTTTGAATGATCTGGGAGAGGAGTGTGTATGTTTTGATAACATTTTCGGTATGCTATTTTCACTGATAACAAAGAGGCTCAATGCCATAGTTTCCTCTCGGGTCCGCTTTGGCATCTTTACTCTTACGATGGGCAATACAAAAATAAAAGGAAAAATTATGAGTCGCAAGGGCTTTTCACATTTTCCCCACGCGCCCGCGATGCGTAAACCTAAGATCTGACTGGGGAGTTTCTAGAAGCGGTGATGAGGTCGAACAATTTTTTTATTTATTGGTGTTTTTAAGGTCACATATTTCTGCAATGTGCAGAAATATGTGACCTTAAAAACAGCAATAAATAAATGAATGAATTGAATTTATTTATTTACTTAATTTATTTATACATTTTTATATGATCAAATGAACGATTACTGATTTGCTTTCTCACCTACAGTCCTTTTGTGTGTCAGTCTCTGCTATTCCGCTTATCGCCCCTTAATGGACAGATTCTTGGCCATAAATGTCCGCGTTCCTTCCTGAATCGACATCACGCCCTCATGAAAACTAAAAAATAGTCTGCCATCGAGTCGCCTGGGTGACATGCTGTTGGTGTTACACAAATATATTTTGAGGGACGGGGGGAGGATAGGACTACGTATTCGTGTCTTGCTCGTATGATATGCCTAAGATAGACGAATCCTGGCCAAAATTCGACCCTAAAAAACCAGGGCTGAGAAACTTGTAAATATTGTACGGTACAACCCTTTGGTGTTTTTGCCAGGAGCAGAGTTGAAAACGACACGTTTCGCTGAATCAAATATTTTTTATACGTATGAAGAGCGAACAACGTCATTGGGAAACCAGAGAAGCCACCAAAGCACTACCAGATAATATTTTATTATTTTGAACATGTATATTTAATTTTATCCCACAAATGGATGTGTATTCGAACAATAAAAGTCTTAGATAAATATTTGCTTTATTCACCTAGTAGCAGCGGCCAGTAAGGTGATAAATTTCTCCCGTAGGTTTAACACTGAAAGAATTTATTCCAAAAGCAGAGACGGACTTCTTGACCACTGACCTCTATCGCATTCGTGCTGTCATGACCTGTTGCACGTTTGTGGGAGACAAAATGAACCGACGTTTTTCAATCGTTGACCGTCGATGAAATGTTTAGTTTTAGAATATATGACACATTTCAACTCTGTCTAACAATAAAACAAACAACAATTAACGAAGAAAACAAAATAAATCAATCGACACCAAGAATTGAAAAGCATACACGTTCGTTGAAAGGCGGGGACAGTGATGTTTCATTTTCCAAATTAGGAAAGTGTAAATAAAAAAATGCACGTGTCGTCTGCTTTGTTTATAAAACACAAGTTGAATCGATGTCAAAAAACAACAACAATAAACAACGAAAATAAGAAAAATAAACATTGTTCATTTAATAAAGTATTTTTGCAACTTTAGCTAAAGTTTGCAGGGCAATTATTTTTAGACAGAAATGTATCACTGCGCCTTGTTTATTTTTGGCGGTTTTGCTTGTCGATCGAATTGGACCAATGCGCGCCTAACTTCCCGCAGTGTTTGTAGCGAGTAACAGCACGATTTCGCCGCGACTGCCCTGCAAATTATTTATGGGATAAACATGTAGTGTTTTCAAGTAAACATTTATTCTACACGTAGGATTAAGAATGAAACAGACTCGCTAGAGGCTAGTCGGTTTCATTCTTAATCCTACTCGTAGAATAAATACTTTACTTGAAAACACTTTGCGTTTATTATTCGTAGAATAAGGGTTTTAACCACTCGGTGTGCCTCGTGGTTAAAACCCTTATCCTACTCGTGGTTTAAATCTGATCTGATTACTGGCCCTAGCACCTATTTATTCTATATATTTATCGAGTTCTGAAAAACTTACCTCGGTTATTCATATGCAATAAATCGGATATCATTAACGAAAATTAACCCTCTGAACCTTGGTGGTATCTTCCATATCAGTTCAATGGCATCAATTAGAAGAGTCCATATTCATTACTTGGGGTAGATCAATTAATGTTTTCAACGTGCAGCCTCAAGCTGCACGTTGAAAATATTAACTGGTCTATCCCACAGATTCACTTAGTACCTATCTTCTCAATGAATCCAGGTCGTATCACGATTCTGGACCGAAAAAGCGATTTTTCGAGTTCGAAGGGTTAACTTATATATCATTTACAAGGACAGTGTGTATATTTCATCAAAGGGTTCACACACTGTCGGTACAGTTAGTTGAAATAATTTTACAAATCGTCAAACAAGGGAAATTTAAAATCTGTTTTCAGTTCTTCTAGGTTACAAATTGGTTTATACGGGTGACAACAGTCATATTTTAAATCACCATAGCAAATATTTATAGACGCAACTTTATATATTTTTATAACACTTGAGAGGAAATTATTTCTATAGTTTATGAAATGAGGTTAACACTGTTGATTTAATTTTTGTACCATTTTGAAATTGAGGATTATTTTCAGAATTTCAATGCACTCAATACAAATTTCACAAATCAACGGGAGATAACTTCCCAGAACGACTTCCTGAAACAAGTGACCACAAGTGTTCATGCTGTTGAGTGCCAATGTTACCAACTGCACTAAAAAATTCATTTGGCAACAAAATACAGCATTTGGCACCCGAAATATACTTTTGGTATGTCTCAAAGGCTTTGTGGTTTATTGGTATCAATTCATTTCGTTATTTTCCATACAATCGCTGTCTTACGATACAGACGAGACAGAATTGAAGCCTGTACTATGATAGTAATCAAAAGGTAACAGGTATAATCTTTGATATGGGTCAACTGGGTTAACAGTTCATCCATTTAATCTGATTCTTATCAACATATATCTTTGTTATTTAACCCTTTACCTAACATGAAAAGCAGACGACACTTGCCAAAAAAAATTCTTGTGTAACTATGTTTTTCATTTTTTGTCTCAAAACCATAGGTTATGACCCCTCGTTGGAAAGAGCTCGTTCCAACGAGGGGTCATAACCTATGGTTTTGAGACAAAAAATGAAAAAATACTGAAAATTAATTGGCGATATTTGAGAATAGCGCTGGCCGGTTTTGGCCGTTGCGTTGGGTAAAGGGTTAATCTTTTTTATCTTGCTTAATTATTTTTATAATCTTTCTGGAAGATAAATTATTTTACAGGTTTATTTGAAGTGAATAAACAGTGAGTAAATAATTATCATGAAATTACTTTGTAAACGTTAATAATAGCATTTTATTAAGTCTACAAATAATTAAATTCCAAGGGTTTAATATTTGACTTAGAATTTTACTTCATGGAAAAATGAAAGAAAAAATGAGTGAACAAATTATATATTACTCAAAGATTGCTAAGCACCAAGTACATCCGACTACCTGTTTTACGCTTTAGTTGAAATATTGTAATGAAAAGTGTACATAATTTTTATTTAATTATATCTTTAATGATTCAAGTACAGAAATTAAGATTCTATTGGTGTTTGATATTATTTTTTAGCCTTTGAATACGATAACCATGGGAAATGGATGTTATTGGTAAAAGGGGAAATTTTTCAATATGCCAAAAAGTTGACGGAGCGAACTGGTATGGATTCAATATCGAGTATGAGACCCATTACTGTTAATTACAGCTCGACAATGCATTATCATGCTTCCAATCAGGTTCCTGGTAATCATTTGTGGGATGTTGTTCCATTCTTGGACCAGCATGGCACCAAGCTCCTGGACACTTCCTGGCTGGACTGGGCGGGCTGAAATTGAAAGCTGCAACTCATTCCAGACATGTTCGATTGGATTGAGGTCAGGGGATCTTGCTGGCCAGTCCATACGCTCAATCCCCTCCCTATGTCGGTATTCCCCGACGGCATGGGCGACATAAGGACGGGCATTATCGTCCATCAGAATGAATCTATCACCAACTGCACCTGCATACAATCTGACATGGACATCCAGGATCTCATCAATATAGCGTTGTGCAGTCAATGTGCCAGGAAGGACACAGACCTCTGCACGTCCATCTCAGCCGAGGCCTCCCAGACCATGATTGACCCTCCACCACAGCGGTCATGCGCAGCAATGTTAGCTGCATGGAATCGCTCTCCGGGTCTTCTCCATACCCTAGAATGCCTATCTGTCTAGTCTACGCAGTACCTTGACTCATCTGTAAAAAGGATAGGTCGCCAACCTTCTCTGGTCCATCCAACGTGGTCCATGGCCCATTTATGTCGTGCCTGGTGGTGGTTCTGGGACATCGGAATGCGAATACATGGTCTTCTCGATCGGAGACCACATTCGTGCAACCTTGCCACGGATGCATTCTGAAGGTCACTGCGAAGCTGGGTTGCTGTGGCAAAGCGGTTCCTACGGACCTGAATGATCAACAATCGGTCTTCAGCTGCAGATGTTGCCCTGTCTCTGCCACCACCATGCCGTCTTACTGATGCGCCATACTGCTGAAATCTTGCCCAGGCTCTGGTGATCACCGTATGGTGCACACCAAGGGCTTCACCAACCTGACGATGGGTAGCCACTTGCTCCACCATCCCTACAGCCCGCCACATTTCTGCTTCAGACTAATGTCTTCTTACATTTGCATTTGCCATATTCAATCATTAAATCACAAGGGTTTGTGTCGAAATGAAGACTGAATACCCTACACATGTCAAGTACATGTAGACAGAACGAAAACATCATGAAAATCAAGGGGTACATGCTTTTCATGACTGTCACGAAAAGTCCGCCTGTCAAGTGAGCTAATGTAACACTGAGGACCATCTCAATACATCCCTCAATCATATCAAGAGAAATTATCGGGCCTCGGCTTGGAAAATCGATTTAACCCTTTACCCAACACGAAAGGCAGACGACACTTGCAAACAAAATTATCAAATAACTAATTTTTTCATTTTTGCGTCAAACGAGCTCGTTCCAAAGAGGGGTCATAACCTATGTTTTGAGACAAAAATGAAAACAATAATGAAAATTAAATGGTGATTTGTGTGAATAGCGCTTGCCGGTTTTGGCCGTTACGTTGGGTAAAGGGTTAAGTTAAATTATTTTTTTAGAACCCGTGAACTAATGAATATTTCGCATCCAAACATTAAACATACCATTAATATATTTTAAACACTACGTTTATTTCAATTTAAGAACAAGTAGAAAACTCGTCCCCTGAGTTCCAATGTGTTCTATGTGCCAGTAGGCACATAGAACACATTGGAACTCAGTGGACAAACTGTTTCAGCCAGTCCAGCAATTTTCTAAATCTTCTGGTGGAAGGCACGGCAGTTCCATTTCGATATTAAGCACTAAATGATTCCTTCGGAAAAGTGATTTCCAGTACATCTGGTAGTGTTTGTGTATGTTTGATTCAAGAATTTCAATTATCTGTTTTGTTTTAGAAAACATTTTTCCAAGTAATTATAAAATTCTTAATCGTATTTATCAGTACAAATTCTCCAACGGGTGTTCTTTAATACTCGTAAACGTTCGCGAAAAAGATCTTCGAAAAATGTGTCATTCATTTTGGAAAAAACAATGGGCTTATAATTTTAGCACGGAGCTGCATGGTTTGAGGTGGGAATTTAATCAGGTTGTTTTCAACTTGAGAGATTAGCCACAGCCATCTGAGTACTTCTGAAAGCTGTTACACCTAAATTTCACCTTTCAATATAATCGTAGTTTTGATATTCGTTTAGGGAGCACGGTTGCTCCGTAGTCACGGCAGTGGACTTGAAGCCAAAAGGTCGACGGTTCGATCCCAGCCAGGGGAAACTGCGTCGTGTCCTTGGGCAAGGCACTAACACCCGATTGCCTACGTGGAGGGCACGATGCACTACGGCGTAGTGCACGCCAATGATGCACTTGTCGTCAACTAATGCTAACACTGCTTGTGCGGAGTTGGTACGTTGAGGAGTCTGACAGTTGCTCGCCGATGCTCGGAGGTTCACTCCGGTATATTTATTTATTTATTGGTGTTTAAGGTCACATACTTATGCACAGTGGCTAATCACGACCGTGACAGTTTTACGGGTGGAGGAAGCCGGAGTACCCGGAGAAAACCACCGAACAACAACGAGCGGCTGCAAGCTCCCCAACATCGTAGCTCCGCACTGCAGCAGGGGCAGGGTTAGATTGGTTGAAGACATGCACACCATCGACGTGCAGTACGCCTTAGTACACGGCGTCATCGTGTCCCCATGTGGACAATCGGGGTTAAGTGCCTTACCCAAGGACACAACGCGGGAGTCCGAAAAGGATACTCCGGTTTCCTCCACCCGAGCAACTCTCCGACACGAGGTGACCCTGACTGTCGAAAGTGTCATTAAACCCCAATAAATAAGTAAAATAAATAAATTTGCTATATGTTTAATGGTGTGTAAGATTCGGGTGACGATCAGTAAATTGTGTTTTGTAGATGTGGACTTCAGTGAATAATTTGAGCGATGGCAGTAATTCGTCTACAGGACCAGTTGCTGGAGTTGCAAATAATATGAAGTCTTCGGTTGTTTGTAGGCTTATCCGTAGGGCTGAAACGGTTGGCTCATCTTCGTAACCGACTGACCAACAGCTATATCCGTGGCCATTATTTCACCGAATATGGGACCAAAACTATAGGAATTGGAAAGTAGTGTTCTCAAACTATACCGTAGTGTGTATACAAACGAACGTTGTCGAGTACTCGACAACGTTCGTTTGTATACATACTACGGAATAGTTTCTGCGATTATTCAGTACTCGCGGAAACTGCCGAACTTTAACGAAGTCAAACGAACGTCAAAGTCGATTATTTCTCAATATATACAACACGACTTCGATGTGTAATCTATCACAAAGGCGAAGCGGTAGATTTATTACGTTTTTATTACATTTTAAACGTGGAATGACGATCACTATCGATATTTCGGATAACCGGTTGACGGTTTTTCTAATCGGTTAGGTAGCTAACTGGTTTCAAACCGATTACCCGGTTAACCATTTCAGTACTACTTATCCGATCTTTTCAAAAATTCACGGTCTAATGTTCCCAAAATGGTGATATGGCGAATTTCTAAAATTTCTAAAAGAAATGAATGCTCATTTAAGATTTTGTCTTTTTAAATGCACTAAAGAGACATGGTGGTTTTTGTTATAGAGTACCACAAACATTCGTCAGTAACATAGTAATTTGTCATTCAAGTCTGACTCTCCAGAAAATAAGAGTGTCTACTCTTCTAAACCCGTGCCATACCTGTCTTAAACGAGCCCCCATGTGACGTGAATGACGTACAGTAGAACCGAGCACTGTTCGTAATTTCCACGTGGGTAGTGATGTCCACGCGTGCGTTGACCAGGTAATAAAAATCATCATCAAAAATGTTTAATTAATGAAGCAGCAGGTTGAAGCTTTATTAATTAAATATTTGATGATCGTTCACAGAATTGGTGTTGGAATCTAATATTATTGCGTCCGTGGAACATTTGCCCATCCATGGAAAGTAACCAGTCCACGGCGGCCGTACTGTAACTGGTGTTTGGAGACTTTCGTAGCAACAAATTACAAGCGCGAAATAAAAACTCGAATGCCTTAGCGCTGAAAATTTTGGGTTTGTAGTTCATCTGTCGGACTCAATTTTTAAAGATTTGCTGGCATATAATAAGCACATTACTATAGCATTCGGTTAACATATTATCATTCGTTGACGGGACCAGATCAGCCAGATCAAACAGCACGCCTATGATCTGATCTGGATCCAATACTATAAAACTTTTACAATTGTATTTTTTAAAATTGCACTTTCTACTTTTTGATATAACTGAATAGCACTTTACAAAATATGGCAATTTGCCAACTGGCAAATTGCCACATCCTTGAAAATGCTAATAGTTCCTTTCAACCCATTTAAAGTCATAACTAGAAAATACAATTCTAGAATGTACAATTTTAAAAGTTTTATAGTATGGGCTCCAGTCTTGTAAACTCGGCAGAATCCGACGACCCAAATCAACTGTTGTAATAATGTGTGTATACCGCACTTCTAAAAGTAATCGTGTTTCAAGAATTCGAGTTTTAACCCTTTATCTAACATGAAAAACAGACGACACTTGCAAACAAAATTCTTGAATAATTAATCTTTTTCATTTTTTGTCTCAAAAACATAGGTTATGACCCCTCATTGGAACGAGCTCGACGTGCTCGTTCCAAAGAGGGGTCATAACCTATGTTTTGGAGATAAAAAATGAAAAACTCATGTAAATGAATTTTTGAGAACAGCGCTGGCCAGTTTTGGCCGTTACGTTGGGTAAAGGGTTAAAGGAGAATGTATGTCAGAGAGGAATATGTTAACCTGTTGAGTGTCAAATCAGTCAGTGACATCGGCTACCAACTTTTCAATGCACTGCAAATGGTGAAGATTATACAGTTTTTATGTGCGCCTGTATGATGTAGAATATGCAGATGTATGTGGTTATTTTCATGTAGATGCTAGACATGATTTACAAAGTTTAGGATTTTTTTTGGGGGGGGGGGGTGTAAATACCCTCACCCCCCCCCCCCCCCTGGTTCCTACGCCACTGGTTGGAATGAAAAGAGTACTTCCAATTATTATAATTTAAAGAAAGCCGACCAAGTTCTGTTGATGTTTATATGCATTAAATGTTTCCTTTATCGCAATGAACTGAATTTATAAAATCCATGTTCCGGGCTGGAATAACCTATAGTTTCGTCCAATCAGTGACCAGTACATAGAATAAATCGCTCTATCTCGAAAAAGTAGGCTCGTCCAATTCATCGGTTATATAAAAACAGACGTGGCCACAATCAAACACGAGGGTCGAAAGGGGCTTGCTCCCCTCCGTCCCCACGCGCGCCTTCGGAGCGCGACACCATTGGACGACAATAAAACACTGTCAGGAGAGCGTTATTAAACCAAGTAGACTCACGTACACGTTACAGAATCCACAAACTATTTGAAAGGGAATAATGACGTTGACTGCCAGCAACTGTCCTCGAAATTTATGCCACCCTTCCCATTGTCCGTCAATAGACTAGATGTTCAGGTGGCGCTACACCCTGGGTTTATTGTCTTTTCTGGATATGTAAGCAACTGGAAGTATTCGAGAGATCAAAAGGTTAGGTGTTCAAGTGAATACCACTTTTCCAATGAGTATACCCGGATGACAGGATGTAAGTTAGTTATCAACCTCGCTGTCGATATTTCGTCAATTTGAACAACCTGTCCCGTGCAATAGCACCTCTGCGCAACACGGCTCATTGTCACTCAAAGCACAATACAGGTTATTCAAACTCCCGAAATACCTCCAGCTCAGCTGGTAACTATTACATAATGCCTCGTCTGTATTTAAGGCCGTAGCTAATCAGAGTTGAAAGAAAATTTTGATTGCTTAAATATCTCCGTTCTATGATATAATTTTATCTTTAAGTTTCTGCAAATTTATCGCAGCTTTGAGTCTCAAACCAAGATGTTGAACTTAAGAAGAGTTGTTTTTTTCTGTGACAGAAGGTTGTGTTTTTAAAAATTCCTCATTTAATACTAAACAGCTTCTGTTGCGAAACTGTAAACATCGAAACATTCCTCACACATACACCAAATTAAACGTATGCACTCTAAAATTAGTTGGGTGAAAAATCAACCCAAATCAACTGGTTTGAGTAAATATAAGCCACGCAAACGGTGAAACCACTTGATGTGGGTTAATTTTTAACCCAGCTGATTTTCGAGTTTACTCTTACTTGTTTGAAATTTCCTTCATTGTCTGGACCATATATAAATTATTTGCCATAGGGTCATGGTGAACGGCTAACACCAGGCTGCACCACCCCCCCCCCCCCCCCCCCCGTGGGAAATCTGGGAAGTGAAGCAGTGCTTGTTTACTGTTGCAAAGAAGCTCTGTTTTTGTTCTAATTTTTATTCAGATAAACATACAGTATCACAAACAAGACGAAAATTGTAGGCAGTACATTTGACAATGCACAAATGGTGAGAATAACAAAAACAAACTAATACATTTCAACGAAACATATATATTAAAGTATTTTCTCATGATTACCAATTCTACTATATATAAAAAGCCTATGACATAAATTTTAGCTTTACACACTAACCGCGTGTGTGGTGAACTCGCCAGCAATGGGTGTTCAAAAGTTAAAATTTACACCTACAGTGGAACTACATCCAAGTTGACCTTTGGTGACCTCGCCTTGAATGCAAACTTGTCTCGATTTATCACTCGTCGCCTCGTGAAGAGTGAAATGAAACCGGTAATTATTTTTTACGTTTTCAAATAAATTTACCTCATAAGATACCAAACATAAACAAACATACGTTGTCTCATGTTAATAAAGCATCAATAACTCGAAATAGTATGTTATTAAAATGAAAAAGACACCGTAATTTGCACGTTTCGTTTTCTATTTCGTATCGACGATAAAATTACCAGCGGAAATACCACCCACCGGGTGCTCATGTAAACAAAAACAGAATCGCACGTGTGAATATTGATTTATTTAACATTTAAACTCTTATTAATCTGACGATCATGGTATAAATAAAAAATACCCAAAGTAGCTTGGTGAACAAAATGTTCACCACTCGTGGTGAAGAGGTGTTAACCGCGTGCCAAAGGCTCGCGGTTAACACCACTTCACCACTCGTGATGAACATTTGGTACACCAAGCAACTGTGTGTGTGTTCTATATATATTTTTTTCATCCAAGATCGACTTTCTAATTTCCTGTTTCATTAAATCATATTTTTACGACACGGACACTTCGCAGAGAGAATTGTAATTTTGCTTCTTCGTGCAAGAAAAGAAAAAAAAGAACCTCCACTGTCGTTTAATTTGATAAAGAGGATAATTAAAATTGTTGGCCACACTCGCAAGTACCCTCAGGCGTTTTTAACACTAACGGGGCACCGTCAACTTGTTCAAATAGGTGGACCAATTTGACTAAGCCGATGGCGTCCTTCTTGTGGCGAAGATATTTAAAGAGAGATGTATATGACTGTAAAGGCGGTTCAGAACACTCCATCGTTTTTTTATATTCTCGGCTTTTTTAGATGAATACATGTAACTGTACGACATTTCCAGGTTTTGATGAAATTTAAGTTCTTCTATAAAAGCTTTTAAAGCTGGTTTGCATCCCCTCACCCCCACCCTGCAGGAGCAAATATATTTCTTAAAGATGAGTACCCTTAGCGCTATTATCTCGTCAGATGGATTTTGATGGACTGGGTGCCCCAGAAGTATAAATTCTGGTATGAGTTACATAGCCACGTTGCACATGTCTCTCGACTGCTCTCTAAACTCTAATAGAATTGATTTTGTGTACGAACATTTTAAAAACAAATGTGACGATGTCTCCCTTGTATTGCCACAGAAAGTACATAGTTCTATTTCTGACAGCTTGCATTTGAAAAGTTTGGAGTTTGTAAATAAAATATTATGTAGTATTTTATACTGCAAACTTGTCAGATAGTAGGTGTCATCTTTAACGATGGATAAACGCCTGTATATCAACTGCCAGTCTTCCAATTGCAGGTTAATACCCAAACCTTGATTCCACCTTTCCTGGGTTTGTTTTGGCATCTTTGCAAATAACTGTAAAACGGTTAAATAAAATGCTTGACATACTTTTTGTGTGTTTTTGACAATATCCTAATTTTTCCGCCGTATTATTAGGCTTTTTTGTTTTTCTATGATCGACTTCCATTCCTACCTCATTTCCATGAGGTAGGAATAGCCTTAATCAGGCCATGATACGTATTAAATGGCATTATGATATCGTATTTAAGGGAAAAGTCTGATAAAAGTAGAAAACTATTATTTTCTGTAAGAAAGTCATTGACAAAGAATATCCTCTTCTCACACCAGTCTTTGGCAAAGAAAAGGTTACCGTCGATCTTCAAATATTTTTGTTATAAAACAAAGGTTCTGACAAAATGTCTACAGGATTGGTATTGGGGGTCATCGTCTAAAAGAGACCACGCGTTTATTACATTACTCAAAAAGGTGTTTGTATGCGCGCATACTTTTTGTAGCCATTCTTTACGCATACACTAAATTTTGTAACTTTCCAGTTGCTCCCAATGATCTATAAATAGTGTTTTCCATTGGGCAAACACAGTAGTGTCTATTAGTGTTTGAATCCAGGTCATTTTAATAAAGCGTGTCTCTACTATTAGTTACACAGTTTGTTGGTGGCCTAATACGGTATATATGGTGTCAGTTAATTTCATATTGGACGAGAGCGAAGCTCGAGTCCAATATGGAATTAACTGACACCATATATACCATATTAGGCCACCAACAAACTGTGTAAGGAATATATCTTACCAACTGCTGCATCGATGCACAGAACTAATAACAACAGCAATCAAAATTAAATGAGAGAATTCTCACAATGTGTTCACGTGTCTTTGCCTTGTTACAATTTATGGGAGAGTGCCTACAGGCACTCTCCCATAAATTGTAACAAGGCAAATTCATACATACCAAACAGTTTCATTTCGAAGGTAACATGACACACATCCACAGAATATGAAGCCTTTTAAGTTGCCTAACCTGCACTTCAGACCAAATATGGGCTTCCAACACTCAACCTTTCAACTTGAAGCGTTTATCGACTGCTGCCATTTTGAATAATCAATGAACAAAGGGGAGATTACCCATAGCTAGCTGTCAGCGTATATTAATGTTGACAGGCAGTTTTTGGTTTTATATGCAGTCTACATGTGACGTCTTTGAACCAATAAAATTCCCAGATACTTGTAGGAGGTAAGATATGATGTTATATGTAGAAATTTTATCCAGCCATTTTCTGTTGTATTGATAATTAATTCACGTTTTATTTTGTCTTTTCTGTCCGACCATCAGAAATTGTAAAAAATATTTTGTATTTTGCTAAAAATATGTTCCGGGGGATTTGGTAAAACCGAAAAAATATCTATCAAAATTGGCAAAGCCAGGGATTTTATCAGCATTTTTTCCCAAAAATTGTTAAATGCCGAAAACATCAATCATTGGGAAGATTTTTAATCTTTTCAATTTTCCTGACATAATTATGTAGGGTGTAATTTTCATTATGCAGACTATATTTTAATCCTAGTGTCTTAACAGGTTCCCAATTATTCTAGGTTATATTTTGATTTGTCTGAATATTTTCCCCACATCCCCTTTTTCAAAATTTACTTTCAGGCCAGAGAACATATGCACTGACACTAGTGCATTACAGTATTTAACGAATCCGCGTCGTCATGAAGAAACAATATTGTATCATCGGCAGATTGGTTGATCAGATATTCGGGGCCTTGCATTTCTATGACTTTGATATTGTGGTTGTTCTTGACACTGTCGATCTGTGCACATAGAGTGAAGAGATACGACGAGAGTGGGTCTCCGTGCCTAACGCCTCTTTCTCTTTTCAAGCTCTGTTTTGGTAAAATAGGACACAGTCACCAACACTTCGGGTGGAAGTCCTCTAAAGTTTTCGGTTTCTGTGCATTCTATAATATACAATTAAACAAAATAGGGGCTATTTGATAAAAATGAGATGTAGGAAGAAATATATTTATATTTTCATCAATAAGACAGCTGAGGCATTGCACTGTGACATCTGGGGAATGATTTCAGCGATAGTTAGGTGTCTGACAAGCACACATTTCACGCACTGTGCTGTAGAAGACACGAACGGTCAGTCAGAGAATTTACCACATTAAGTCCAAGACCTCAATACCTTGTAACTCATCCTCGGTTCGCGAGACTAGCTCGGATCCGACGTGGCATACTCCTCACCAAACGTCCAATATCAGCTTAACTGATGTTATTCCATTCTTCCTGCAGTGCAGCGGCGAGTTCCTGGACATTGGTAGGGCGGCTCTTGGCGTTGTCGTTGCCTGTCAAGCATATCACAGACGTGCTCGATTGGTGAAAGGTCTGGACTTAGTGCTGGCCAAGGCATTGTAGTGATGTTCTGTTCCTGGAGGAACTGTGTAGCGACAAGGGCCCTGTGTGTTCTTGCATTGTTATCTTGGAAAATGAATCGACGGCCGTGACGTCGCGCAAATGGCACCACATGAGCTGCTAACATGTTGTCACGGTAGTACTGCCCTGTGACACGCCCTTGGATGACATGTAATGCTGTTCTGCTTGTCATGGTTATGCCTCCCCACACCATTACCGATCCACCACCAAAAACGACCATGCTGCCAAACCGTTACGTCATGGTATTGTTCGTTTCTCCACCGCCACACCTCGATTCATCGGAAAATATGACGTTGCTCCACCGACGATTGTCCCAGCGCTGTCGTGCTCCACACGAATTCAGCCTTGCTACGATGTGACGTTCAGTCAAACGTGGAATTATTCGAGGTCGTCGAGCGTACAAATTCCTGCTGTGTAGGAGATTTCGGATAGTCTGAGTACTGACTCGCACATCTGTCACTCCGTGCAACTTCTGTCCAATTTCTGAGGCACTTTGATGGCGGTTACGTAATGCTGTGATTCGTATGAAACGATCCTGGTTAGCAGTTGTCGCCCTTGGATGATCTGGCCGACGTCCGTCATCAACATTGCCTGTCTGACGGTAGCGTTACCACAACCTGCTAATCACCGATTGAGTAACGTTGAGAATTTGAGCCAATGCAATCTGTTGCCAGCTTCCAACATGCCAATGGCACGTAAACGTTCGTCGTGTGTCAGTCTTCGCAAACTTCAAAAGTTGCGTTTCGACCAGAAACTATTGATGGACGAGTTTTTCCAAGAAAAGAAGACCTCCGAAAAAGCCCGACTAGTACAAATTGAAATTTCAAAACGTACCCCAGAGATATTAAGGCGGCACTCGTACGAAAAACGTGCACGAAGTTTTCGTGGGCCGGTGACATTCATGATCCACACCAAACTTGGTAACATATTGATGAGTCCAATCACGCGTATCCAATACCATTTGTCAGGGCACCTCTATCCACGTGGGAGGGATGACATGGGGTTGTTTAGCCTCGCCATTGAAAATATTGGGGGGACGAGCCAACTAGGAGGGTCGGAATCCGGGCACGGGCCAAACTCGGCTCACAGAGCTGAGTTGGGACCGCACTATGATTTTCTTCCCTGCCGAGTGAACTCGAAATATAGGTTCGTTCTTTGTTAGGTGTGATTCCTAATTACTTCAGGCTGCGGAAAGGAAACAATGATTAAAGTAACAACGATTCTTTTATTTACATTCAAAATAAACTCATTTTCGTATTCCACACATTTAACAATTTCATCAACATGGTAGAAGATTTATCACAGGGGTTAATAGTTTTTCATCAAATTCAGTCTATCTATAGCCCTGTACTGGCACTATAGTACACTCTCAAAATGTCTCTGACGCGGGCTCACAACAGGAGCTTAAAACACCGAGTCTTAATCTGTTGAGCCTGTGCGCGTTTGCAGCTCTGACTGCCGGGGGATCCCGACTAGCAAATGTCAGTTACTTGTGGCAACACAGTTCCGATTTGGATTCAGTTTATCCACTCTGTCGGCTAGTTTATCAAGTCTACGTCACATACCTTATTCATGTGTCCTTTGATAGAATTCTCCGTGAACGTTCCTGCCCTTGAAATGCACACAGTTCATGCGCAACTTACAAATTCGGTAAGCGCTTCGAGCTTGCGCGAATTGTCACTGTCGACCCTGAGTCGATGCTCTTAGCACTGTGATACTAAACAAGCTACTACGCGATCAACATCTGCGTTCTTAAGGGTTAATAGCACAATACAAAAGCCTACACTCTGAGACAGATGCGAGTCGATCCTCGCTAATGACATCTAAACTTAGCCGTTACTTGGGTTCGTAATCTGCTCTGTGAATTCGGGCTTGTAGCCCTCGTTAACCTAATCTGATAATAGCGGTGTACAACGGAGCTTCGTGGATTGCCCAGCAATTCCACTCGCACGAGACCCAATGTGGCGTCTCACTCCTAAACGGTCGGAACCCAAGTCTCCCGAAAATGGCTTGTTCCCCACACATTATATCTCGTCTGGGGATGGTCAGACAGCAATACATGTATGTCAAGATGCCTAAACCTGGCACACGACATCTCTGAAAATGATATAATCTCACACCAATACATATGCTATCAAGCGTATCCCGAGAAACGATTAAAAGTGTCGGTCACTCCAATATTAATTGACTTTAGATAGCATGGAAACATTTCATGCTGACTAGTAATATGGCAGAGAAGTATCCCACTGTGAATCGCCTAAGGCTAATTATCTAATTAAAACATGTGTGCTTACTCCACAGAGAGAAGAAATCTCTATATATATATATTTGAACTTGAAAGTAGGGGAGAGGGCCTCCTCCCTTTTAGTCTGGCTTTGCCCTGACACCATTTTCCATTTTTCAACATCAGTTTGGATATCCCCTACGTTTTTGAATAGTGTATAAATAACATATTCCAAGAGCTGTAAAGTTTTTTGTTATAATTTAAACATTTAATAAACTCGTTTTTAAGGAATACTTTTTCAAGGCACTTTGTGGTGGGGTCTCGCCTGTTGCATGAACGTTCGAAGAACGCCTTTTATCGATTTGTCCCCATACGACCGGTCACCAATATCGATTAATCGTACCGTGACTCAGAATGACGCAGCTAAATGGGTACATGCACGGTGGTGATTTCAGGGCGTGTCTCAATTCATTTAAAAAACTCAATGACGTCACAAGATATGTACAACAATTCTTTCAGACATTTTTTATTTGCTCACATTTAAGTCTGTAAATGAACAGTAGTTCAACCCTTCATCCAATACAAGCATTTAAAAGATCATACATTTCAGACATGTGGATGTCTTAAATGCATGCGTTTCAAAATTTCCCACAAAACTCTACAAAACGCTTTTGTTGGCGTTTAAGGCCACTTTCAGCTTTGTGGCCGCAACGCAGGTTCAAGTATGCCCATGAGTCCACACATTACGTTCTTTTACTCCTATCAGCGCGCTTAATTGGCCATATGATACAGAGAAGATGTCTCATTGCCAGGTCGGATTTGCCCTTGAGCGACCCAAGTTGAAAAAGGATAGCACACATGTGACGAAACTAATTACTGAATAGTAAATACAAGAATACATGACGTAAAAAGGGTAACAGGTGCAGTGAATCAATCAATAATGGTGGGGTTCATCTTTGTTGTCATCAATCGATACCGTGCCAGGTAACAAGCATTACGCCACAGATTGATACTGTTGAAAGGTGTTATCGGTGTTATCGGGGAAAAATCGTCAAGGTACCGCTCAAAGGTAGGATATACTGTTCCCACCTATACAAAACCAATATCAACAGATCTGTATTTGTGTGGTATATATGAGTCGAGGCCTGAAATTTTGCAACATTGTACCACAAAGAAATACAGTGGGAAAATATGTTAATTAAGCTGTTGTGAACAAAACCCTGCCATGTTGATGTGGGAAAAGATTTTGTTTAGACAGTATGGTGGGGGAATTTCAGTCATGTTTGCTGAAAGAGGTTTTTACTCAGTTCCCGAGCCACTGTGTTGAGAGCTATACAAAAACCAGGAGTACACAAATATAATCATAGAAGTATGACCCGAATAACCTTGATTTGACAAACAGTGTGTCTTGGGTGGTTCTGTCAATTGTACTTAACCCTTTACCTAACATGAAAAGCAGACGACACTTGCAAAAAAAATTCTTGAATAACTAATTTTTTTCATTTTTTGTCTCAAAAACATAGGTTATGACCCCTCGTTGGAACGAGCTCGTTCCAACGAGGGGTCATAACCTATGTTTTTGAGACAAAAAATGAAAATATTTTGAAAATTAATTGGCGATTTTTGAGAATAGCGCTGGCCGGTTTTGGCCGTTACGTTGGGTAAAGGGTTAAATGACCCACCTCTATACAAAGGGAATGCTGCTAAATATTTTAACATACTACTCAAAGTTTGCTAAGCACCAAATATTTGAAACATCATTATGAAATTTGCTTGTGACTTATTTGCGATATTTTTGGTGGATATGATTGAGGAATGTATTGAGATGGTCCGCAGTGTGTACATTAGCTCTCTTGACACGCAGACTTTTCGTGACAGTCATGGAAAGCATGTACCCCTTGATTTTCATGATGTTTTCGTGAATTGTTTACATGTACATGACATGTGTTGGGTATTCAATCTTCATTTTAACACAAACCCTTGTGATTTAATAATTGAATATGGTAAATGTAAATGTAAGAAGACATTTGTCTGAAGCAGATAAGTGGCGGGCTGCAGGGATGGTGGAGCAAGGGGCTACCCATCGTCAGGTGGGTGAAGCCCTTGGTGGGAACCATACGGTGATCATCAGAGCGTGGGCGAATTTTCAGCAGTATGACACACCAGTAAGACGGCATAGTGGTGGCAGAGACAGAGCAACATCTGCAGCTGAAGACCAGGTTTTGATCATTCAGGCCCGTAGGACTCGCTTTGCCACAGTAACCCAGCTTCGCAGTGACCTTCAGAATGCATCCGGGGTAAATGTTTCGATGCTGACTATCCGGGTAAGGTTGCACGAAGGTGGTCTCCGATCGAGAAGACCATGTGTTCGCATTCCGCTGTCCCAGAACCACCGCCAGGCGCGATATGAATGGGCCATGGACCACGTTGCATGGACCAGAGAAGATTGGCGACCTGTCCTTTTTACAGATGAGTCAAGGTACTGCCTATACCACACAGACAGGCGTTCTTGGGTATGGAGAGGACCAGGAGAGCGATTCCATGCAGCCAAGATTGCTGAGCATGACCGCTATGGTGGAGGGTCAATCATGGTCTGGAGCGGCATCAGCTGGGATGGACGTACAGAGATCTGTGGCCTTGAACGTGGTACATTGACTGCCCGACGGTATATTGATGGGATCCTGGATGTCCACGTCAGAGTGTATGCAGGTGCAGTGGGTAATGGATTCATTCCGATGGACGATAATGCCCGTCCTCATGTTGCCCATGCTGTCGGGGAGTACCGACAGAGGGAGGGGATTGCGTGTATGGACTGGCCAGCAAGATCCGCTGACCTCAATCCAATCGAACATGTCTGGAATGAGTTGCAACGTGGAATTTCAGCCCGTCCAGTCCAACCAACATGTGTCCAGGAGCTGGGTGCCATGCTGGTTCACGAATGGAACAACATCCCACAAAGGACCACCGGGAACCTGATTGGGAGCATGAGAAGGCGTTGTCAAGCTGTAATTAACAGTAATGGGTCTCATACTCGATATTGAAGCCATACCAGTTCGCTCCGTCAACTTTTTGCCATATTGAAAAATTTCCTCTTTTACCAATAATATCCATTTTCCATGGTTATCGTATTCAAAAGCTAAAAAATAATGTCAAACACAAATAAAATCTTAATTTCTGTACTTAAATCATTGAAGATATAATTAAATAAAAACTATATACACTTTCATTACAATATTTCAACTAAAACGTAAAACAGGTAGTTGGATGTACTTGGTGCCTAGCAGACTTTGAGTAGTATATTTAGATCATTAATATGATCATGGCTGTGTCAGTTTCATCATGTCCAGTCAAGTAGTGTTAATTGTCGGAGGTTTCTCAACAAGAGAGAGTCTGTCATCCATGACAATGATTGGGCATGCATAAGTTTCTTGGGGGTTTCTGGAACATCACTGATAGATATGTTCGATCGTATATTTAAAAAAAAAACAGCTCCCAACATGATGAAGATGGCTGTTGTTTGTTTACATTAGCTTAATTAACATACTAGAAGAAACACTGCTCTTATTTCTTTTATAACAAAAGATATGAAAATCCCAGGTCTCAGCTCATATACACTAAAAAGGACAAGACTGTGAGTATAGTTTTCATAGACTGCAACAAAATAAGTGCTAAGAAAAGGTGTTCTTTAAAAGTGAGAGTATTAAATATATAAATTATAAAATAATTTTTGGAGATATCTCAACACACCTTATTTATGATATAGAGTGCACTGAGTGATAATAAACTACGAATAAAAAACATTGGACACGACTATTTTCTCCAAATTGTTTTTCTTTCATCTTAATGGAAATGGAATGAGGTGAAGGTCTCGATTACGATATATTCTAGCGTTTTCAATTCGAAAGTTTATTCATTTTAGCAATACGAATTTACATTTTCACTATATTTGGACTTCACAAAATCAGTTTAGTCAACTCCTAACGTCTAAGTTTGTGGCTGTATGGTGGGGTTGGTGGGCGGCTTAAGTGATAATAAAACGGACTACACACCGTCAAAATACTTTTCAGAAGGCCAGACATTTCGTTAATCTCCAGGTGAAGCTATACTCATCTTCTCTGTCCAACCAGAGAGAAGGGAGAAATTTGATACGAAATGGAAAAGCCGGCGCGTGGTTCTAAGCATGCTTGCTAGCCTCCATTTTATCTTATGTAATTTAGAGGAATACTCAAGGTATTTCCGATTCAGGTAATTCGTTAGTAGTCTTGGTATCTCAGGCATATAAACTAACGTCCGTTATTAATGACAAGTGTCTGCTTTCCTTCCTCAATTAGCTACGCTCTTGACAGGAATTTGAACGACGGAAATACAAATAATCAATATTTTACCCAGAAACGGTAATACACAAACAAAAACACTGAAACAGGAAACGTTCACTATCAGTTAAGATAAGGAAGTGAAAACATTAACATGTTTAAATTTTTATTTGGAATTTTTTTGAGATTTTTATGGCCCTGCGATTCACCCATTTTCACTTCGAATCGAATCTCGAATCGAATTGGATCTCTTATTCGAATTCGAATCGACTCTCGAATCAAACCAGGGGCTTCTTGAAGGTGCTGTCAATCTGATTTGTTCCCACAGTGATGGCTCAAATCTCGACTGATAAAATATTCCAACAACATCACCATGGAATGTCTTCGTCGAGGGCATGCCTTGGTGATGTAGTTGGAATATTACCTACTAAGGATTATAGTTCAAAAACAGAAACAGGTGCGAGAATCATCCATAATTGGCACTGCACAGGACTGCTCTTCGTTGACAGTGACTGGAAATTCTAAATTTTCTTTAAAAAATGGCAGTATCTATTGATACTGGAATTAGCATGAATGGTGGCATAGGTACAGATGTCAGTAGTATAGGAGATGTGGAGATCGTGCCTGTTCAGCAGGATCTCATGCAGGATCTCACGTGACGTCATAGTCACTTAAGCAAGTGGCACCATGTTGTATTGTCATGGTAACCAGCGAGAGCGGCCATCTTGTAACGTCGTCTCCATAGTGATGCGTGGTATTAGTGCGCATGCGGAGCGCGTGTTGATACATGTTTCCGTCGCCCATTTTGTATACTGGAGGCCGCCATCTTGGTTTCTTTGGTAGCACGTGGTTGCTATGTTACCCAAAGGCTTACAACAAGACGGGGGTATGTTCGGAGGGTGTATTTCTTTGTACAAGAGTAATTTCCCGATTCGAAGAATTACCCAAATAAATCCTTCAAGTTGTACTATTTCGAATTCTGTCAGAATTTTCTGCTTCTATCTATCTATGCAATAGTTTTCGTCTACGCCCGACGATGTTCGTTTGTCTTGGAGTATACTCCAGTAGAGCAGAAGAGCCTATCAGCTGGAACAGCGTTGTTTATTATTACTTTATTTAGCTTTTCTGGTCTGCTCTTGTTAGTTCTGACCCTATTCAGAGTACTCTTGTTCTTGTTTTCCAGATAATCCAATCAGTTCACTTTAGTGCTTGATTTCCCATAATATGTATGCAGAGTTATCTCCCTTGTTTATAACAAAAGCCTATATGATTCCCAAAGCCAATAAGCAATCGAGCAGTTACTGAAGTCATCGCTCGAACGACTCGAAACCCATCGAGCAAAAGAGGTTTAGAGCAATTGCTCGATCGAGTGACTCGACGTATTGCTCAAACGACTCGAATCCTATTGAGCAAATGAGCTGTAGAGCAATTCAATTGCTCGTTCGAGTGACTCGCACATACTGCTCTTCGACTCATTTCGGTATTTGAGGATACCTGTGGTATTGTATTATTTGAGGATACTTTTTATAGGATACTTATCTAAGGATACTATTACTTGTTTGACCCAGCCTTCTATCCCACCCCAGGACATACCTATCCCAAATTCCCCTTATAAGCTATCGAGCAGTCATTGAAAAGTCACTGCTCGAACGACACGAAGCCCATCGAGCAAAATGAGTTTTAGAGCAATTGCTCGGTCGAGTGATTCGACATATTGCTCAAACGACTCGAATCCCAGTGCAATTTGTCGTTCGAATGACTCGCACATACTGCTCTTCGACTCATGTCGGTATTTGAGGATACCTATGGCCTGGTATTGTATTATTTGAGGATACTTTTTAAAGGAAACTTATTTAAGGATACTATTGCTTGTTTGGCCCAGCCTTCTAGGCCACCCCCGAACATATCTATCCCAAATTCCCTTTATAAGCTATCGAGCAGTTACTGAAAAGTCACCCCTCGAACTACTCGAAGCCCATCGGGCGAAATAAGCTTTAGAGCAATTGCTCGATCGAGTACTCGACATATTGCCCGAACGACTATTTATTTATTGGTGTTTAAGGTCGCATATTTATGCACAATGGCTAATCATGACCGCGACAGTTTTACGGGTGGAGGAAGCCGGAGTACCCGGAGAGAACCACCGAGCAACGACGAGCAGCTGCCAGCTCCCCAACATCGTAACTCCGCACTGCAGCACAGGCAGGGTTAGATTGGTTGAATACATGCGCACCATCGTCGTGCAGTACGCCTTAGTATACGGCGTCATCGTGCCCCCACGCGGGCAATGGAGATGAAGTGTCTTGCCCAAGGACACAACGCGGTTGTCGCAGGTGGGATTCGGCCCGAACGACTCGAATCCCATCGAGCAAATGAGCTATAGAGCAATTGCTCGTTCCAGTGACTCCCACATACGACTCTTAGCCTCATTTCGGTATTTAAAGATACCTATGGCCTGGTGTTGTATTATTTGAGAATACCTTTCTAGTATACCTTTTATAGTATACTTATCTGGGGATACTATTACTTGTTTGGCTCAGCCTTCTAGGCCACCCCAGGACATACCTATCCCAAATTCCCCTTATAAGCTATCGAGCAGTTACTGAAAAGTCACTGCTCGAACGACTCTAATCTGATCGAGCAAAATGAGCTATCCAGCAATTGCTCGATCGAGTGACTCCACATACTGCTGGAATGACTCGAATCCCATCGAGCAATTGATTTTGTTTCTGTTTAAATCGCGGACCCTACACTCAGTCTTTAGTTTCAATATTATTCATGTACAATTTCCACCGGAACTATACGTATTGTGAGACGACGAAGATAACTGATGCCAAGCTATATTCCAGTGAAAAGATTCGTATGGAAACGAATCGTGCAGCCGATTCGAATCGAACCGAATGACAACTTAACCCTTTACCTAACCTGAAAAGCAGACGACACTTGCAAAAATAATTCTTGAATAACTAATTTTTTTCATTTTTTGTCTCAAAAACATAGGTTATGACCCCTCGTTGGAACGAGCTCGTCGAGCTCGTTTCAACGAGGGGTCATAACCTATGTTTTTGAGACAAAAAATGAAAAAAATAATGAAAATTAATTGGCGATTTTTGAGAATAGGCTGGCCGGTTTTGGCCGTTACGTTAGGTAAAGGGTTAAGATTCGAAATTGAATCGAATCTGGAAGCTTTACAGGGCCCTAGAGATTTTGAATATCTTCTTTATATCCAATAAGATACAAAACATACAGAATTTCAATATAAGACAAATTAAAAAAAAAATGTGAAAAGTAAATCTGGAAATGAAGTTAACAGTGATAAGATAAAAATGACGATTTCAAAACATATCAGTATCTATAAGTTTAATTACATATTTTGATTTCTAATAAAAAAAGTTTACTCACCGCCACGGGTTTCACCCCAACCACTTATCCAACACTGCTCGTCCTCATCCAGCTCATCACCCTCTTCCGGAAGACAAGATAATCTCACATAATCACCGTTAACATCAACCTCTTCATCCAATTTCAGCAGTGCTATATCATTAGGAAAATTACTAGTTCTAAAGTAAGCTGGATGCTGAAAAGATAAGATTAATTTTGTCACGAAAAATAGTGTCAAGCTTTTGTAAGCATTTTTATTCAACATCTGCCACCACGAGAGGAAAGACGTTTGGAGAGAAAAACTTGGGGAAGCGAATAAACCCTTTTATCCCGTGTTACTTGAATGAATATTTTTAATCGGTGTTTAACAACACATTCGACAGCCACTGTCACCTCCAGTTGGACAGTTTTACGGTGGAGGAAGCTGGTGCACCCAGAACAACCGAGCAGTGGTGTGCAACTGTCCGACTCCCCAGTACTTCTCACAATCAGGGTTAGCATTGGTTGAAGACAGGTGCATCATCATGGACGTGCAGTGCGTCTTAGTACACAGTGCCACCGCGCCGGCAATCGGGGATAAAGGGCCTTGCACAAGAACATAACAGAGTTACCCTTATCGGGGATCGAACCGAGGACATTTAGGTTCGAAGTCCAATCCGTAATAACTGAGCCACAATAAACCCCTTTGGCCCGTAGTACTTGGATGAATCTTCAGAAAATACAGTTCTTTATAAATGTTCTGCTTGTAGAGGCCATCACTATTATTAACTCTTTACCTAACAAATCGGCGGGGTCGCCCATGTAATATACATATTAAACAGTTGGAAAAAATCAACAAAACCATATCAGATGATATCGTTCCAATTAGGAGTCACCTGATATGTTTTTTCAAAAATGGTTTGACAAATATATTTGAAATTACAAATTTTGATACGAAATGAGTTGGGTAAATTGTTAAACCTTCACCTAATGAAAGGAGCCAACCTGCCAGCGCTAATCACAAACATCGTTATTAAAATTTTAATAGTATTTCCATTTGATTCTCCAAAGAGCTGTCTCTTTGAGACAAGGATGGAAATCTTTTAAAGTCCAGGTACATGGAGACAAATTGTATGGGGCATATTTTAGTACGGGCTATATATTTTTATACCAGGTATAGATATGGGGAAGTCACCCGCGTCCATATGTATTTTAGATACCAGGGTAATTTGTTGCAAAGACAGTCATTTCTCCTCCAAACATGGACGGAGTTAGTCACCTTAGGAGACGCTCTATTCCCTATGCTCTACCGCTTGGCTACCATGAGAACCCCGACGTGATGAAAGCTTCCCTGTCCCGGAGACTGGTAGGACAATATTGTTCTGAAAACATTCGGAGAAGGAAGACCAGTGGTTGAAAAACTTCAGGATGAAGAGAACTTCATTCCAGAAAATTTCTGAAGACCTGAGATCATACATCGAACCAGCTGAAAACTGGGTATGTGAACCAATATTCGTCGAAAACAAGTAGCTATAGCAATATACTGGATTGCCTCTGAATAAGATAGTCAATAGTGTGACGCGAAAAAACAAAACATCACGCTAAAGTACACGGGGGGCGTTTAGACGCGTGCTAAGTTGCAACTTGTACCTGGATAAAATGAATTTGCACCACCTCCTGGGTCGGTCTAAGATATACCTGGTACAAATTGAATACACCACGTACAAATCTGTTCACATGACAAAAATATCGTTCTCGGTACAAATATTTTTATCTAGAAATGCTATATACCCGGTAAAATTCGCCTCATGTAAATAGGATTTTGTTTCAGTTATTCAAGAAATTTTGTTTGTAAATACAATCTTCTAGGTTAGGTAAAGGGCTGTATAAGACGGGCGCTTGGACGGGTATTTCCAATGTCACACAACAACTGTTACTGCGATAAATCGGGGCTACTGCAAAAATAAGCGAAATTATTTTTTCATCGCAGAGAATTGTGTGCTTCAAAAGTTACACTTTTTGTCCATTGCCCGCAGGTGGGAAAGATATTGAGAAAAAAACTTCTCCCCTGACTTTTTTCGTCATGAAAATCGACTTTCGATAAAGTTATCTCCCTTGAAATAATTAGACTAGCGAGGAGATCCCATTAAGAAGCAAGTAATTGTGGAGAAAACACCTATGACATCAACAGAAAATAAATTCATGTTTCCGTTTGTTACTTTTATAAACGAAAACAACAGACAGCTCTGGGAGCTGTCTGTTGTTTTCGTTTATTAAAAGTTACAAAAGGAAACTTGACTTCTAAAGGCAAGGTAATTTGAGGCAACCACTTCACTGATAATTCGTCATTAAGAATATCTATAAGTATCACACCTACCAACACTAAGTAAGCGACCACTTTGGCTCTTTCTTTAGCGAATTTGTATATACAGTAATTTGCTAGTGTTAATGCTTCCCAGAAAAAAAATAATTAGCAAATCCATCCTAGACTTTTATATTTATTACACGCCTGTTCCATGTAAACCCCATCTACAGCAACACAAAACCATGCGGAAAATGAAAATCTGTTCCACACATATATGCGGAACGGAAATCGTTGACGGACAATTTTTACAATACTTACAATCTGAATCCCTGGCGATAGCTGAAAATCGTCCCCTGTTCCAAGTAGGCACATAGAACATATTGGAACTCAGGGGACGAAATAATAATTAACACGGGTTCTCCTCTCAAATTTGGTTGGCGATAAAATGTGTTCTTTTTGTTGATAGTTGTCAAATGAATTGCTGATTGTCCTTTTAATAATTGCTTTTAGGGACGTGAAGGCGTGTAATAAACACGGAACGACACGCGTGCGTGAATGGGTTAATCGAAATGGCATTTGTGCCAACGCGGAAGGGTTAATCGAAGTGGCATTTGGGCCATCGCGGAAGGATAAGACTTGAGGCCTGCGGCCTCTCGTTCTATCCTTCCGCGTTGGTGCTCGTTCTATATCGAGTAACTCATTCACACACGCGTGTCGTTCTGTGTATTTGTGGAACGTACAGTGCTGGTATCATATGTCACGATGCGCACACTGTTAATATAATGAACAGAAAAAAGTTACAGCACATCAAAAGATGGTGAAAACACCATTTTCTTATTTTTAAATGGGCTTCAAAAGAGAATAAACATTCAAGCTGATTGTGAAAAAGTTGTAAACAGCCAGCTTCTGTATTTTGATACTACTCTTGAGGAACAGGCCCGAAGTTTGTGAAATGATGCGCACATCGAAGATACAAATTCACTAAAATTTCGAAATTTCAGTTTTTATCTGAAATTCCCGTACTCTTTGTGTTAAATTTACTGACAGCTTTGGAAAATAAGTGAGAGCCAAATTTCCTGTAAACCCCTTTCAGTGACGAAAACTGGCAGCCATGTTCACCTCTCTGGGTATGGAGATGGAGATTACAAACGCAAATTCTGTACCATCAAACGCATATAAAATGACAAGACAAATCACTGATGGTGGAAGCTTATGCGTAAAAGGTCCGAAAAGTTTACCCCACCTATCTTTTAGTTTAGGATGAGCACACACTTCCTAACGTATTCCACTTTGCGCCAGTGTACATCCTCTACGCACTGCAGTTAGATAAAACGCACCCATATGGGATTTTAAAAAATCACATTTGTCGTGACATATCAATGGGCCCGGCTTAATGCCTATTGCATTGATATGTCACAAGCTGTGTGCAGAAACAATAAATAGCAATCATTTATTAGATATAATTTTTTCCCCAGAATTGCCCAGAATCAAGCTCGGCCGATATGACTTCAAACTTTTCTGATATGACGCAGAACTAGGCCGATATGATCCAATCTAACGCTGTCCCCCGTGATGCGATACAGAGGGCAACTAACTTGTTTCCATCAAAATGTTTTCTGTTATTCATAATAGGCAATCAGCAAAATTGGCCTGGCCAAACATAATGAATCAGTTTGATGCTGAGTTTTTGTGTGGTGATGGATTAACTATCGTAATACGTAAGGGTTGGGTGGATGAATGGAAGAAAGAAGAGAGTTCAACGAAAACTAAGAATCGTAAGTGGAGATTCCTCGAAGTTGGAGAAGAGGTAGTCCAGCTTTCCGAACGTCGCGGCTTCCCCACTTGGGAAGCCGCGACGTTCGGATAGCTGACCTACGAGAAGAGGAAACTTCGGACGAATGAGAAACATTAACACAGAAAACTGTAACAGATCTGAGGACATTTTGTACTTATTTGTGTTGGTTTAATGAATAAAGAGGTTACCGAAAGCTGATATTTCGGGTGATATGAAACTAAACAAGTAAGGAACTCTAAAAATATTTATATGCACAACTATAAATTATCGAGAAAATGTTTAAAATGGTGAAACTAGATATCTCGCACGTGGTAGCTATATTGAGACGCAAAAGAGGGATTGTTAAACACCGATCAGATGATTTTCATTTTAAACGATTCGCTGTCGTCACTGTGGAAAATGGTGGAATCGTTTTAAAAGAACATGATAAAATGAACTTCTTATGTTTCAATGTCTGTACAACCCTCGCCCTCCGATTGGATGAGAGCTCGAGTAGTTGTTTCTATGTTTACAACTCCAGTAGCATATGTTACCGTCTGATGTCATCACACGAAATATTTGAAACGAGATTGCCCATTTTGCAACTATTCCATCAACACAGTGACTTACAAACCGATTCATTTTTTTTATCATTTTTCACACGTGCAGCAGACCATGTTGAGAGTGAAGTGTTGCTTAAATTACAAATCAATTTACGATTTGAACTAAGAATGAGTGGACTCGGGCTTTACCTGATTGTTCAGTATATGTCCAGTGACGTTGTGGGGTACACGAGAGGTTTATTTACTAAACTTGTTATTAGTCCCGGTGACCGTGGGGGGACTTATGAATTGCACTCCGTCCCTCTATCAGTCTGTCAGCCTGTCAGTATGTCTGCCCTGTTACCACCAATATCTTCAACTTCAAGATGGTTGAATGTTGGTGTTTCCAGTTTTTAACATTAATCGGCCAGTATGAAGATATGATGCACGCCAAATGTAAAAAAAAATAAAGATGGCCGAATGCCAGCCATTTTTTCGTATTTTTCATATTTTTATACATTACCACCTGTATCTGCGAAATGCTCTGATGTTAGCGTTTCAAATTGTTAACATTAACCCTTTACCCAACGAATCGCCCGCATCCGCCCGCGTAATATGCAAATTCAGCAGTTGAAAAAATATTATTTTTCAAAAAATTTCAACAAAACCATATCATGTGACCCCTCTTTGGAACGAGCCTTAAGGGCCTAGTTCCATTTTTTGTGAGTTTCTTGTCTTGCATGTACATATATAATACATGTTCCATTATGCGGGCTTTTGGTGGTTGTGCTGATGGAAGTTACAGTATCTTGGGAGTGGTGTCTAGGGAAGTCTGGGCTGCCTACAAAGGCAGTCAAGGCTTTACTAGGCACCACTGCCAAGTAAACATCTTACTTATTATGAGGGATCAAAAATCAGTAGAATTCTCCGGGCAGAATACACGTTAGAATTATAAAGAGAATGAAATGAACATTTTAAGGGAATCAAAGTTGATTCTCATTGTTTCTTTGCGAGAAACAATTCTGATTCTCGCATGGATTTTTTCAACCCCCTGAGTAGATTATTACCTTTAAGCCACGAGTTATATTTAATAACGGAACACACCAAATTAAAACAACGAAAACAATATCAGAAACTGTCTTGTAGAAAGCATTTCGGCTTGTACATCCATATCATATATTCCCGAAACACATTGACTGTATATACGTGCATATATCAGTGTAGTGCTAAGGTTAGGACGGTCTAAAATATCTTTCGAAGAAGATAATACTGATTTTCGTATAATGATTTGATGCATGTTGGGAACATTACACCTCCTTGTGAGCCATTGTAGATTACATATGCTTTTCTATATAATGCTATTCAAAATATCACTGAAAAAAGGCATCTTCGCAAAAGAAATATATAACGATGTATCTCAACTAGTGTTCAACCGATGATCGGAACCGGCCACCCCAATCAGCGGATTGTGGGCAATCGGATGGCAACAGCAACGGCTGCTGAAACATCGGTTCAACCGATTGTTGTCAAGCATTTTGTGATGATTCATTAACCGCATTTTATTATCTTCTGCAATTGTTCAATTGTTAATGTAAAATGATGTCAGTGATACCATTCAATAAAGTTGAGAAACAACCACAATGTGTATTCTTAGTTTCTCTGGACTCTCCATTTACGGGATATACAGGTTAAACGACATGTAAAGCTTACAATTGAGCGTACTTGCGGCAATGGCCAGTTCATACCGGAAATTCGAAGGCTGCACACCATTGACTCAGGTCGCAGTAAAATTACCAATCGCATGCACTTGGGTGGTAAACGTGGCTCTGAGAGCCACGTTTACCGCCCAATTGCGTGCGACTGGTAATTTTACGGCGACCCCAGTCACCGAAGTTTAACACTGTGAAAAATGTTCAGTTTAATGTAGTTCTTTCAAGCCTCGACTTGTCTTGTGGTGCACGGTATTACAATCGGAATCGGCACCGGGATCGGCCGACTGGGAGCTCAAATAACCGGTAATCGGTCAGCGACCATTATTGGTAATCGGTTTAACACTAAACTCAACCCTTGAAGGTGAACTCCTGCAGTGATTTAGAGATATTCCTCTCATAACGTCATCAACTGTATCAACATATTTTGTGATCGTTTCCGATTGTAAAAAAAGAACAAAACTAAGGTATACTGGGAAAATCCATACCGATAGTAATACTTACTTCCTCAGTCTCAATTTGGGGAATTATAGTTCTAAATGTTAGAGATAAATAGAATATACCAATAGTAGCTTGGCGTACCAAATGTTCACCATGAGTGGTAAGTGGTGTTTATCGCGAGCCTTTGGCGCGCGGTTAACACCACTTCACCACGCGTGGTGAACTTTTGGTACGCCAAGCTACCTTGGGTATATTTAATTTATACCATGATCATCAGATTCTTAAGAGTCGCTTATGTTTTTTCATGATTTTTCTGAGCAGCAGCCATACATACGTCAGAATTTGTTTTTGTTTACATGAGCGTTGGTGGGCGGTACTTTCGATGTCAATTTTATCACCAAAACGAAATAGAAAAAGAAACAGCGCCTTTTTCATTTTAATAACATAATAACATACTGTTTCGAGTTATGGATGCTTTATTAACATGAGACAATGCATGTTTGTTAATTGTTGGTGTTTTATGGGGTAAACTCATTTAAAAGCGTAATAAATAATTGCCACTTCCATTCATCATTCGTGTGCTTGTCATTCATCATTTCACACTTCTGAATCCAGAGCGTGAAGACCTGATTGAAGAATTATGGAAAAGCTGGAGCTACCAGATAGATTAATCAAGACCATTTCAGCTCTGGGCATCTCTTGCCATGTCACCTGGACTGTCAAGGAGACAGACAAGAGAGTCCACCTGAACTTGGAGTTCGAGACTGAGACAACCAAGACACCGCCCTCTTCGGGGAGAGGTAGTACTTTTGGAGAGAGGATCCCCTCTCCCACTGGTCCTCACCCGAAGAGGCTCGGAGCCCCTGAGAAGAAGAAGAAGAAGAAGAAGAGTCTGGCGTTTGGAGGCATTCCGGAACAGGAAGAAAGAGTTGAGTGAGGGGTAGAGGTTCTGGAGGCAGCCGCCAGTTCCCCTCCTAGTCCCACTGGTACTCCCAATCAACTGCCGGCTCCTGAGCCGGTAAAGTTGGATGAGGAACGTCCAGTGGAGACCGAGGAGGAGCTGGAAGTTGCTTTTTCACCACCTCCCACCCCTCACTCCCCTCTTCCTTCACTACCGGAACGCCTGGACCAGGAAGATCCGGCCAATTTGTCGGTAGAAGAACTCCTCAAAAGATCCAAAGCACTATTAGAAGAGAGCTACAAATACTGTCCTAAAGAGATGCACACCACAGCGGCCCAAGAAATCCAAGCAACATCACCATCACAACCACCTCCAAAGAAAAAACACCGAAAAAGGAACAAACGCGGCTAAACCTCCTCCTTCCTTTTCCTCCTTTGACACGCCTTGACATGCAATACCAATCTTCTACAGTCAACGAGGGTCGAAAGGGGCCTGTCCCCCATACCGTCCCTGCGCGCCTTCGGCGCACGAAATCATTTCATTCGCCACTTTCATTTCACTCATCGCGAGGCGAATGGGCGATAAATTTAGACGAGTTCGCATTCAGGTCGACGTCACCAAAGGTCAGTTTGGATGTAGTTCCACTGTAGGTGTAAATTTTAACTATTGAAATCCCATTGCTGGCGTGTTCACCACGGTTAGTGTTTTAATCTAAAATTTATGTCATAGGCTTTTCATATATAGTAGAATAGGTATTCATTGTATAAAATCCTCTTATGTTCTAACCGGGAGGATTGCTGGTAAATGCTAACAAAACATCTATCAAAATTCATCGACTCGAAGATGCTTACTTTCTACAAATGTCCCCTGAATTTCATTGCTTTTAATACACTACATGTACGCTATGCTTATACCACCCACATTCTTGTCAAATTTATAAAAGGCTAACGGCCTGAGTGATCTCCCCTTTGTTTCTTCATCTATCAAAATGGTGGCAGACGATAACGTTTTCCAGTGAAGAGTTTCGAATTTTATCCTTTATTTTTCATCGCAATTGCTAGTTCAGTATCAGTAAGTAGTGTATTCGGTAACATTATACCTCACGTGACTTTCCTTTTCTCTGATTGGATAACTGCTAACACTCTGTAGGCGGGAGGATTATACCACAGATTTTTCCCTAAGCGGCCGCTATTACCTTCGTATTTTAGCACAAAACGCGCTGGATTTTTGGGGTGTCAACGCACAAAAACAAGCAGTGAAGCATAAATGAGACATGTATTTCAAAGGAAACATTATTTTGGTCAATCTTTCAAACAAAATGTGAATAGGTGGACACTGTCGATAGAAAAAAAACTTTTTGAAACTGCAAAGCGGCTTGGAAACTTTCCGCCATATAAAGTTTCCCTGGCTGGCTATCCGTTAGACAGATTTGCTGTTTGTTCGTTTTACTTAACAAAAAGCTAGATTTTTTTCTTGAAGGATGTTCGATATTACATTAGGGTTAGTAAATGTCTTGTTGTTTCTGGAACTTGGAATTTAACCAATGCATTCTTGATCAAAACACTTAACTCGTAAGTTGCGTTACAGGCAAAAAATACTTTTTGAGAATTTGAAGTTTCAACAACAGTGTGTTGGGGGTGGGGGTGGGAGGGGTGAAAGCTTAGTATAACAATAAGATCTTCGTCTCATTGGAAGGTTATCTTTCAATTTCAATCACTTTGCTTCGATTTCTCAGAGTAAAAGCAATTCGACCCACTCCCATGGGACGATATAAAGTCAATCGCAATTTGTTTCCGACGTTCATGCGGGGGTCAACCTTATGGGTCTTACAATACTATAAGATTAAGCTGATGAAAAAATAGGAAGTGACGGAACAGGCAAGCGTATGCAAATGACATTATTTAAAACGTTGAGGTTTATCTTACGCTTATGCACTCTAAAATAAGGTGGGTTAAAAAGTAGCCCAAATCAACTGGGTTGAGTGAATATGAACCCAAACGGGTTCATATTCACTCAACTCATTTGATTTGGCTTAATTGTTAACCCAATTGATTTTAGAGTGTGTGATTATAAAATGAATTTGTACAGTGGCAAATGGCATTGTGGGAGCTCTAACGACTGTATTGATACTTAAAACATAGTCTGAGCCCCTTATAAACAGAAAGCCAGCTATTTGCAAAAAGGGAATGGATAAAACAGAAATGCGAACATTTTGGAAAACTATTTCACTCTATAATTACTGAATAGATGACAGTCCTTGGAGAACAATCCTGTGCATATAAAAAGCAAGTTTTTCGTGCACGTGTCTACTTTATTGTCGTATACTTATAACGGGTGCTTTCATACAAAGAATATATGAAACATATATTTTTCCATAATAAAAATTGTAATTTCGCCAAATATTATAACTTTTTCAAATTCGCTTCTAATGTGAGAACATTTTGGCGTTCGAACTGTGCTTAATTTTTCTGACGGACAACAAAAATGTCCAACGAACAGGTTCATGGGACAAAACTTCATCCTTCTCCCGTCGACCTCACTAGCTTCGGGTCTGCGCAGCATCCTTTCTCATGTGAGTACAGCAGATACAATTTTATACCATGATTACCCGTCCTACTATATATAAAAAACCTATGACATAAATTTTAGCTTTACACACCAACCGTGGTGAACACGCCAGCAATGGGAATTCAGTAGTTAAAATTTACGCCTACAGTGGAACTACATCTAAGTTGACCTTTGGTGACCTCGACCTGAATACAAACTTGTCTATATTTATCGCTCGTCGCCTCACGAAGAGTGAAATGGAAGCGGCAATTATTTATTACGTTTTTAAATACGTTTACCTGATAAGATACCAAAAAATAACAAACATGCGTTGTCTCATGTTAATAAAGCATCCATAACTCGAAATAGTATGTTATTATGTCATTAAAATGAAAAGGCCCCGTGGTTTCCGATTTTCTTCTTCCATTTCGTTTTGGCGATAAAAATAACAGAGGACGTACCGCCCACCGGTGCTCATGTAAAGAAAAACAGATTCGCACGTGTGTACGTCTGCTGCTTAGTACAATCGACAACAAATAATAGCGACTCTTAATAATCTGACGATCATGGTATAAATAAAATATACACAAAGTAGCTTGGTGTACCAAATGTTCACCACTATTATGGGTATATTCTATATTTCCATGTTGTGCTCGAAAAAGCAAAAGTACTACATGCAAAAATTTATCACCTCATTTTTGGTCAAAGGTTAAAAAATCGGAATTGATTTCATTGTGAAAAACCTGGATACACTTCGTCCCCTGAGTTCCAATGTGTTCCATGTGCCAGTAGGCACATGGAACACATTGGAACTCAGGGGACGACTTGTCATTTGTTAATGCACGATTTAGTTGACAATTTTACATGAAAGTTGGGAGCGCGATAGCCCAGTGGTTACGGAATCAGACTGCAAACAGAGAGGTCCACGGTTCGAGCCCCGCCGGGGTAACTGTGTTGTATCCTTAGACAGGGAACTTAATCTCGATTGCCCACGTGGGGCACGATGGCGCTGCGTACTGCACGTCGATGGAGCCCTTGTCGTCAACCAATGTTAACCCTGCTTGTGTGGAGTTGGGGAGTCTGGCAGTTGCTCGACGTTGCTCGGTGGTTCTCGTCGGGTACTTCGGCTTCCTCCACCCGCAAAACTGTCCGACTTGAGGTGGCCCTGGCTGTCGAAAGTGTCGCTAACTCCCAATAAATAAATAAATAAATAAATAAATAAATAAATGGAAGCTACTCCCGCGACAACAGTTAGCTGGTGCAACGATCTAGTGAGTATCGAGTTATTTGATTGCTTGAGTGAGAGATGGGATTGGGATTACAAAAGCAAACCTTTGTACCATCACGCCAGTGGCACAACGCCCATACGACGAGGTTAGGGCGTCTCCTAAGGGCCCCCAACAATTGCACGTTTTAGGGGCCCCCAACAATTCCAACATTTTGGGAAAAATCATTATTAAGTGTCTCAAAATATTGTTGTAGTTGAAGTATTGAAGTTGGATGCTTTAATGCCAGATTGCGTAAAGAATCAGGCCCACATTCTCTGAAACCAATTACGGGGTGTGTACGTGGGGCATGACAACATGAGACAGTAGTTCAAATGACGAAACAATTTCAATTTTAATACATATACAAATGTGGATGCATTCTGTACAAGTTGTTACATCAAACCGTCGAAGCAGTATCCGAAACCAACCAATGCCAACATGACTCCTTCTCGGTTAAGGTGCTGACCAATAAACGAAGGAACAAAAACAGAAACGAACGAAAGGACGAACGAAAATCACCATCAGGAAAATTTTAATTAATGAAGCACCGGGTTGTACCCGGTGCTTCATTAATTAAATGTTTGAATATTACTCCCGATATTCACTGAAACACCGTACATATCCTCTATATAATGAACTGAATAATTACAGTATGTGGCCGAAGAGCCCCCAGTATTACTGTTACGCCACTGCATCACGCACATATGAGATGTCAAAGATTCTAGCAGCAAATCATCAAAATACCTGAAATAATAGGACTGATACAGTTGGTACAGATTGTAAGGCTCCAACTACATTTACCACACATTTTGAAATGATTTTCAACTTTCAAAATTTGACGTGATCCATAGCAAACATTTTTGTTGAAGCAAAGTGGGTTACTATCCTAAAACCCAGAGCTCTCTGAAACTGGAGAGCACTCGAGATCGAGATGCATACCACGCCTCAAAGTGAATATACTTAACATTGTAACTATGTGACCATGAACTTTTGAGTTGTTCAGATCATACTACGTTTCATTAGTGAACCGAGTTTGGTGATCAAAGGTGTAACAGTTTTTTTATCTAGAGTCCAATCAGACATACACACACAGAGACGTCAGATTTTGGATTTTGGTTATGTGTGTTTGGTGAACAGAATCAGGAAATTAGTCAACCCTTTATCCAACACACACGATATCAAAGTAAGTGTAGTCAATATTTATGTTCGTATTAAAGAATTAACTTCCTTGTGGGAAGCCTGACGGTAGAGCAGTGCTTTCGTGACGGACAATTCTCGTCTTTGGAAGAGATTTACAGGAAAGCTAATTCCCCTTCATTTCATAAAGCTATCAGCAAATTTAGCACTAACAGTATGGGAATTTCATGTAAAAATTAATTTCGAAATGTTATTTATTTATTTATTTATTGGTGTTTAAGGTCAAATATTTATGCACAATGGCTAATCATGACCGTGCCAGTTTTACGGGTGGAGGAAGCCGGAGTACCCGGAGAGAACCGCCGAGCAGCTGCCATCTCCCCAACATCGTAACTCCGCACTGCAGCACAGACAGGGTTAGATTGGTTGAAGTCATGCGTACCATCGACGTGCAGTACGCCTTGGTACACGGCGTCATCGTGCTCCCATGTGGACAATCGGGGTTAAGTGCCTTGCCCAAGGACACAACGCGGTTGCCGCAGCTGGGATTCGAACCGAGGACCTCTCGGCTTGCAGCCTGCACCTCTACCTACTGAGCCACCGCGCCCCCTTTTCGAAATGTTAGAGAATTTGAATCAGCGATGTGTGCATCATTCTACAATCGTCAGGAATCTTCCCGTAGAGTAGGAGTAGTATAAGGCTCCAGAAGCTGGCTATTTACAGTTCTTTTCCCAATCCGTTTCAACAGTTAACTTTTCTACAATACGGCGGTCGTGGACTGATCACTTTCCACGGACGGGAAATATTTTAATATTAGAGTCCAAAAACTAATTATAATAATAATCACCAAAAATTTAATTAATGAAGCACCGGGTTCAACCCGGTGCCTCATTAATTAAAAGATTGCCGATGATCATTTTAATACCTGGTAAACGCATGTGTGAACATCACTACCCGCGCGTGGAATATGACCAATCCACGGCGACTGTACTGCATGTTGAAACCCAGTTTAAAACAAGAAAACAAAGTTTTCACCACCTTTCGATGCTCTCTAACATTTTTGTCTGTTCATTATATTAACAGTGAGCGTATTGTGACATATAATACAAAAACTGCCCTTTCCATTAACCCTTTGAACACTGGTGGTATCTTCCATATTAGTTCAACTGCAACTGGAAGAGTCCATGTTCATTATTTAGGGGTAGACCAATAGTAGCCTTGGGGCTGCACGTTGAACATATTGATTGGTCTACCACACGCATGCACTTTGCATACATCCTATTTAATGAACTTATGACGTATCATGTTCCTGGCCGGAAAAAAACGGCCGCTAGGGTTTAAAGAGTTAATATAGGAGTAATGGAGGTGAGATTTGTTTATATAGTTCATGGAAAGAATAAAAACTTGGAAATTACTGTAAAAACAAATTCACTAAACAAAGATCCACAATGGACGCTTACTTCGTGTTGGTAAATGTGATACTGATAAATATTCTCAACAGCTGCAGTACTCCCCAACGAACTAACTCCACAAGCAGGATTAGCATTGGTTGACGACAAGTGCACCATCGATGGGGCAGTACGCCTTGGTACACAGTGCCATCGTGCCCCCACGTGGATTAAGTGTCCTGCCTAAGGACACAACACAGTCACCCCAGCGGAGCTCGAGCCGTGGACCTCTCGGTTTGAAGTCTATCTAATTAACTGTTACAAATATACAAATAGCAGACGGCATTTGCAGAAACCATGTCCAGAATAACTAAATATTTTCATCTTTATTCTCGTAAACATAGCTTTTAACCACTCATTGGAACAACTCGACGAGCTCGTTCCACTGAAGGGTCGTAAAATATGTTTTTGTGGCAAAAATTGAGAAAAAAAATTGGCTGGCGATTTTTGTGAACGCCGCTGGCCATCTTTAGAAATTACGTTTGCTAAAAGGTTAAATTATGTTATAAAAAGAATATCAAAGTCGTGACGCTTTGACATGAAATGTCTGCAACTCGTTCACTAAAATCGACCAGAGCCTCGGTAAACCTCGACTCAGATCGATTTTACGAAACTCGGAACAGAAATTTTAAATGAAATCACATGTTAACTCATGAGGTGATTTAGAGTTACTCCCCCTACAACGACGTCAGCTTTTGTTTCGACTTTTTACTTTTGAAAGTAAACGAAACTGATTAACAGCCAGTGTCATATCGTGTCAGAGAGTTTTACAGGTGGCGACAGCTGGAGTACCTAAAGAGTACCGCGGCGAGTAATGGTAAGGCTCTCTAACTTTCTCATCCCACACTGGAGGGGGTGGGAGGGGGTCATGTCATCGTTAAAGGCACCGACTTGTTGTACACCTCAGCACAATACGCCTCTAATTAACAAACGACTGGCCTTTCGGCACCCGCTTTTGTTGTATGAGGACATGAGGGACATGAGAAAATTCCTCCATGAGAAAATTCATCCATGAGGTAAGATCTACCACTCCTCTTATCCTCGTCTAGGTATCGAACAGCCACGTCTCTCGTGGCACCCCACGTCCAGCACTCCTAACTAGCAAACGAGTGGCTTTCGGCACCCCTTTTCTATCATATGCTGCCACGAGGATCACGAGGAAATCCCCCAATGCCGTGTAATCTACGACTCCTCTTATCCTCATCTTAGTATTCAACGTTGCCGTTTATCACAACTCCTACGACTCAAGTATATGTTTTTAACAATTATATTTAACGTATGTTATTCGATTCGAGAGGATGGCAATTTGCACTCGAATTTAACAATGTATGAGTAATAGACAGAACCACAAAACGACGAAACCCCTGCAGCAAATACGTCATGTTTGATATATAGAATATACCCATAGTAGTTTGGTGTACCAAATGTTCACCTCGAGTGGTGAATATATGGTACACCAAGCTAATTTGGGTATATTTTATTTATACCATGATCGTCAGATTACAAAGAGTCGCTATTATATTTTCTCGATTTTACAGAGCAACAGACGTACACACTTGCGAATCCTTTTTTGTTCACATGAGCACCGATGGGCGGTACTTTCACTGTCAACTTTATTGTCGAAACCAAATGGAAAAAAAAAACGCGCAGATCACTGGGGCTTTTTCATTTTAATGACATAATAACATACTTTTTCGAGTTATGGATGGTTTATTAACATGAGACAACGTATGTTTGTAATTTTTGGTATGTTATGAAGTAAACTTATTTAAAAACGTAATAAATAATTGCCGCGAGGCGACAAGCGATAAATTTAGTTTGCATTCAGGTCGAGGTCACCAAAGGTCAACTAGGATGTAGTTTCACTGTTGGTGAAAATTTTAACTATTGAAATCCCATTGCTGGCGTGTTCAACACAGACACACGTATTCACCACGGTTGGTGTGTAAAGCTAAAATTTATGTCATAGTATAGTGGAGCGGTTTTGGGTTTAATGTTCAAATAAATACCTCTTGGAGAATTAGCGGTTTATTTTCAAATTTATGACAAAAATGAACATCGATACATTTTGGAATAAACTACGAACAATCGAGACTCCGAATGGAGCGTAGAATGGTGACTTTCGCCGAGAATCCCAACACAAAGTGAATTAACAATGTGAAAGCAACAATATATATACAAAAATGAGACAATAGAACATTTGACGTGGCATACAAGACCTGTTGAAACAGCTTCGCAAACAATATCATACAAATAACCAGGGAATTTGATTTTACCATGGCTGGCAATTTCGTCATTTGAAGAGATTTAAGGGAAAGTTAGCTCCCCTTAATTTCCTAAAGCTGCTAGTAAATTTATCACTAGATTATGAAATTTCATATAAAAATTGAAATTTCGATGTTTGTATTATCGATATGCGCATCATTTCACATACTTAAAGCATTTTCCTGTCGAGTAGAATAAAAATTCAGAAGCTGACTTTTTACAGTTTTATCCCAATCAGTTATAACGTTTCACAATTGAAACACATTTAAAAATAAGAAAACGGCGTTTTCACCATTTTTTGATGTTTTGTAACCTTGTTTCTGTTCATTATATCAACAGTGTGCGAACCTTGACAAATTAACCCTTTACACAACGTAACGGCCAAAACCGGCCAGCGATATTCACAAAAATCACCATCCAATTTTCATTATTTTTTTTAAGTTTTTGTCTAAAAGACAGAACTTATGACCCCTCATTGGAACAAACTCAACGGGCTCGTTCCAATGAGGGGTCATAAGCTATATTTTTAACGCAACAAATGAAAAAACAATAGTTATTCAAGAATTTTATTTGCAAGTGTCGTCTGTCTTTCGTGTTAGGTAAACTTGGCTTTATTTTCTCCTGATGTCATAGGTGTTTTCTCAACAATTACGTCATAATTGGACGCTCCTTACTCGTTTAATAATTCCCTGCTAGTAGTAGGAGATGAGGTAAACGGCCCAGGTTGGCCGGATCCCGGAAGTGACGTCATGTCACGTGACCCAGTGGCGTCATATAGTGAGGTCATGGTAACCCGCGTGATTGGCCATCTTGTGACGTCATCCCCATAGTTATACGTGATGTGAGTGTGCATGCGCAGCGCGTGTTGTTAGGGTAAAACATGTTTCCATCGTCCATTTTCTAAGCTGGAGGTCGCCATCTTGGTTTCGATGGTAGCACGTGGTTGCTATGTGACCCAATGGGCTACAACAAGACGGGCATGTTCGGAGGTTATGTTCTTCTATTCAACAGTAATTTCCCGATTCGTAGAATTACCCAAGTAAATCCGAAAAGTTTTACTATTTCGAATTTTTTCAGAATTCTCTTCGACTATCTATCTATGCAATAGATTTCGTCAACCTGACCATGTTCCTTTGTTCTGGAGTATACTCCAGTAGCGTAGAAGAACCTTTCAGTTGGAACTTTTTTAGTTTTTTGGTACTATTTTTAGCTTTTCTTGTGTGTTCTTATTAGTTCTGACTCAATTCTGAGTACTCTTGTTGTTTCATTTATCTAGATCACCCAATCAGATTGCTTGATCTCCCATAATCTGTAAGTAGAGTTATCTCCCTTCTGTAAAACAGAAACCTATATCATTCCCAAAGCCAATAAGCTATCGAGCAGTCACTGAAAAGTCATTGCTCGAACGACTCGAAGTCCATCGAGCAAATGAGCAATTGAGCAATTGCTCGTTCGAGTGACTCGCACACACGACTCTTAGCCTCATTTCGGAAAAAAGGATTCTGCTAACCCCGGTCGTTTCCCCAAAAGGGATTATGTAAGTAGGATACCTAGAAACAGGGTTGATGATTTTCCCCAATAAGCTAATGAGCCAAGAGAGTAATTGCTCCATGAAAAATTGCTCGAACGACTCGAAACCCATCGTACAAATGAGCCTTAGAGCAATTGCTCGATCGAGTGACTCCACATACTGCTCAAACGACTCGAAGTCCATCGAGCAAATGTGCTAACGAGTAATTGCTCGTTCGAGTGACTCGCACATACGACTCATTTGAGAAAAAGGGGTGCCTAAGGCCAGACGTTTCTTTTTTAAAAAAAGAAGAGATTCCGTAAGTAGGGTTTTCCCAAATAAGCCAAAGAACCAAGAGAGTAATTGCTCCATGAGCGATTGCTCGAATGACTCGAAGCCCATCGAGCAAATGAGCTATGGAGCAATTGCTTGATCAAGTAACTCCATCTACTGCTCTACGACTCATCTGGGTATTTTATGATACCTATGGTATTGGACTATTGGAGGACACTTGTTGTAGAAACCTTACATCTGGGTATTTCATGCTACATCCGGGAACTTATGTAGGGAATGGTATAAAAGAGTTGCAAGCTCGGCTTAAACCTCATTTGTGTCCTGACCGTCATCGAGTGAAGACATTTTACCGGTTCGTTGCAGATACTGTTCCAAACCATTTTCGAGATTGGATAATGCTAGAAGACACGAAAAGAACCATCGTCGGCTCCAGTGCAGATATTGTACTAAGTTGTTCACCCAACTACACAATAGGAAGAGGCATGAAGACCAATACTGTCCAAGAAGAACAGAAGAGCAGAGAGATACTGGAGATTCAATGACTCGGCTCTTCGCCGTGAAATTCGTCAGAGAGATCGTCTTCGTAAACGAGCTTTGAAAGACCGAAACCCATTAATAATTGAAAAATATAAACATGCCCGTAACAAAGTAAATAATATGAAAAAGAAGGCTAAATCTACGTATTTTTCAAATCTAGATACTTCACTTACAGTGAGTAGAAACCCTAAAGTCTTTTTGCTCACTGTCAAACAGTTACTGAATAATTTTGTGAGTAAGCCTTCCATTCCCTTTCTAAACCACAAAGATGATGCAAATAGTAAAATAAATGATGATGGACATAGCTTACCTGATTTCAGACCAAAATGTTCTGAGAGCCTGTCTGAAATTGACTTTTCCGAAGACGAAGTGATCCGGATTCTTAGCAATCTAGATACCAAAAAAGGAACTGGACACGACGGTATTAGCAACCGTATGCTAAAAGAAACCAAAACCACAATATGCAAGCCATTGGTTCAGTTATTTAGGCTCTTATTCTCCTTACGTGTCTACCCATCAGAATGGAAGCTGGCAACAGTCGTGTCGATTTTTAAAAAGGGAGATGCCCATGATCCTAATAACTACAGACCAATCTCTCTTCTTGGCTGTGTCAGTAAAGTTATGGAGAGGATTGTTTTTAACCAAATGTACGAATATTGTTGTGCTAATAATTTATTTCTTAAATATCAGTCCGGTTCCCTGCCCCAGCATAGCACCGTTTATCAACTCATCGAAATGTATCATAATCTCTGCTTGGCCTTTGATAGGAACCAGTTTTCTCCTGGAGCATTCTGTGATATATCAAAAGCATTTGATAGAGTGTGGCACAAAGGACTTATTTATAAACTGAGACAAAACGGTATATCTGGACCACTCATCGAGTGGACCAGCAGCTATTTGTCTGATCGTAAATAAAGGGTAACTTGTAACTCAATTTCCTCCGAGTACTTATCTGTTAATTGTGGTGCTCCACGGGGTTCTGTCTTGGGTCCGTTCCTCTTTTTGATATACATCAATGACATTTCTGAAAATCTGGATTCACCGGACGTGTGTCGATTATTTGCAGATGATACTAGCTTAACAGAAAGTGGGCACGAACCGGATGGCATTGCTACAAACTCCAATGAAAACCTCAAAGCCATTTCCAAATGGGCAAATACATGGTTAGTTACGTTTAACCCTTCAAAAACCGAAATTGTTCTATTCTCCAAGAAACAGGTTAACCTAAATAATGCTGTAATGTTTGGTGAGACGCCACTTGAACTCGCAATGCCACACACCCACCTCGGCCTGACCTTACAGAAGGACCTAAACTGGCATAGCCAAATTAATAGACTATGTAAAAAGGCCAACGCCAGGCTATCCCAGCTAAGAAACCTTAAGTATATCCTTGGTAGAAAAAGCCTTGAAATTCTATATAAATCATTTATACTCCCTATTTTAGAATACGCGGATGTGGTATGGGCTGGTGCACCGGATTATCAGGATTATCTACTTTCGAAATTGGATAGAATCCACGCCGATGCAGCTAGAATAATATCCGGTCTAACGAGATCTGCCCCAGTATCTACTCTACTTGCAGAACTTGGCTGGGAAACCCTTAGACATAGACGCCATCTCCACAAAATGATCACATTTTTCAAAATTGCAAATAACCAGGCCCCCAGATACATATCGGACTTATTACCCCGAACGTTTGAGGACATTTCCCCGTATAGCACCCGGTTCCATTCCAATTTTCAACTACCACTTACACACACGGAAGTATTTAAGCGGTCATTTATTCCCTCTTGCATTTCCGAATGGAATGCACTACCTCTAGAAGTTAGACAGTCTGATCCACTGAATAACTTTGTTAAATATTTCAATACAGGCGTGTGTAGACCACCTAAGTACTTCCACAATGGCGACAGGGCAGTTAATATAATACACTGCAAGCTGCGAAATTCCTGTAGCGACCTAAACTTTGATAAATACTCTAACTATATTCAAAATACACCTAACTAGCCAATGATCTTCTTTATGGTATTCCAAACTTAGCGGATTCCGTCAATATTCACCTTTTTCGCAGTGTACAAAATTTCATAAAAACCACGAAGTGGTTTTAAGACCAGACCGCTAGATGAGCACAAGAGTCTAAAAGCATCCTTCTCCTATTCTGTTGATCTTTAAAGTCAGTGGTCATCTCTGTTTTCCTCACCCAAGAAAATTCAAGAAACAGCCAAGCTTCTTCGTGAAGAAGAGGACTTTGACTTTGAAGAATCCCAGAAATATGGAAAAACGAAGATTTCTGTTTGACAACTTTATGACAAACTACTCATTCAGAGTAGAAGATGATGATGAAGAAGAAGAAGATAAGAGAAAAAAAAGTATAAAAGGAGTGTTGGTATGAACATAAACTCATTTCCGTTTTGAACGTCGAAGAGTGAAGATGTCTGTGTCAACAACAGTGCTCAGATTCAAAGATGACTTACACATACAGATCTTCAAGAATGATGCTGGACTTAAGCTGACTTCCCAAGAACTGGCTCAAGTGAATCGCGTGGTAAATTCAGCCAAGAGAAAAAATCTAGACATGGATGCTGGTAGAAAGAAACAAAGATGTGCGGATACGGGCCGATCATTAATCACCGAAGTTGCCACTACAACCAAGAGAATAAAGACAGAAGAACTGAACGATGCTTCCACTACAAACAAGAATGATGTTACTACTCAAACTGCGAATCAGTCTGAAGACAAGAGAATGATGTCAGCTCCCATGAAGAACGAAGTTACCACTACGAATGAAGTTACGAATCAGTCTGAAGACAAGAGAGCGACGCCAGATCCCATAAAGAAAGAAGTTACCACTACGAAGAATCCTGAAGTTTCTACTGAAGCTAAGAATGAAGTTACCACTCAAACCACAAATGAAGTTACCACTGAAACTAAGAATGATGTTCAGAAGACTGAGATTGCCACTATGAAATAGCTAAAGAACAAGAAAGTGGAACCCAAAAAGACGAAAGATGCCAGACAGGAATGTAATGCAACCAACAAAGCCAAGTTACCAGCTATCAATGAGAGAACGTGTTTTATCAAGAACCTAGCCAGGCAATGGAAAGAAGCTCCAACCAACAAGAAGATGAGATGGTTAGCCCATGAGAGAAGAACTACAAAGACGAAAATGATGCCTTGATAAATTGAATTGTATACTCGAATAAAAATGAATGAAATGTTATATACTATTGTTTGTTTTTTTATCTCCTTTCCCAACAGAAGTATCCGGATGAAACATGAAGTACCCAGATGTAAGGTTTCTACAACAAGTGTCCCCCAATAGTCCAATACCTATCCTAAAATACCCAGATGAGTCGTAGAGCAGTAGGTGAAGTCACTCGATCGAGCAATTGCTCTATAGCTCATTTGCTCGATGGGCTTCGAGTCGTTCGTGCAATTGCTCATGGAGCAATTACTCTCTTGGCTCTTTAGCTTATTTGGGAAAATCCTACTTACGGAATCTCTTCTTTTTTTAAAAAAGAAACGTCTGGCCTTAGGCACCCCTTTTTCTCAAATGAGTCGTATGTGCGAGTCACTCGAACGAGCAATTACTCGTTAGCACATTTGCTCGATGGACTTCGAGTCGTTCGAGCAGTATGTGGAGTCACTCGATCGAGCAATTGCTCTAAGGCTCATTTGCTCGATGGGTTTCCAGTCGTTCGAGCAATTGCTCATGGAGCAATTACTCTCTTGGCTCTTTAGCTTATTGGGGAAAATCATCAACCTTTTCTAGGTATCCTTTTTACATAATCCCTTTTAGGGAAACGTCGAGGGTTAGCAGAATCCTTTTTTTCCGAAATGAGGCTAAGAGTCGTGTGTGCGAGTCACTCGAACGAGCAATTGCTCTATAGCTCATTTGCTCGATGGACTTCGAGTCGTTCGAGTAATGACTTTTCAGTAAATGCCCGATAGCTTATTGGCGTTGGGAATGATATAGGTTTATGTTTTACAGAAGGGAGATAACTCTATTTACAGATTATGGGAAATCGAGCAATCTGATTGGGTGATCTAGATAAATGAAACAACAAGAGTACTCAGAATGGGGTCAGAACTAATAAGAACACTCAAGAAAAGCTAAAAATAGTAGCAAAAAACTAAAACAGTTCCAGCTGAAAGGCTCTTCTACGCTACTGGAGTATACTCTGGGTCACGTGGCATAGCGTCACTTCCGGGGTCCGGTCAACCGGGGCCGTTTACCTCATCTCCTATAACTCCCACTCATTGACTTATTTCAAGGGAGATACTTTATCGAAAATAGATTTTCATGACAAAAAATCAGGTAAGCGATATCCTTATACCATGTTGGTATTTATTATATGACTATCTAATTTAACCGCTAAATATCATTACTCTTTGACGACCTTTTCCTGATCCCCGGAAAATACACTGTGTGGAATCCGATTCCGCATCACTAAAGTATGAAAGGCTATTAACGGGTACGTTCGAATTCGCATAATTAGCTGTTTCGGTCACAGAGCTGGAGTGGGTGCGCTCGAACGGCGGTCCGATTTTTTTTATCGTATTCATGATATTTTTTTATCGTATTCATGCGCATCGGGGGATTCCCGGAAAGTGCGCACCTGTTACAAAAATAAGTGTAAACAAAATAGTTCTTTTTTACTTCAACCCAATTTACCAAACAAAATGGAGGGAATTGCTAATGCGATGTTGAACAATAAGTCATATAAATACATATACAGACCTGTCCTTTATTGGGGAATCCATAAAATAGGAACTGTTTAAAATAATGGTACAGGAGAAGTGTATGGACATACATCATCAGCTTGGACAACGACGCAGTAAACCCTTTGTGTGTGTTGGGGGGAGTAGGGGGGGGGGGGGGTCACGTGTATTGTCAGCTTCTTCACGAGTAGTAACTGTTACAACGTTATTGATCTCAAAAGGAGCCACAGTTTGACCAGTAACGAATAGAGTATGTTTGGTTGTGTTCTCAACAGCAAATGTTCCATAGGTTCTTAAATGTTTTACAATGATATCTATGAGCTGTTTCTTGTTCTCCGTAAGGATAAGCATCAGTCTCGGGATCGGAGGTGGTGACGTAATGCTCAGTTTAAATTTTGACAACAGTTTCGACGGCCCTATTTGCCCTTGCACTGCACTAAGTGCTATAACTGTTTACACAAGGTAAGTGTCGCTGGACACAAGTTTCTGTTTTAGCTGATTCTGGAATCTGCCCACGAAAACATGGATGAGATAATTTATTGGATGCTGGCCAGTGGGGGTATTCACAAATGAGCACAACCGTCAATGACAGCACAAGTGGAGATTTTGTTTTTTCTAAACTGTAACATTTTTCACAAGACAGATTTAATGGGAACTGGTGACATTCATGCGAAAGAACGACTCTCATGTTCACATCGCGTGAGCTTGATTGGATGCCCATGGCTGTGGAGTCGATCAGATTCAATCGAAAAGCTTCGCGTAACCGCCCTGATCGACTTTCTCGTCCATGACATTGTTTCTGTCGAGTACTAGGGCCCTGCTCACATAGACAGTTTCTGGGGTAATCTGCCCATTAGCTATACTGACTATACCGTCGGGACGTTGATCGGGATCCATTGGATTTATGACTATTTCAAGTTTTTTTTTTCTGAGACCATCACGATCGCGAATCGTTCACCGGCAATTCTCGCATTCCACTCTGTGTGCTGCTGAGGAGGATTCGCGGGTAAATTCTCCCATTAGGGAAATATCGTGAAAAAAAACTACCGTGGAACAAACCGAATAATATTATTTATGACGAGAGAGGGATATCGAATTGAATTCAAATAATGTTGTGAGCGGATCCTCGTTCGTTGAGTGGTCAATCGTCACTGGGTAGCGGATCACACCTTTGGAAATTGCCGCTTTCTAAAAGACATTTTTTCACCCCTCGGTGAATCGTGTTTTTTCTAACATCGTTCTTTATATTAGTATAAGAAAGGGGACCTAATGTTTTCATGACGCCCGATGATTAATTTGTTTGCCGTCTCTGTCGGTTTCAGCGTGGAAAAACTCAATTTATCGCGTCGAAATTCTGACCGGTAAACTGTTACCAAAGGGGGTGGTCTCGATTTGTGTAATAACTCGGTGGCAATTGGGTGCAGATAAAGAGTTCTCTTTTTGAATCGAATGATCGCATGTGAGGTTGGTATCCTCAACACAAATTTGTATTTTTGTCTCGACGTTTTACATCTATCGAGAGAAATAGGACGCGCGGTAGCTTAGTGATTACGAAATTGGATTTCAAGCCGAAAGGTCCAGTGTTCAGTCCCCGCCAGGGGTAACTGCCTTGTGTACTTGGGCAAGGCATTTAATTCCGATTGCCCGCGTGGGGGGGGGGGGGGGGCACGATGGCGCTGTGTACTAAGACCTATTCCACGTCAATGGTGTACTTGTCTTCAACCAGTGCTAACCCTGTTAACCAAACTACGTTCGGGAGTCTGACAGTTCCTTGCCGTTACTCGGTGGTTCTCTGCAAGTACTCCGGACTCCTACACCCGTAAAACTGTCTGAAAGTGTCGTTAAACCCCAATAAAAAATAAATTGATAGAAATACGTTCTTGTTGTAGGATAAAGTACCGAACAGGTTAAACCCTTTACCCAACGCAGAGAATATCAAAATTTATTATTTTAATTACTATTTTTTTTAAATTTTTCCAAAAATTTCAACAAAACCACAACATGTGACTCCTCATTGGAACGAGCTCGATGAGCTCGTTCCAATGAGGGGTCTCATGATATGGTTTTGTTGAAATATTTTGAAAAATTTAATTTTTTCAACTGCTCAATTTTCAAATTACGCGGACGGATGAGGGGGATTCGTTAGGTAAAAGGTTAAAGTACGGACACATAGGAAGTGAGGGAAAAGGGTGCATTTTTTTATCTTTTCGCATTGGCAGACAAGCGCGAGTAAATGGAATTGTTTAGAAAGCTGAGTTAATTTAATGCTTATGAGATTGCAATCAGAATCTGCTGAATGGCGAATAACATTATGGGAGCTCTAACGACTGAACTTAACTCAACAAAACACAATAAAAAAACCCAAATAACATAAAGCTATCTATTTGAAAAAAAAGGAACGGATAAGATAGAAATGTAAATATTTTGGAAAACTATTTCACTCTATAATTACTGAATTGATGGCAGTCCTTGGAGACCAATCTTGTGTGTATAAGATGTAAACAGCGAAGAGCCGCATCATTCCCCGGATGATCGTCCCAGTCATGAAGCATAATAGGTATTGTTTGTAACGGGTCTTAGAAATCAATAATCACGAAATCCCCAGCCAGTAACAGATGCCAAAGAGGGGGTATATATAAAAACAAAGATACGTGATAGTCCAATAATTAACTGGCACGGCATTAGAAAAGTAATACGTATTTTGTTTGTCAACCATTTAAACCCGATTGTATAGTTCAGAGACATCAACTGGTGCAGTCTATATTCTTTACTTGGGGGACGTCAAATTAATGTTTTCAACGTGCAGCCTTAAGGCTGCACGTCGAAAATTTTGATTGGTCCATCACACAAATTAACTGAGCAACTGTCTACTTTGTGAATTCGATTTTTATTACGATCCTAAAACGGAAAACGGTCTTTCAGTTTCAGAGAGTGAAACTCACTGGTAACTAAAAACAAGGCAATTTTTTGGGGGGCCAAGCAAGTCATTAGTTTCTTCTCCCACACCAGTACATAACTAGTTCAAGAAAGGAAAGTCATTTTTTTAAAAAAAAATATTTGTTTTTGTAATTAATATTTAATGCGTGCATACACATTTGAGAAACAATGCATCCACCAACGAAAGCCCCATATCCATATTACTACTGAACATGCGACCTGACTATCGCTGCGTGGTCAAATTTGTTCGGGGTTCGGGTTGCACAATTCGACTGGATTGCAAATATAGTCGTTTATAAATCATGATGGCCGGATGGATGAGTGCGTTGTTCTCTCATGGCATGGGTTCCGATCGGGAAAATTCTCCGAGTGTTCGAATTGCTTTTGGAAGTGTCAATTGTGTGCTGCAGCTGTCACAGGGTCTTCGGGTGGTAACGTCAAATGGCAAGTCCCTATGCCGAGAGAGAAGATCCCTTCGTAGTATTCGAGTAGTATGAAGCAACAAAGATATTGGTACGGAGGTAATCTCAGATACCAACATCACTGGGCCAAGAAGGCGTAATAAAGGTTATGTAACTTGCTTGCCAATCAGGTCCGAAGCTACGATATCAAAATTTTCAGACATGATGAGATGAGATTTAAGATTTGCAGACAGTGTTTCAGGGTCGTTGACTGTCATTACGAACGTGAAATCTTAATCAACATAAGACATTAGAAAGATTAAACAACAACAAAAAAAAGCCTGAAACGTTCGTTCAACAAAAGTAATTCTTTAAAACTAGAGAAACAGAATTTACTGCATCCAGTAAATTCAAGTCTGTGTGAAAAGGGTTAAAGTATCAGGAATAAACTCTACAGAAAGAGAATTTATGGAGGCTTATCTTCTGGTGTAAAATATTTTTTAACAAATCAGAAATGGGTTTTTCGTTAACAGTTTTTACAGATATTCATACAGGAATCAGAACAATTTTTATAAGAAACCAGAAAAGGCATATATGTGACCAGCATTTAAAGGGTTCGATACACGAATCAGAAATGGACAATTTTGGCTCGGCTCTGCCCACTAATTTGAGTGATGAAATACATTCATAAACTTTAGAAATACATTAAGGTGTAAATGCATTTCCCAATCTTTCTGAATAATATGCACTTGATGACCTCATTCAGGTGGACCATATATTGAATCTCCAGCAATGTTTAACTCAGTCGGTGTAGTCCCATGTCCACATCTACATTGAAGAATGAGCGCAACCCACTTTGAAATAATGGCTCCACCAACTTCAGATCTGTCATCTGACATTCAGATCGAACGGGTGAAAAAAACATAGATAAGTGCAAACTGGTTATTGTTAACCAGTATGCCAAAATGCATAGAGATAGGCCGGTCCATATTTGAGTTGTCGCGCTGACAAAGGGTGCATAAACTCTATGTCGGAGATATTATCATAAAAACCTTAAAAAAACCCAAGAGCTCATTTGAAAGCCTGCTCTTAAAAGCATCTAGTGACCTAAACAAGGCACACATAAAACTAGAACTTCTCTAATAAATTAATTTTAAACAGTCATAGCACTAACACAGTTAACAGAACATTCAACTATGTCAGTATTGCATCTTTTACCGGCATCCTGACAGTATTGTGATAGGTTTCAATAACAAATCTAAAGTGTAGTTTTACAATTACATGTACACTGGAATTCTTCATTATCAAGTTGTTTGTTTTTATATTAACTTGGTTTGGGAATTAATTCTGTACAATGAGATTAAATAAATAGATCATGTTATTGTATTTGACAGTCACAGCTTTCTCCCCACTGCTTTTTGTGAAATTCTTTCATGGAGAAAATATTCATACAGGAATCAGAACAATTTTTCTAAGAAACTCGAAAAGGCATATATGAGCACACCATTTATAGGGTTCGATCAAGGAATCAGAAATGGACATTACTGCCGCTACCATTTATTTGAATGATGAGATACATGTATAATCTTCAGAACTGCATTAATTGGTATGAAATGAAATTCCCAATAAGTCGAAAAAGTATGCATTTAATGACCTCTCTTGACCGCATAGAGGTGGACCACATTTTGAACCTCCAGCAAGTTTCAGCTCATTTGGTGTAGGTACCATTACTATAGGTCATACTAAACCTGAAGTATGAGAATGAACTACTTTATAAATATTGGCTCCACCAACTCCGGATCTGCCATATTTGTAGATGATGGCAAATGTTCATATTAGCAAGGCAATGATGAAGTGCATGCATGGTACCTCTGGAAAATATATTGCAAGTAAAAAGGTTCAGTAATGTTGGAATGTAGACGTTGAAAGGCCTTGAAGACCCCCAAGAGCCTGTCTGAAGACTTATTGGCATTGTCAAAATACCGAGGTTCCATCTATATCCATGTGTGTTTAGAACAACACTGTGAGAATGGAAATGGTTTTCATTATTCTCAATGATTTTTTCGAAGAGAGGTGCACCATCGAAGTGCAGTACGCTTTAGTACACAGCGCCACCGTGCCCCCATATTAAGATTTTCAGAGGGTTAAAATATTCGCTTTAAATATTCCATTTTAATCCGTTAACCCTTTACCCAGATGGTAGAGGTGCAGGCTGCAAGCCGAGAGGTCCTCGGTTCGAATCCCACCTGCGGCAACCGCGTTGTGTCCTTGGGCAAGACACTTCACCCCCATTGCCCACGTAGGGGCACGGTGACACTGTGTACTAAGGCGTACTGTACGTCGATGGCGCACCTGTCTTCAACTATTGCTAACCCTACTTGTGTGGAGTTGGTATGTTTGGGAGCTGACAGTTGCTCGCCGTTGCTCGGTGGTTCTCTCCGGGTACTCCGGCTTCCTCCACCCGTAAAACTGTCACGGTCATGGTTAGTCATTGTGCAGAAATATGTGACCTTAAAACACCAATAAAAATAAAAAAAACCTTTACCCAACGAATCGGCCACATCCGCCCGCGTAATATGCAAATTGAGAAGTTGAAAAAATATTAGTTCCAACGAGGGGTCCCATGATATGGTTTTGTTGAAATTGTTTGGAAAATTTGAAAAAAATGATATTTGAAATAATAAATTTTACTATCGTCTCCGTTGGGTAAAGGGTTAAATGGGGGCGCAATGACTGAGTTGGCAGAGGTGCAGGCTGCAAGTCGAGCGGTCCTCACTCTGTCCTTGGGCAAGACACTTCACCCCATTGCCTACGTGGGTGCATGGTGGCGATGTGTACTAAAGCGTACTGCACATCGATGGTGCACCTATATTCAACCAATGCTAACCCTGCTTGTGTGGAGTTAGTATGTGGGGAATCTGATAGTTGCTCGCTGTTGCCCGGAGGTCCTCCTCCCCAGGTACTCTGGCTTCCTCCGCCCGTAAAACTATCCTGGTCATGGTAAACCACTGTGCAGAAATATGTGAAATTAAACACCAATAAATAAATAATCCTTTAAAAAATGAGCTCATTCCAATGAAGGGTCATAAGCTATGTTTTTCAAGCAAAAATGAAAAAGTAATTAAAACTGAATAGACATTTCTGTGTATAAAGCTGACCGGTTTTTGCCGTTATGTTGGTTAAAGGGTTGAGAACTCCTTAGTTTGGAAAGCACACTGAAAAGGTGTCCCATTCCACATAGAATTAAATGCTTCAGAAAAGAGAGCGAAAAACATTCTGTAGCCATGAGTTATATTAAAGATATTTTTTACTCACATCGAAGTATTAAGAGGGTTAAAATCTGACCATTCAAATATTCCATTTTATTACTTTGTAACTGTGATAGGTGTTTCGAGAAAGCCACACACCACTCCATCCCAAAACCTCTCAACTCTGAGTTATGATTGAGAATAAATAGATTTTTGAAAAAAAATGCTTTGAAAAGTGAAGGTTTCTCTCTCTCTTCAATGACTGAGACTGAAGTTTTCTAACATGATACAACATAAATATACAGTGCTGTTCAATGTAACAAAGAATTCTATCTCAGCTTTCTCTCTGGAGATTTCTGTTTTAGATAATGGTTACTGCTTCAGCTAACTCATTTCCCAGTAAATGTTGTAAACATATTTTTAACATCTAGAGCCCGAAGGCCCCACATGCCTCCAAATCATAGATGACCAAATACCAATGGCAGGCAGTCTATCAGTATACCAAAAACGTTGAGATAGGATTGATTGTATTTGGGTTATCATGTTGACAAACAGTGCATAGAAGACATTCTATGAATGTTGTTAATTTATTGGGGTTTAACGACACTTCAACAGCTAGGCCCACCTCGTGTCGTACAGTTTTTATGGATGGAGGAAACCAGAGAACACAGAGAACCACCAAACAACAACAACAAACAACTGTTTGGATCCCCAACATGCTAACTCCACACAAGCAGGGTTAGTGCAAGTGTATCATTGGCATGCAGTATGTTTTAGTACACAACATCACTATGCCATTATGTGGGCAATGGGGGTGAAGTGTTTTTGCCCAAAGACACAAGGCAGTTGCCGCAGATAGGATTCGAACTAAGAACCTCTCGGCTTGCAGCCTGCACCTCTAACTGCTTAGCCACCGTGCCCCTCTATGAATGTAATGGGAATACTTTAGAGGCTTATTTTGGGGATAAAATAGTTTTAAAGAAATAAGAAATAGGTTTTCAATGACAGTATTTATAGATATTTATTCAAAAATCAGTTAATTTTTTTCAAGAAACCAGATAAGGTATATATCTTCACAGTATTCAAAGGGACCAATCAAGGGAATGCACAAGAAGGTTCAAAAATATGATTTCCAGCAATTCTGGTAATAGCCCTCGTGACTCCTGTTCGACCTTGGCCCAAATTTTGAATCTCCATCGAGTGTCGACTCGTTGGTATTGGTCCCAGGTCCATACATCATACCATGCTTGAAATATGAGCATGACCCACTTTCACGAATTTTGGCCACACCAACTTTTTATGTAAAAATGGATGTATGGACTTCAGGAATGCTTTAGAGAGTCAAAAAATGTGATTTCCAGCAATTCTGAAAAAATGCACTCAATGACCACAAGTGACCTCCGTAACCTTGACCCACATTTTTGAACCTCCATCAAGTGTCAACTTATTTAGTGTTGGCTCCAGGTCCATGCATCACACCATCCTTGAGATATGAGCGTGACCCACTTTCAAATATTTTGGCCACGCCCACTTTTTTCATGAAACAATGCATATCTGAATTTTGGGGAAGCATTTGGAGGTCAAAAAATGTGATTTCCAGCAATTATGAAAAATGCACTCATTGACCCCTGAGTGACCTCGGTGACCTTGACCCATATTTTGAATCTCCATCAAGTGTCAACTCATTTGGTGTTGGTCCCAGGTCCATACGTCATACCATGCTTGAGATATGAGCGTGACCCACTTTCAAAAATGTTGGCCGCGCCCACTTTTTTTACGTCAAAATGCATGTGTGTATGTCAGGAATGCTTTAGGGTGTCAAAAAATGTGATTTCTAGCAATTATAAAGAATGCACTTAATGAACCCTAGGTGACCTCCATGACCTTGACCCATATTCTGAATCTCCATCGAGTGTCGACTCATTTGGTGTTGATCCCAGGTCCATACGTCATACAAAGCTTGAGATATGAGCGTGACCCACATTCAAAAATTTTGGCCACGCCCACTTTTTTCATGAAAAAATGCACATCTGAATTTTGGGGAAGCATTTGGAGGTCAAAAAATGTGATTTCCAGCAATTATGAAAAATGCACTCATTGACCCCTGAGTGACCTTGACCCATATTTTTGAATCTCCATCGAGTGTCGACTCATTTGGTGTTGGTCCCAGGTCCATACGTCATACCATGCTTGAGATATGAGCGTGACCCACTTTCAAAAATTTTGGCCACGCCCACTTTTTTACGTCAAAATGCATGTGTGTATGTCAGGAATGCTTTAGGGTGTCAAAAAATGTGATTTCTAGCAATTATAAAAAATGCACTTAATGACCCCTAGGTGACCTCCATGACCTTGACCAATATTCTGAATCTCCATCGAGTTTCGACTCATTTGGTGTTGATCCCAGGTCCATACGTCATACCATGCTTGAGATATGAGCGTGACCCACTTTCAAAAATTTTGGCCACGCCCACTTTTTTTACATCAAAATACATGTGTGTACGTCAGGAATGCTTTAGGGGGTCAAAAAATGTGATTTCTAGCAATTATGAAAAATGCACTTAATGACCCCAAGTGACTTCCGTGACCTTGACCCATATTTTGAATCTCCATCGAGTGTCGACTCATTTGGTGTTGGTCCCAGGTCCATACGTCATACCATGCTTGAGATATGAGCGTGACCCACATTCAAAAATTTTGGCCACGCCCACTTTTTTTACGTCAAAATGCATGTGTGTATGTCAGAAATGTTTTAGGGGGTCAAAAAATGTGATTTCTAGCAATTATGAAAAATGCACTTAATGACCCCTGGGTGACCTCCGAGACCTTGACCCATATTTTGAATCTCCATGGAGTGTCGACTCATTTGGTGTTGGTCCCAGGTCCATACGTCATACCATGCTTGAGATATGAGCGTGACCCACATTTAAAAATTTTGGCCACGCCCACTTTTTTTTACGTCAAAATGCATGTGTGTATGTCAGGAATGTTTTAGGGGGTCAAAAAATGTGATTTCTAGCAATTATGAAAAATGCACTTAATGACCCCTAGGTGACCTCCGTGACCTTGACCCATATTTTGAATCTCCATGGAGTGTCGACTCATTTGGTGTTGGTCCCGGGTCCATACGTCATACCATGCTTGAGATATGAGCGTGACCCACTTTCAAAAATTTTGGCCACGCCCACTTTTTTCACGTCAAAATGCATGTGCGTATGTCAGGAATGCTTTAGGGGGTCAAAAAATGTGATTTCTAGCAATTATGAAAAATGCACTTAATGACCCCTAGGTGACCTCCGTGACCTTGACCCATATTTTGAATCTCCATCGAGTGCGACTCATTTGGTGTTGGTCCCAGGTCCATACGTCATACCATGCTTGAGATATGAGCGTGACCCACTTTCAAAAATTTTGGCCACGCCCACTTTTTTCACGTCAAAATGCATGTGTGTACGTCACAAATACTTTAGGGGGTCAAAAAATGTGATTTCCAGCAATTCTGAAAAATGCACTCAATGACCCCTAGATGACCTCCGTGACCTTGACCCATATTTTGAACCTCCATCGAATGTCGACTCATTTGGTGTTGGTCCCAGGTCTGTAGGTCATACCACGCCTGAGATATGGGCGTGACCCACTTTCAAAACACCCCTACAGACACCCCTGATACCCCAGGAATCTGAAAAATATTCAGTGCCGAGAACTTGTGGCTGTCTATCAGCATGCCAAAAATCAACGAGATAAGGCAATTCGTTTTCGAGTTATCTTGCGGACAAAAAAGTGATGAGAAGACAGAAGACAGGAGAAGAAGAAGAAGAAAAAGAAGAAGAAGAAGAAGAAGAAGAAGAAGAAGAAGAAAAAAAAGAAAAAAAAAAGAAAAGAAAAAGAAACCGTGCAAAAACAATAGTCTGTGTGTTTCACACAGACTAATAATGATGCACGAACATTATTGATGCACATGAATACTCGATCATATACCTTAACCCACTGCACACTGAAGTCGAAACATCAAAATTTCAACCTGCAATTTTTTCCCATAATGCAATTTGGAATTTCACCAATTCAGTCTTGCTTGACAGAGCTCGATGAGCTCTGTCAAACAAGAATGAATTGGTTAAATTCTAAATGGCATTATGGGAAAAATTTGCAAGTTGAAATTTTGGTATTTTGACATCAGAGTTCAGAGGGTTAAGGAGCGATTTCATGCAATGGATAAATGGAGGAAAAGGGTATTTTTGCATAATGAAAATGGTGGCCAACCTTTCTTCAAATTACTTGTTTTCAGAGAAAATGCTAGAGGTTGCAACCAATAATATTTCCAACAAACAAAAGCAATTTCGACAGACAGCGACATCTCATAGTTTGGGGCATGTCGCCAATACTTGTAAAATCAATGGGCTAAAAATAAAACAATCATTTTGAGAGATGTGATATTTTACACTCTCTGTCCTCGTAGATCACGAGTGCTGGCCATAATGTGGGAATAGGGTGCCTCATGACCAACTGTCCCCTCAGTATGACGATAGTGTGTGTCATCGCCGCCTGCCCCCACAGTATGACTAACGCTCACTACTGACTGTCGATGTAACCTGCTTATACCAAAGTTTTCTACCACAGACACTTAGGGCATGAAAAAATCTCTTCTTGCCCATTATCATCTTCAGTGACAGTGCAGGCATAGGAATGGCCGTTAACCCTTTACCTAACGAATCGTCCGAATTCGCCGGCGTAATATGCAAATTGAGCAGTTGAAATTTTTCAAAATATTTCAACAAAACCATATCATGTGACCCCTCATTGGAACGAGTCTGCGTTGGGTAACGGGTTAAAGTATACGCACACATCTTTTCGGCGGATGTATGCAGACAAAAACGTAAACCCTGATAGCTGGTCGCCTGTTTACATTTTGTGCGCTATGTATCGATATTAACATGGTTTCTGAGTTTTTGAAACGCTGTTTCTACACAATTTAATTAATGATTGTTCCAAAATATCGACACCATTGTGGACCAGTTTTAGCGGCCTCCAGTGAAACATTGTTTTCACACAACGGAATTGGATGGCTTTCTTAGAAGGTGCTGTTTTTTATCAATCCATTTTAGCATAATTTATCAGGTTTTGGATCTAGTGATAAATAGAATATTCACCTCATCTCTTATTTAACGTGAACTTTACAAATCTTGCCCAGCAGAGGCGCCCAAAGGGTGGCGGGAGGACCCGAGCATCACCTCTTGGGGTGGCAAAAATTCCAATAAAGCCATGAAATCCAGATATCTATATGAAATCCGCCACCAAAAAAAAAAACAAAAACAAAAAAATACTTGCGATGCACGTGAATAGAGCGACACATATACCAGCGGATAAAAGAAACGCAAGTTTTTTTTCTGTGGTAAATATTTCAAAGGTGTTATAGATGATTATTTCATTGTTTGGATTTTAATGTTATTTCTTCCTTACTGATTATAGTTTGATGAGTTTTGTTGTATTGATACAAACGGCGTTTGAATGGATAACGTTCAAACGTGGGTACCCTACGCCATTTCCTGCTCAAAATCAATAGCGGGTGTGACCACCCCGGGCTTCAGTCGCTTCTCTAACTCTCCTTACCATTGACTCCGTCAAGTTGTTTGTGGGATGTTATTCAACTCCAGAAGAAGGCCCTGTGTGAGCTGAGCGACGTTGTTTGGGACGTTGACGCGCTTCTTGGCCCTCCTCTCTAGCTCGACCCACAAATGCTCGATCGGTGGCCAATCGAGAATTCGGACATTGTTTTGGTTGAGAAAGTCAGTACAAACCCTAGCAACTTATGGCCTCGCATTATCCTGCTGCAACATAAGGATACGCGCAGAGATAAGTGGAAGGACATGAGGCATGATGACCTGATACCGATATCTCTTACTGCTGTAAGATTGCGCTGGGTGACCACGAGAGGTGTTTTCACGCCATGAGAAATCCCCATCAAACCATAACAGACCCTCCAATGAATCTGTCGTTTTCCTTAACGCACGAGTCAGAATATCGCTCACCTCGACGTCGATAGCAACGTTGTCGTCCATCTGAATTGTAAAACGTGAACCGAGACTCGTCAGTGAATAACACTCGTCTCCAATGAGCCAAGTGAAACCGATTTAGTGCATATGCCCGCATGTGTGAAAATTACGTCGCCTGGGTGTAAGTTGCGGACCAACGTGGGGACGTCGAGGCCATAAATTGTCATCCCGCAACCGATTCCTAACTGTTCTTGGACACTCTCGGCGACCGTGAGTGCCTACAACCTGACTCGCCGTCTCCGTCGCCGTCTGAAATCGGTTACGAAGGTGTGAGAGACGTAGGCCTCTATCTTGACGTGGCGACGTAACGCGCGGACGTCCGCACCCGAAACGGTCAGCTAATATTCCCGCGGCTCTGAGACTCCTGGGCCCCAAATTACTGGATGACGAGGAGTTGCGATTGGGCCTGCATAATTTGAGCAATAGCCCTACCTCCACCAACCACGGACATTCGTGGCATTTTGTTTTCCAATCGAGTTGAACTGAAATATTGTGCAATCGATGTGTACTGTTCAAAACTTCAAAACTTCGACTTCGTATGGTTTTCAAGCCCATAGCACGTGGGAGAGCCCCGGATGCACGCTTTACTGGAAAATCTGTTGAAAGCATGCAGCGTCGCAAATGGTCATAGTTGACAGAGTTTTAACCAAAGACTCTTTAGACAGTACACTGAGGAAGCTATTAAAACTGACTTACATTTCATTTTTCCCTCAGTATATAAGATTAGTCACGAGTGACAGTCCTTGCTTCCGCCCCCGTTGCTCAATAAATTAGGCCTGACCTCGTGAAATGTTCGGACCAGGCCGAATTTAGTGAATTGGATTTATAAATTTCAGTATAAATTTTTGACCTTTTGGGGATCCATTATTTATTTTATCTATCTATAAAGTTTACATACCTGAACGATGGTGTCAACTCTTCTGTATATCTCTTGCCCAGACTCGTTCTCTAAGTCATCATCTGACATAACCACCATCCAATTCTGTGGTTCATTGTACATCTTACTGCAATAAAGGGTATTAATTAAAATCCAATTAGGAAATGTCAAAATATTGATCCAAATCATCCAAATAACTGTTGGTAAAGAAGCATTTTTAAGCTGCCTTGAAACGCAAATGTATCTGAGTTTAATTTTTTTCAAGTTTATGACGTCATAGCGTAAACGTTCGTTTACTTATTGCAACTAAAACAGGTGCATTGCGTAAGATACTAGAGCATCAACTTGAGCATTTCTGGTCTTCGACCATTCATGGTTTGTGGGGAATGCGTATCACAAAGCGATACTTGATGACATTTATGTCACATCTCCAGTAATTGAAGATATATTTTGAAGTTATTTTGAATTGTTATGATTATTTTGAATTGTTATGAGACTAAGAAATGGAGCTCCGTGGGGTGGAATTTCATTTTACGTGTTTTTCTCACATTTGTGAAAGTTCAGCTTATTATTATAATCAAAACAGTGAGCTGTTGTCCTCAGAGATCGTTTTGGGGAAATGCATTTCACAAACAATTGAGGGTACACCATTTCTGGAAATTACGTCACATCTTTCGTAAATAGAGTTTGACTTTGAAGTATTTTTGACCTCTTTATTGAAGACATCAAATGAGACCAGACTCCAAAATTTCAGTTCCGTTCCATGAAATCCAATTTTTGACGTTCTATGCAATTTGTCTGTTTTGACATCACATCGTGAACTTTCGGTTATCTACTGCTATCAATATTATGAGGTGCACCCATTTGGCTACTACAGTACGTGGAGAGTGTAGTATCACTAAATCACACACAGAGTGGAGAATCCACCCGAGCAATAAGTGCAAATTTGTTGCAAAGCATAACAAGTACAAGCAAAATTTCAGCCAATGGACCTCCGGGTTATACCCGGAGGTCCATTGGTTGAAACATTGCTTGTGTTCTTTGTCCACATGTACAGAATTTGAAAGTGATACTTTGGGTGATAACTCCGCTCCCCGGGTGATTTCGTTACAATCCACTCTCCACGTACTGTAGATTGTCTTCCTGCTCAATTCGGGCATTGTAGCATAGATCGTTTGAGGAAAATGGGTTTCACGATAAATGGGGATATATCCGAGACGAAACTTACGTCATATCTCCGGTAAAAGGAGCTGGAATTTCAAATCCTTATTGAGAACCCCCAATGTCACCAGACTGCAACATTTTATCTACATACAATGAAACTTAATTTAACAACACAAAGTTGCTCATATGTCAGAATTGCCGACGTAACTAATGCTTTGTAGCGGCATCGCATTCAATAATTATAATGTTTTTAAGTTCAAGGGACTTGATGAGGTGGTATGTTTCTTTATTGGTAGCAAAGTTTTTATAAGTAAGCGTCAAAGTTCGAGAGCACATACAGCGTACTATATACAGTTTGGGGACATATTTGCGGTCATCATTTTAAAACACACTGCATTGTGAAGCAAAGTTTGAGCTTAGAGACAGATGCGAACGGTTGTGGATCTTGACGAGTTTCAAATTGTTTTAAATAACAATCAATGGTGATTAGTCGTATTGACGTCATAATGTCGAAAAAAAGATTGAATAAAAACCTCCAGACTTCTTACGTCCCAAAGATCTGAATACTACAATTTAAATGAACTTGGACTGGTACGATTTCCCGGCCGCTACGCATTGATAAAAAAATAACTAAATTGCTGGGACGTTCATTGCATACAAATATTTTCTCATCTTCCGCCATCCTTTACTGTTTCTATAAATAGGCAAACCGCAACAAAATCATTTTACTCGATCATGTACAGTTTTTCGACGCCCTGGTTTTAAAACTATACAGTTTGTTGCCTGCGAAATACAATCGATGCACACATTTTTAAAGACAATATAAATTAAATATTTAAAGAAAATGTTAGTTATATTTGACAACAACAACAACAACAACAACCAAAATAACTGAAAGGTAAGGAATTACACCCGCTGAAGGACATGACGCCATGTTGTGATGAGCAAAATAAGTTGCGACGTTCAAGCAGCCCAGTCATATAGAGATTAGTACCGTGACGTCATAGCTCTTTCAAATGAGGGGTCATAACCAATGTTTTTGAGACAAAAAATGAAAAAAATTAGTTATTCAAGAATTTTGTTTTGCAAGTGTCGCCTGCTTTTCATGTTAGATAAAGGGTTAAGTAGGGTTGAACGGTATATCGATAAACCGATATATATCGGTATTCAAAGCAATATCGATTGAATACCGGTGTAATTACAGGAAATATCGGTTTATCGTCATTATTTATTTACCCACAATATAATTCTTCTTTAATTTTCAAGATATCTTGACTTTTAACTGCAGCCCAGAATGAATAATATTATCCCTTTGCCCAGGGAATCGTCCGCATGTGCCTATGTAATATACAAATTCAGCAGTTGAAAAAATAATTTTCAAAAATTTTAACAAAACTATATCATGTGACCCCTCATTGGAACGAGCTCTATGAGCTCGTTCCAATGAGGGGTCACATGATATTGTGTAGTAGAAATTTTTTGAAAATTCTGATAAACTATAATTTAAAATAATAAGTTTTGATATGTCGTCTGCATTGGGTGAAGGTGTTTCGAACCGCATCATCAAGGCATGCCGATTCCTTCCGAATGTGGTGCCTCAAATCTCGATTGTGGTACTTAAGCTCTGATATCTGAACAGATTTCGATATACCGGTATACCGCGGTATTTTTGGAATACCGATACCGGTATTCAGTTTTGAATATCGTGCAACCCTAGGGTTAAGCAGGTCTTCCAATTAGTTATCCATCATCTATTTATATTATAACTTACTTTCACAATACGTCATTAGGTATTTCAAGTTTCGTTCAGTTTGTTCTAAAACATGTCAGTTTTCTTGTCTATTCAATTACTTTTGGATAGTAACAATAGTGTATACAAACCAAATTATTCACGTAAAAAGAGGAATTTTGTAAATACCTATTAGTAGTGTTAGTCTCGCTCTTAGTAAGGAAATATCCTACTTGAGCAGAATCGACTAGAACCCTGAGCTGTGTGAATAAATTGTATTTTAACCCTTTAACTAACATGGAAAGCAGACGAAACTTGCCAAAAAATTCATGATTAACTAATTCTTTTTTCATTTTTTGTCTCAAAAACATAGGTTATGACCCCTCGTTGGAGGGAGACAAAAAATGAAATAATAACGAAAATTAATTGGCGATTTTTGAGAATAGCACTGGCCGGTTTTGTCCGTTACGTTTGATAAACGGCTAAATGTACCAACGACTTGGTCGTACAGTTAAAACTAGAAGTCCTGTCATGAAATGCGCACAAATAGCACGTTGATATGCGCGTTAATGTACGCGTTATGGCCCAAGTAAAGCTTTCAAATTCTGTACAAATGGCCTGTGCACAAGCAATGTTTCAGCCAATGGACCTCCGGGAAACCCGGAGGTCCATTGGCAGAAACATTGCATGTGTTTGCTATGAGTAACCAGGAGAACCTGCCGTGCTTTGGGTGCCATTCGATATGGCAATTGCCCGCAATTCCAACGAGCAATTAAGCCTACATAAGCGCACTATTCGTGACAGGACTTCTAGTTTTAACTGTAGTTCAAAGTTTGTTGCGTTAATTCTAGTCTGACTTCGCTAGTGACAGCACACACAAACATTTTAAGTCATAATGGATGGTGATACTTGAAAACTGATAGAAACCCAAGTGGCTAAAGCCGAGTCAGATTCTCAAAATGTGTTATTGGACAATATGAAGTTTTTACTTGATAATCGACTTGCAAGTTTTCAAGAAAGTATAAATTCCAACAGTCAAGAAATTTCCACATCTCTGCTGGCTTGTTTACAGCAGCAAATTTGAGACACTTATAAATTTAATAAGAAAGGTTGTGGAGACCAACATAAGCACATCAACAAAGTATTATCTACTCTACATAGTGTACAAGCAAGCTTGTCTTTGGAGAGGATCACTATGAACGAAGTAACCAAAGCCAAAGACACAGTTCAAGAAGGTATTGACTTAATCCAGAAAAGGCAAAAAATAATCAAAATTGCGGATTCATCGGAACAGGGATGGAAAATAGTCGAAGAATACAATGCGAATCCGTTAGCTGACGACTCGGGCGATGAGCAGAAGCTGTGGAGAACTGAAGCGCGTGCTTCAAAACAAGTTAAAGTCGGCCGTTTAAAGAAGTACAGAAAAGAATCCAGAAATATGCCTTATAAATTATCAGATTTCAGTATTTCTCACAAACAGGAACCAACACACAAGCCCATCTTCAATCAAAAACAATCTAAGATAAGTACTGATTATTGCATTGAAAGTATTAATAAGCATTCGTGCACAACTGTATCTGCGCCTCATTCAAGTTCGTAGGCGGATGAGATTGTGGTCGAGCTGAGTCGCACTTCTTGCTCCAGTGCAAACTTTAACGGTACATTTGAAAAGAGCTTCACACATCCGGGTAATACGTCACGGGACGCAGGGTCCAAACAGTTGTCACCAGCAGGTCGACTGAAAAAAAGGAATTTCAGCATGGAAAAAATTACTTCCAGTACAAATGTTTTAGATATTATTTCCAATGGATACAAATTACATTTTCTGAAGTCACCTGCGAAGTCAGGCAAGAACTGTCACTACAACTCAACCGAACTAACTCTCAGTGTGGGCCAATTAATTACTGAAACGTTGTTCACGTTTTTGGCGAGTTAGTTGGGTTGAGTTGTAGTGACAATTCCTGTTTGACTTCGATGGTGACAGCAAACACAAACATTTTAAGTCATTTTATTCAGTGTCGCAACGTACTTATTCTTTCACTCTCGGACCGTCTCGGTGTATTCATCGCTGCACTTTGATTTATCTTTGAGCTGTATTGTCTTTTGGTTCATGATTCCATCTGGTCAAGGATCTCAAGTCCGAGTGATCACTCCCAAGATGGCCTTGGGAGAGCTAATTTTGTTCGTTCGGCTTTCGGACACAGGTTTCTTGCGTTTTTTAAAACAATGTTTTATCTCTAGTTTTTCCTGGTCGGTCAGGATCATTTATCATGGGTATTATCAGTGTATTTTTTCACGTAATATGATAGAGGATTAATTTTGTAAATTAGAAAAATGTACATTGTAATAAATAGAGGATATGGAATGAGTGTTTTTCTCATACAATATTTATGAAACGAGTCGAAGAATTTTCCGTTTGGGCGAGCCCAAACGGAAAATTCGGACGAGTTTCATAAATATTATATGAGGAAAACACTCATTTCATATTCTATTTATCATATGACACACACACACACACAAATTAGCCACTTAGTATGACTTTTTAACCCATCATCTAACTTAAGTTGTAGACGGAACATGGAAAAAACATCCTCGTATAACTAAAAATTTTCCTTTTTGCTTCCAAAACATAGGTTATGACCCCTCATTGGAACGAGTTCGTCGAGCTCTTTCCAATGATGGGTCACAACCTATGTTTTGGAAGCAAAAAGTGAAAATATAAAAAAAATGAATGGCGTTTTTCTTGTAGGTAAAATATTACTACAATATAACCCACCTTAAATAGGACAGATAACATAAATTCTCCCTACTGAAATTATGCAAATGTGACCCAGTTGTTTTTTGTTTAGCCAATCAAATTGTCCAGTTTTGAAATTGACCAATGAAAGCTACCAATTCTAATTATACAAATTAGGAAAATGTGGTATTTCGTTCAGCCAATCAAATTGTCTAGTTTTGAAATTGACCAATGAAATTGACGGAAGACTTTATTTATCAATGATTAATATGAAAACAAAATATCAAATGTTTTAAAGTGAACAAAACGGACGAGCCATGTGATAAAGGCCAGTAACACACCAGACTAGAAAGCTGTTTTATAGTGGTTTCGTTATTTGTACAGCTCAGACTCTTAAGGAAGCAACAGGGGAATATTACTACCACTAATAATAAACAATATAATAAAACAAGAGGCCCCAGGGGGGCCTGATGGCGCTCACCTAACATAGTAGCCTAAATATCAACAAAGAGAATTGATTTCAGCAAGTTGCATCTGCTCCTCCTTAGAAAAGCTTATACCAAATATCCAAAGATTCTGACCAGTGGATCTAAAAAAAAGATTTTTAAAGAATATTCCTCATATTGAACTAAATTATAATTCGGGCCAATATATGAACCCAGGGACTTGGCTTTAACAAGCTTGAATCTCCCCCCCCCCCCCCCCCCTAAGGATGCTGCACACCAAATATCAAAACATTCCGACTGATCTGAAGAAAAAGATTTTTAAAGAAAATTCCTCATTTTGAACTACGTTACAATTCAAGCTCCCACAATGAGCCCAAATATGGACCTAGGGACATGGCTTGAACACACTTGAATCTTACCCCCTAAGGATACTGCATAAAACATATCAAAAGCATTCATCTGTTGGATCTGAAGAAGATTTTTAAAGAAAATTCCTCATTTTGAACTAAGTTGTCATTCGGGCTCCCATAGTGAGCCCAAATATGAACCAAGGGACTTGGCTTGAACAAGCTTGAATCTGACCCCCCTAAGGTTGCTGCATGCCAAATATCAAAACATTCCGACTGCTGAGTCTGAAGAAGAAGATTTTTAAAGAAAATTCGTCATTTTGAACTAAGTTGTCATTCGGGCTCCCATAGTGAGCCCAAATATGAACCAAGGGACTTGGCTTGAACAAGCTTGAATCTCAGCCCCCTAAGGTTGCTGCATGCCAAATATCAAAACATTCCGACTGCTGAGTCTGAAGAAGAAGATTTTTAAAGAAAATTTGTCATTTGGAACTAAGTTATAATTCGGGCTCTCACAGTGAGCCCAAATATGAACCCAGGGACCTGGCTTGAACAAAATTGAATCTCACCCCCCCTACCCCCCCCCCCCCCCCCCCCCCAAGCATGATGCATCCCAATATCAACAGATTCTGCCTGCTGGATCTTGAGAAGAAGATTTTCAAAGAAATTTGCCTGAAATGCACTAAGTTCAAATTTGGGCTCCTATACTGAACCCAAATATAAACCCAGGGGGGTCGCTTTGAACAAACTTGAATCAGATCCGCCCCACAATGTTGCATACCAAATATCAAAAGATTCTGCCTGCTGGATCTGAAGAAGATTTTTTCAGAAATTTGCCTGAAATGCACTAAGTTCGAATTCGGGCTTCTATAGTGAGCCCAAATATGAACCCAAGGGGTCAATTTGAACAAACTTGAATCAGATCCACCCTACAATATTGCATACCAAATATCAAACGATCGATTCTGCCTGCTGGATCTGGTGAAGATTTTTCAATGTTCTTCCCATTGCTTACAGTCTTAAAAAGTGCTGACTCAGCACTTTTTCAAAGTCCCGAAACTGTACCCTATGATAAAAGCAAAGTGTTTTTACCAATCCTTTCTGTTGGTCCCAAGGAAGCTCCACACCAAATAAAAATTCTCGGTGCCGTGCAGTTTTGGAGATATGGGCGTTTAAATTTGTTTCTATTTTTAGCTCCTGCGGTTCCCACGGGGCTGCAGGTAAAAAAGGTTGGCATAAATCAAGTACTTATATCCCAATAATACCTCATGTTAAATTTGGTTAAAATCGGCCTCTGGGTTCAGAAAATAGGAATTTTGGGCGGGGCAAAAATTCTTGCCCCTCTCAGAACAAAGGTAAATATTGCCCGTCAAACTTCTCTTGAACAAACTTGAGTCTACACCTCAAATGGAAGCAGCATACCACATACCAAGTCTCTGCTATGGCTAGTTCATGAGAAGAAGATTTTTAAAAATTTTGTGCATTTTGGCCCCACCCCACTCCACAATATGAGCAGAAATCCAATTTGAAGAAAAACCCAAATGCTCCTATATAGCCACTACTTACATGAAATTTAATTAAAATGTGGCCAGTGGTTTAAGAGAAAGAGGCTCAAACACCACCTTCATGAAGGACGACGGACGACAGACGACGGACGGACGAAGAGTGAAAAGAAAACCTCACCCTGACTTTCAGTCAGGTGGGCTAAAAAACTGTGTAATTCAGTTTCTAAAATGGACGACAAAACAAAAATCGTGAGGAGACAATTTAGTTATAAAAAAGTTTATTATAGTCCATACAGAATACATGAGTACATCTGTCCAATATGTACCCCACTTGATGGATGTTTCATCCAGACGATCCCATGAAGAAGCCAAAATTGATGAAAGATAACAAACAAAGAATACCTGGCCCACATTCAAACGCCCAAACATTACAAACTGTTGAAAGAACTTATGTCGAGGATCGATATGTTAACTGATAGAGTGTTGGAAGCCCATATTTGGGCTTTATTGTGAAATGCAGGTACTGCAGTTTAAAGGCTTCATATTCTGTGGATATGCTTCATATTAACTTGGCTTGCAATTATTTAGCCTGCATGGATTGGCCTTGTGCCAATTTATGGGAGAGTGTCTATAAATGGGAACAAGGCAAAGACATGAGAACAAACTTTCACCACAAAAGTATTTCAGCACTCTACCAGTTAAAACCAACTCGACAAACACTATAAACAACACGAGGGGTGATTTGACCATGCCAGGGAATGGAAACAGAAGGCGAAACATTATATTTATTTATTCATTTATTAAGGTTTAACGACACATTAACAGCCAAGGTCATATAGTGTCGGTGACAGTTTTACGGGTGGAGGAAGCCAGAGCACCCGGAGAGAATCAACGGCAACGACAAGCAGCTGCCAGCTCCCCAACATCGTGAATCCGCACTGCAGCCGTGACTAGACAGAATAAGGAAAAGGTACTGGGGCGAGTGTACCCATAATATGCCCAAGTGTCGCGAATAGGTTGCGCATGTGTCTATGCAGACAATGGTGTTTTTTTTTTTTGGGGGGGGGGGGAGCTAAACATTGAAGATGTTGACCCAGAACAAATCCACGGGTAGACGGAATATGATTGGAAGAACAAACTAAATACTTAAAACAGAAACAAAATACTGATTCGGCTCCAAGTTTAAGGTTCTTTTGATCTACCGATGTATACTACAGGGCAACAGATTACATCCCACCTACCTTTCTATAACATGGCACGCGCTGTAAGAACAGTAACACTTCAAACGCTTGTTGCAACAACAGCTCAACAAAGCAAGTAGACACTCAAAACATGCCCTTCAGGAGATGAAGCAAAAGTAGTAATAGTAATATCAGTAGTAATTGTTCCGACACGACACTATACGACACGGCACACGTCACGACACGACACGACTCCGGCACCGACAGAAAGAGTAATCCGAGTTACATTTTTGGACTGTGGGTCTGATCTGCAGATTAAAGCATGTTGCCTAATGTACAAAATTAGTAAATCCAATATGGCTAAATGTAATGACTATCAAAGTCGACAAACAACGTAAATACATTCAACAAAAAATTCAAAGAACTTCCTGTTGTTTTGTTATTGGGTTTAATGTCACTTTCGACAGCCAGGGTCACCTCGAGCAGAACAGTTTTACGGGTGGAGGAAGCCATAGTACACGGAGAAAACCACCGAACAGCAGCGAGCAACTGTCAAAGACCACCACGTACTAAGTTCTCACCTTTGGCGCGCGGTTAACACCACTTCACAACGAGTGGTGAACATTTGGTACACAAAGCTGCTTTGGGTATATGTTATTTATACCAAGATCGTCAGATTATTAAGAGTCGCTATTATTTTTACTCGAGTTTACTGAGCAGCAGCCGTACATACGTGCGAATCTGTTTTTGTTTATATGAGCATCAGTAGTCGGCACTTCCGCTGTCAGTTTTATCGCAGAAACAAAATGGAAAAAGAAACAGATCGTTTTTCGTTTTAGTGACATAATAACAAACTATTTAGAGGTATGTGTATGGTTTTATTGACATGAGACAATGTATGCTTGTTAATTTTTGGCATTTTATGAAGTAGACCCATTTAAAAACGTGACTTTCATTTCACTCTTCGCGAGGCGACGTACGATAAATTTAGACAAGTTTGGAATCAGGTCGACGTCACCAAAGGTCAACATGGATGTAGTTCCACTGCAGGTGTAAATTTTTACTATTGAAATCCCATTACTGGCTTGTTCACCACGGTTGGTGTGTAAAGCTAACATTTATGTCATAGGCTTTTCGTATTTAGTAGAACAGGTGATCATGGTATAAAAGTGCACTATCCAGGTACAGAAGGCACTAGAACACAATGCCACCGTGCGTGTCCCACGTAGGCAATCGGGATTAAGTGCCTTGCCGAAAGACACAAAGTACTTACCCGTGAGGCGGATCGAACCGTGGCCTTTGAGTTTCCCGTGAGCACTGAGCCACTGCGCACCCAAGGAGCCTCATTACATATAGTTATGGTTTCAGCAATGAGTGATGCACGAGAGACAAACAACATAATAAGGTGAAGGTCGAAGATTTCACTTCTTTTCCGTACTTAAACGAATCTGTGTAGACTCTAGAAAGTTCAATAAGATAACGAATGTCATGGTGTCCTGTGTTTACACATGGATACATCTGTTGATATAATCTGTCAAGGTTCGTCACAAGATCAGATTTAAAATCTACATATCGGCAGTGTAATTGGATGCAAAGGATGAAGAGAAAAAAATATAGTTAAATAGAAACATTAGTTACATTAGCTTGCGAAAGAACAGGAATGTTTTGACTTGCATTATGTCTGTTCTACTTTCACTACCGTCACAACGTGCAGAAGACCGAAGAGAAACGTGGCAAGATTAAAAAACAACAAAACATTTGTAACCGTTTTTCAAGAATGGGAACATTGGTTTCGTTGGTTTTCAGCCCTTTGAACACCGATGGTATATGCGATACCAAATCAGAGTCATCAACTGATACAGTCTATATTCGTTACAGGGAGGGGGGGGGGGGGACCAGTCAATATTTTCAACGTGCAGCCTTGAGGCTGTTAATCTTGATTGGTCTATTACACAAATTCATGGACAAAGTATCCACTTTATGCATTCAGGTCGTATCACGTTCCTGGAGCGGAAAAAAGCGAACGCCCAGCTTCTAAGGGTTAAAATTCTTTTATTTAATTTTGCCTCGAAAATCTAATATCCGAAACTTTTCCATCATGGTGTCATTTTATAGCATTCAACCGGCGCTAGGAAATTGAAGTTGTGTTCAAGACTCCTGCGTTGTGTCGTTGGGCAAGGGACTTCACCCCGATTGTCCACACGGGGGCACGATGACGCCATGCACTAAGGCATACTGCACGTCGATGGTGCGCATGTCTTGTTAAATTAAACATCATATGCACGGTTAATATAGCTTAGATAGCATTAAGTCTAAACTATACTAAACAAAACAGACAACAGACAACATCAAATACACAGAACGAGACACGACTGTGAATGGGTTAATCGTTATGGCACAAGTACCATATCGATTAACCCATTTACACCTATTCACGGGTGCCAATGCGGAAGAATAACACGGCAGGCCTGCGGCCTCTCGTGTTATCCTTCCGCGATGGCACAAGTACCATATCGATTAACCCATTCACTCACGTGTGTCGTGCTGTGTTTATTGCACGCCTTCGCGTCTATAAAAAACAATTATTATAAGGACACTCAGCAATTCATTTGACAACTATCAACACAAAGAACACACTTTATCGCCAACCAAATTTGCGAGGGGAACCCGTGTTACTGTTTCGTCCCCTGAGTTCCAATGTGTTCTGTGTGCCCACTGGCACACAGAACACATTGGAACTCAGGGGACAATTTTCTACAATCGCTGTCGATTCAACCTGTAATTGCGTTGCAGGATTTGTTAAAAATCTAGTGTAATTTCGCGTCTATTCTAAAATTAGTCCGTCAAGGATTTCCATTCCGTACATATGTGCGGAACAGATTTTCAGTTTCTGCATGGTTTACTGTTGCTGTAGATAGGGATTACATAGAACAGGCGTGCAATAAATTGCTCTCCAGTCTAGTTTGTGCGGGCTTAGAATATTTTATTTGACACACATTTCGTTTTACACATTATTTCTTCACAATAATACATAAACAATGTCTTTTTTCTCTGTAATAAATATCTGTCTCACGTTTTTCAAACAGTTACTGAGAAACCTGTTAACGATGATCCTGACCGTCCCGAAAAAACTAGAGCTAAGTCCACTGCTTTTTGTGAAAAAACTCTAGAAGCCTGTCCAAAAGCCGAACCTTTTTATTAAGACTCTGTCAATGCCATGTTGGGTGAGATCGTTTGGACTTACGATCTATACAAAATTTTGTAACTATTCTTTTGAATATGACCCTTTTTCTGGAAGTTATATAACAAATTTGAGTACATGGTAAGAACGCGAGTACTGCAAAATTGGATACGTTACTTGTTTTAACGTGTTGTTAAGGCCAGGCAAGAGTTGACTCGTTTTCGACTCCTGACCCCTTCAAAAAACTCACTAAACAACTTCTATGCAATCATTGACTAATACCCCACTATGACCCTTCAACATTTTTTAAAAATTTACCGTTAAGTCAATACTTTCCCGCTTCTCTGCGAACCGCGGGAAAGGATATTTCTCGGTCCTTATAAATATAATTTCTTTCTCTAAAGCAATGCTGAGTCATTTCAAATCGAATCAAATCAAATCTTTTATGTTGCAGTAAAAATCAAATACAACTTTCGTAAATTCTAACAAATATATAAGAAATATTCTGCAAGGAGATGGCATAGCCCAAAATGGTATCTTCCTGTCATTCCCTAAAAAGGCGAAAATAAACAAACAAGACGACGGAATTAGCCTTCACGATATTATATATTAACAAATGGGATTGTTCAGAACTCTCAGAAAATATGCAAGGGGAACATAAGGAGCCCCAGATGCTCTTTACACTTCACGGATTCTACAGGAAATCAGTTCCCGCCATTCCCTAAAAATGAAAGAATAAACAACCAAGACGACGGACATAGCCTGCACGATATTGTATATTAACCTTTTACCTAACCTGAAAAGCAGACGACACTTGCAAACAAAATTCTTGAATAACTAATTTTTTCATTTTTTGTCTCAAAAACATAGGTTATGACCCCTCGTTGGAACGAGCTCGACGAGCTCATTCCAACGAGGGGTCATAACCTACGTTTTTAAGACAAAAATTAAAATATTTTGAAAATTAATTGGCGATTTTTGAGAATAATACTGGCCGGTTTTGGCCGTTACGTTGGGTAAAGGGCTAAAATACAATTCGAGTATCACAGTAAACAATTACTGCTCTACATGTCAGAGAATTTGCTCCACTATAAGGAGAAAGATCAAGTATCTTGCTCAAACACAATGCAAGTACCCAAGGTCAGAGGCGCCGGAAGCTCCAAAAAAGTGGGGTTCACACTTTCTCCGGGGGGTGGGGGGGGGGGGGGGTGGGGGGTGTCAATGGAGGTGGGGCGGTGTATTCAAGCACAATAAATAAATTTATATACGCTACCCCTCACCCTTGAACCCATCCTATTTAAGACACTAACCTCAGCGTATTTTGTTTTGCTTTTACTTAACCCTTTACCCAACGTAACGGCAAAAACCGGTCGGCGCTATTCACAAAAAATTACCATTAAATTGTCATTATTTTTTTCATTTTTTGCCTTAAAACATAGCTTATGACCCCTCATAAGCTATGTTTTGGGCGCAAAAAAATGACAAAAATGGTTATTCAATAATTTTGTTTGCAAGTGTCGTCTGCTTTTCATGTTAGGTAAAGGGTTAACCCTTAGAACTTAGTCTTCATGGATTCTATAGGAAATCAGTTCATCCGAGGCATACCTAGTCCGGAACCAGGTCCGAAAGATGAGGTCCACGAACCCCTTACAGATTCGTGACTACACAGATCTTTTCTGTCACATGGGCGCACAACTGACGTGATAATTATAAATTATATGATTATAAATTCTATATGACTAACAATATGTAAACACTGTTGCTGAGGTTTGTAGCTTGACCTGTTTCAAGCTTGTATAAATGCAGAGGGCCATATCCTCTAGTTTAAGGATCAAGATTGCAGTTTGATCGACAACTTGGCCATCCAGATCCTAGAATTATCGCCCAATCAAATTTTTCCCCTCTATGTGTTTACAATGGAAAAGCACATTGCGTTTCTTTTCCATAGACTTCTATGGTAATTTTCTAAATTTCCCCAACTTTAAAACGTAACTCTTTAAGAAACAAACACAAATTCCAACTGTCGATCACATTTTGTTGAAATGAGGTGGTATTTTCAAACACGTCCGTCAGAGACACATAAGACTAGGCGAAGCGTGGACTTCGCATCATTCGCTATCGAACCATTGAACTGAACAGAGAAGATGTTCCGTCTCGGCACTAAAGAGTCTTATGCTAACGTCACCCAGTACCAGGGTGAACTGAAGATACACCTCCGAAGATACTTAGAGGGAAAAGACCAGAAGCCTTATCCAACCAAGACTGAGATTGCACTATCTCTAGCAAAATGGAGTGCAGTGAAGATCCAGATAGAAGATGTAGATGCAACTATCAACACTCAGATCCTACAAACAACTCTAACCGAAGCTCTGACCGAAGAAACTAAACCTGCTAAACCTGAAGACACAAAACGCGGGCCAAGTTACACTGAAGACATCAAGAAACCAGCTCTTTGAAGAAGAGGAAGATCACTGTGAGAATGACCAAATCACAACCACTAATCGTTGATACCGAACTCAGGCGAGCTCACCTGCAACAAGAACACTGTTTGGCGTATCAGGCCTGGCATTCTTAAAAATGCAGGAGGGCTAAAAATCGCCTCCCTCGCATGGCCTAGGGGCGTAGTGGGCTTTGTACATTTTATTTGGTGCTGCTAACAAGGTAGTCTCTGTGAGATGGCTACACTGACCCTCCCACATCTCCGAGCCTCGGCGAGGCCCGGAGATGTGGGAGGGGCAGTGCGGCCATCTTACAGAGACCACTAACATAGCAGAGATCTGAAAAGATATGGATTTAAGGAATATGCTGTTATAGTAATCATTATTTTCTACGGTCAGGAGGGCTAGTTTTCTCCATTTTTTTAAGGCGATCAGTAGGCGAGCGAATAAATCGCTCTCCTGAAAATGCCAGGTTCTGGCGTATGCTCATTCAGTGGCAGAAATAATTGGAACTGTTGGTAGAGAAACGAGTTATGGTGTTTATGTGGATGAGCACAGTAAAACACACAACGGTCTTCTAGTTACAGTTACAGAAAAAAAATCATTGCATGTTTTGATGAAGCACTTGCAAGAGAGAACAAGAATGGCATCCATCTACTGTGGCACCAAAATACTTCTGGAATGAATCAACCACTAGTACAAAAAGAGTATGAAGATATGTTTGGGAAACTTCTGACAAATGGACAGAGACTTTGTGTTATGGGTTTAGTGACTGAAGCTGAGAATAGTAAACCAGTTAGGGTTGGCTTCTAAATGAAGATGCAAATAGAAGTGGTAAATGCATGCTGTAAATAGATTTTTTTTATAAAAAAAGACGAAAAAAAGTATGTGAGTGCGTGTGTGGATGGGTGAGTGGGTGGGCATGGGCACTGGCATAGATAAAGCGAGCATGCGAAGTACTGTACACTTTATCGTGATATATAGGCCAATTTGGCCGAGTGTAAAATATTAGATATATTGTTGAATCTTAATTGTAAAACATACACATATCACGTCGGTATAGATATACTTACTTAATTAGAAGAAAAAAGGTGGTCATGACGCTCATGTTATTTGGTATTTATCTTCTGGACAAAGATCAAACAAACTTGAACTGTCCCATAAGGTCAGAGGGCCACCTATGGTGAGTAATTATTTATGGGGGTGATATTGTTTTAAATATATTCGGCGAAGAAGATGCCTTGGGCAATTGAACTGAATGCTGTGAACGAAATAAAAATGAATGAAATGGTATATATTCTTATGTGTTTTTTATCAACTACCCAACAGAAGTACCATGATGAAGAAGTCCAACAAGTATCCTCTCTTTAGCCATCGAAATGGGTTGACCAGATATCCTCAGATAAGTATCCCCAGACGGTATCCTCAAAGAGTATCCTCAAATGATACATTGCCATGTCATAAGTAGCCTCAAATACCGTGATGCTTCGTCGAGTCGTGTGTTGAGTCACTCGTTCGAGCAATTGCTATATATACACAGAACGACACGCGTGTGTGAATGGATTAGTCGATATGATACGAGTGCCAGAATAGAGCGAGAGGCCGCAGGCACAAGTGCCATATCGATTAACCCATTCACACTTGTTATAAAAACAATTATAAGAAGGACACTCAGCAATTCATTTGACAACTATCAACAAAAAGAACACATTTTATCGCCAACCAAATTTTGCGAAGGAAACCCGTGTTACTAGTTCGTCACCTGAGTTCCAAAGTGTTCTATGTGCCATTGGAACCCAGGAGACGATTTTTAGCTATCGCTAGCGATTCAAATTGTAATTGCGGTGCACGATTTGTAGAACATTCCAGAGAAAAGTCGCTTCTTTATAAAAAAAATGTCCGTCAACGACTGCCGTTCCGCACATATGTGCGGAACAGATTTTCATTTTTCGCACGGTTTAATGATGCTGTAGATGGGGATTCTTAGAACAGTCGTGTAATAAATCTCATTTTGTCGATCAAATTCGATTTGCAAGAGCATTTACTCATGGAGCAATTACTCTCATGGCTCTTCAGCTCATTCGATGAATTCAATCAACCCGGTTTCAAAGTACCACCACCCTTACAGAATCCCTTTTAGAAACCCCTTTTTTAGAAATGAGTAGTAGAGAAGCGTGTGCAGTCACTCGTTCGAGCAATTGCTCGATAGCTCATTTGCTCGATAAGATTCGGGCCGGAAGAGCATTTGCTCATGGAGCAACTGCTCGATAGCTCATTTACCCGATTCGGGCAATGACTTTTCATTAACCGCTCGATGGCGCATTAGGGGAACTTGGAATATGTATGAAAACGTTATTTGAGCAAGCAGTAGTGTATTGATAGTGATGTGAACTGGGACCCATAGCGGCATTAACCCTTTACCCAACGCAGACGATATCAAAATTTAATATTTTAATATCATTTTTTTTAAATTTTAAAAAAAATTCAACAAAAGCATATCATGTGACCACTCGTTGGAACGAGCTCGACGAGCTCGTTCCAACGAGGGGTCGCTTGATATGGTTTTGTTAAACATTTCTGAAAAATAAAAATTTTTCAACTGTTGAATTTGCATATTACGCGGGCGGATGCGGCCGATTCGTTGGGTAAAGGATTAATGTACTAAGAGCAGTAGTTGTGTTACAAGTCAGTAATGGTTGAGACATTCGAGCACAGAACAGAATAGTGGTGCGTAATAGTAATTGCAAGAGGAAGTAATGGTGTTCTCGACTGCAATGCTGGTAAGAACATCATACTAAAGGTGTATACAGTGGAAGCTGACCATAGAACAGATGGTGGTGACCACGGACAGATAGTGGCCTTGGAGCTATGGAGGAGATGGATGGTCTAGAAGCTAGGAGCTGCAAAGGAGCTAGGAGTCGTAACTATCTCCAGATAGATATCCTGCAAAAGGTATCCTCAAAAGGTACCCTCAAAAGGTATCCTCAAAAGGTATCCTCAAAAGGTATCCTCAAAAGGTATCCCCAAAAGGTATCCTCAAAAGGTATCCCCAAAAGGTACCCTCAAAAGGTATCCCCAAAAGGTATCCTCAAAAGGTATCCTCAGCTGGTTCCCTCAAATACTACATCACCATGTCATTAGTATTCCGAAATAGCGAGATGAGTCGTAGAGTGTCTGTGAAGTCACACGGTTGAGCAAGTGCACAAAACCTCATTTGCTCGATGGGATTCAAATCGTTCGAGCGACGCTTGTTCGAGTCACTACTGCTTATTTGCTCGACAAGATTCGAATCGTTCAAGTAATACCTATCTCTGCTCGATTATCTTTTGGATTTGAGAATCATGGAGGCCTTCGGTGTACACAAGGGAGATAACTCGTTACGGTTAGGTACATATTATGGGAAACCAAACAGTCTGACGGCTGATTGTAAGACTTGGTTGAGGTAAGAAGTGGTAACAAGGGGTATTCAGGAGTGGATAGGACTAGATGAACTTCTAGGGTTAGAGTAGCTACAATAGCGTCTGTAATCTGCAGAAAAATTGGGATTCTGGGAAAATCCGAACCAGTAAAGTCCCCAAGTGTAATAGAACAAACCTTATAGTACTACGTGCTACTCTTATAAGCCCGAAATGGAGCTTCGACAAGTCCGTTTCGGTGTTTTTAGACAGTTTTTGGGTGATTTGGTGTGATTGCCGGGTCTATTTGGGTAATTAGATGGATACATATACGAAGGAACGCGTCTATTATTGGGAAAAAGAAGGATTCTGGGGAATCCAAGTCCGTGTCGGTAGTTTTGGGTGGTTTTTTTGGTGATTTGGGGAAATTGTAGGGTCTATTTGGTTAATTAGGTATACTCCTATTCAATCGAATACACCCCCCCCCCCGAACATAACCCCTTCTTATTAGGCGTTTTAGGTCACATTGCAACCACATGCTACCATAGAAACCAAGATGGCGCCCGCCAATATACAAAATGAACGACAGAAACACGTATCAGGCTAACAACACGCGCTGCGCTTGTGCACTAACACCACAAATCACTATGGAGATGACGCCACAACATGGCTGCTCACGCGGGCTACCATGACAACACAACATGGCGCCACTGCGTCACGTGACATGATATCACATGAGATCCACTACATGAGATCCATAAGATAAGACCCGTCCGAGTACATGATATACCACTGACGGGAAGACTTCCAATATAACAGTGATATTAATTGCAGTCTCACAAGTCTCTACCACTGTTGAAAACAAAGTTAAAGTTTACAAACAATGTCGACGATGAACTGTTTCTAGCTGCAAGCTTGGTAGGCCTGTACAGTGCTTAGTGCTGATAAGTCTCGCAGCCGTTCCGGAGTAATATTCCAACTACATCATCAAGGCATGCCGTCCAGAAGGGCATGCCTTGATTATGTAGCTGGAATAATTCACCAGTCGGGACTTGAGCCGTCAGTCGGAATAATCAGGTTTACAGTGCCACTCCCTTTATCGCTCATCTTCAAGACGCCCAGAATTCGAAAATGTCTGATTGCAGGGCCCTAGACCACAAATAATTTAGCTCTTTACCAGTTCACCATTGTAGTTGTAAGGATGATGTGATGTTATGTATCAGTTCGCCATTGTCGTGGTGAGGATGATGTCATGTTATGAAGCACACTTTTGGCAAATCACGGTGTTAACCAGTGTCCACATTGTCGTGTTCCAGTTGTGCCATTTGCACCAAACAATCATTTGGCACCGGAAATACAGCAATTATCACCACAAATACACTTCTGGTAGGTCTCAAAGGTTTTGTAGTTTATTATTATATTAGTGGGTCGCTTTCGATAAATCATTGCCTGACGACCGAGATGAGACTGAATTCACGACTGTCAAGTAATCTATAGGTAACAGGTGTATTCATGGCTCTTTGTTGTAGGTCAACTGAATTGATAGTTTATCCATTTAATCTGATGCTTAGTAAAACATTTCTTTGTAACCTAATCTTTTTTTATCTTGCTTAAATCTCTTATAAGTCTTTGGAAGATAAATTATTTGCTACTAGTTCATCTGGAATGAATAAATAGCGAGTAAATAATAATCATGAGATACTTTTGTAAATGTTACGCAGGTAGAGATTAAGTTTTGATTACAGTAGATGGCATCACTTAACTCTGCATACTGTACCTCAATGGAAATCAGTAAAAACGTCTGATTGGCAACAACCGCCATGCAAAAATATACGAAACCACGCATGCCACTCTGCCTAAAATAGCGCAGGGGGGAACCCGTACTGAATCACGTATACCACTAGGCCTAAATTAACTCAAAGAGAAACTATTCTGAACCACGCTTACCACTCATCCAAACGCACCGCACAGCGAAATAAAAATGAACAGTGTATACCACTGTGCCTAAATTAGCACAAAGCGAAATCACGTATACCACTAGGCCGAAAGTATCGGCAAGCCAAACTTCACTGAACCACGTTTCCACTCACCCAAAAGCACCGCGAAACGAATTTATACTGAACCACGTATACAACTCAACTTACAGTGTCGCAAATCGAAACTATACTGAACCGTGTATGCCACGTATACCACTAGGCCTGAAGTAACGCAAAGCGAAAGTATACTGAACCACGTCTGAAACTCAGCCTGAAGTACGGTCAAGCGAAACTATTCTAAATCACATATCGTCGCCTGAGTGCTAGAATGTTCTATGCCCCCAATGGGACATAGAACATACTAGCACTGAGGCGACGATATACCACTTGGCCCAAAGTACAGCCAAGCGAAACCATACTGAACCACGTTTACCACTCGGCCTAAGGTGCCGCTATGAGAAACTATACTGAACCACGTATACTACTCGGCCTAAGGTGCCGCCATTAGAAACTATAATGGACCTCACATACCATTCGGCCTAAAGTACCACAGAGCAAAACTATACTCAATCACGTATACCACTCACCCTAAAGTACAGAAAAGCGAAACTGTGCTGAACCACGTATACCACTCAGCCTGAAGTAGAGTCACTCGATACTACATTGAACCACGTTTACCACTCAGTCTGAAGTACCGCCACGCGAAACTATACTGAACTACGTATACCACTCAGCTTAAAGTACGGCTAAGCGAAAATGTTCTGAACACGTATACCATTCAAACTAAAATACCGCAAAGCAAAACTATACTCAACCACGTTTACCACTTAGCCTTAGGTACCGCAAAGCGAAACCGTGCTGAACCTGAAGTATCATTATGCGAAACTTTACCGAATCACGTTGACCACCAAGCCTAAATTACGGCTAAGCGAAACTGTACTCCAGCACGTATACCACTCAGCCTAAAGTAGCGCAGAGCGAAACTATTCTGAACCACGTATACCACTCAAACTAAAGTACCGCCAAGCAAAACTGTACTGAGCCACGAAAATCACTCAGTCTAAAGTACCACACATCAAAACTATACTGCACAACGTATAACACTCTATGAACCACCACGAGAAGCTATTCATAGAATATACTACCCATAGTAGCTTGGTGAACCAAATGTTCACCACTCGTCGTGAAGTGGTGTTAACCGCGAGCCTTTGGCGCGCGGTTAACACCACTTCACCACGAGTGGCGAACATTTGGTACAACAAGCTACTTTGGGTATATTTTATTTATGCCATGTTCGTCAGATTAATAAGAGTTTAAATGTTAAATAAATCAATATTCGCACGTGCGAATCTGTTTCTGTTTACATGAGCACCGGTGGGCGATACTTCCGCTGGCAATTTTATCGCCGAAACGAAACTTAAGGGGCCTTTTCCATTTTAATAACATAATAACATACTATTTCGGGTTATGGATGCTTTATTAACATGAGACAACATATGTTTGTTAATATTTGGTATCTGACGAGGTAAACTTATTTAAAAACGTAAGATAATTGCCGGTTTCATTTATTTCATTCTTCACGAGGCGACGAGCGATAAATTTGGACGAGTTTGCATTCAGGTTGAGGTCAACAAAGGTGAACTTGGATGTAGTTCGACTGTAGGTGTAAATGTTAACTACCGAAATCCCATGGCTGGCGTATTCACCACGGTTGGTGTGTAAAGCTGAAATTTATACCACAGGCTTTTTATATTTTGTAGCATAGGCAACCATGGTTTAAAATGAACTATGCATACCACTCAGCCTGAATAACCTCCACCCGAAACTATACCGAATCAGGTATACCACTAAGTCTAAAGTGCCACAAAGCGAAACTATACAGAATCACGTATACTCCTTGGCCCATTAAGGCCGAGTGGTATACGTTGTTCAGTATCGTTTCGCTAAACGATTGGTGAAAAAGAAAACTCTCTCAACAGGGGTTCGAATTCCGGCAATTCAATTGCAAGACTGTCAAATTTTCGTCTGAACATTTAAAGACGATATTTAGTCCCTGGGCCAATGGGAAAAGTCGGAAGTCCAGAATCAACTGAAGGAGTAATTCTCACAGTGATTTAGGTTCCATCAATGAATGAAGTATCTAAATATATCGGGACAGAATAACGTCAGGAGTAATTGGAAAAGGGAATTCATGGAAAATTTGATGTATCACTCAGTGGAGTGTTGGTTTCGAGTGACATTGTTTTCCATTGGTGTTGTATTCTTAATTTGATTTCCTTGTTGCATCAGTCCTTGTCTTTGCGCTCCGTGTACAGGAAAAACAATGGTTGATGGGGAGAGCACCTACCACTGTAGTTGAATTTATTAGTTTGGTTCTAAAATAGATTCGGGGTACATGTTGTTGTTAATTGAAACAATTCAAACCGCCCAGACTGTTTGCAGAATGAAACCTAATATCAGTTGGCAGAGCGAAGTATGACCATTAGTTTCCTGATGTCAGTCTCTTACCAAATCCATCTGTGTATTCAAACGGTTCATGCCCAAAGTTTACAACACTTTTTCCCTTTGTTCAAATTCTTAATCAGTCATACTGTTTTTGCTTGTTATTTGTTGAGTAAAGTAAGTGACACTTTTTGGTACTTGGTAAAAAAAGAAAATTGGCACTTTTTTAATTCTTTTTTAAAGTACCAAGAGGAAAGAAAACAAGTCATACAACCGATTGTTATACTATATTTTTTCGAATAGGTTTAATACAAAAAACATATGTAATACTGTATAATCTCCAGTCTAAGACAAATGCCCAATCTACACAAATATTCCATTTAGTCCTTACATCGTTTGCTTAAATTGAATTCTTTATTTAACAATATACATGTTACAAAGCTAAGATATAATGGTGCACAAATATAAACAATGGTATTTTGCTTTTTTACAATTTAATAAATAATATGCATATTGTAAGGAGGCAACATAGCCAGATTGGCTGTCTTCCTGATGCCTCCTGAAAAGTAAAATTGGAAAGATAATAATGAAAAGGGGAAAATGAGGGATCGTTTATGAGAGAGACAGACTAGGAGTTAAACAAAAAAAAAAAAAAAAAAAAAACGATGCGTGGATACTTACATATATGTATCTTACAAAGTATATTTTATACTTAGGTTGCTTGCTTTTATCGAGTGAGATCTTGCGGTCATCGCACAATTTGGATGCTCAGAGGCAGTTGTGGTGTGTTGCATAGACTGTGTCGAGCGTAAAAGATTCGGATTAGTTGGCAGAACTTAACAAAAATACTGTGAATTTCGTCGCAGTACGAATACGACTGATGAGGATGTTAAGTTGGAACGACAGTCGGAACGGCTAAATTAAGATGTTACGTTAGAGGCAGAGCGACAGTCGGGACATACCGGATTATAGCAGCGTACTGAGTTATGATAGGATTCAAGTGAAATTTGGGTAATTCTTTTTACAAATACCGATCTCGACGTAATATTTTTTATATTGTTACTCAGGCTGTTCCATACCTTTGGAAATGAATGTACTGGGAGTTTTTTTTTGAGAAGTCTGATCTTGGGATACCTCTTATTACCTGACCTGTCTGTCTTGTTATTCTTCCAGACACACTGTCATATATTTGGAAGTGATTTGTAAAGCTCACTGGAAGATTTCCATTCTTCCAATCATACATAAAAGCTAAGGCTTTACTTTTATATAGGTCAGGAAGTTTCAGAATTCTTTCTTTCTTGAATAAGGGATCTGTGTGCGAATTGAATTTTGTATTGTTAATAATGCGTAAAGCTCGTTTCTGTGTGAGAAAGAGCTTATTGCTGTTGTTGGCATGTCCCCATGTGTGGATGCAATATAGCAAGTGGCTATGCACGAAAGCAAAGTACAAGGATATAAGCGCACTATGGGGAAGGAATTTTTTTACTCTATTTATAGCATATATCGTCCTTGATATTTTAGACGCAATGGCTGTAATATGATGCTTAAAGTTCAGACATTCGTCAACATAAACACCTAAGAATTTCACAGCTTTATAGTCAGCTGTATTTGATACCTGTTCAAGTATATTGTTGTTCATGACCAAACGTAGATTGGAATTATCAGTTTTAATATGTGAGGAGCTAAAGAGAATATATTTTGTTTTATTTGCGTTTATAGCAATTTTATTTGCCTTACACCATTCACACAGCATCACGATTTCGCTATTTACGCGGTTGTGTAACCTATCAATGTTGTTATCTGATGCATAGCCGTTCATTCGCAAAAGAAAGAACATTCAATATTGTAGATTTACTGATATCATTGATATAAATCAAAACTAGCAATGGACCAAGGATAGAACCCCGTGGAACTCCGCACGACGTATCTTGTAATACCGATGCAGTTTCTCCATATTTTACAAGCTGAGCTCGTTTGGTGAGATAACTGCGGAACCACAAATTCGCTGTGCCTCTGACCCCGTAGAAGTCTAACTTGTGTAGAAGTATATCGTGATTAACAGTGTCAAATGCCTTTGAGAAGTCCACAAACAATGACAGGGTACAATCCTTTGTGGCTTTATCATAGTTTGCAGCAACATGATTAAGAAGATGCAACATAGGGTGAAAGGTGGAGTGACTTTTTCGAAAGCCATACTGATGCTGGAACAGAATATTAAATTTCGACAGAAACCCGTGACCTCTATTGAACATGAGCTTTCAGGTATTTTAGAGAAAACGGGTAAAATGCTAATTAGTCTGTAGTTATCAACGTTTTGTGGATTACCAGATTTGTAAACAGGTATTACTTTGGCAATTTTCATTTCGTCTGGCACAATAACCGCCAGAAATGAGAGATTTATTATGTGAGTTAGAGGATCTGCAATTTCACTTATTACTTCTTGTACTAGTTTTGGTGAAATGTCGATGTAATCTTTACTCGTTTTTGCTTTCAATACTTTTGTTACGAATATTACAGTAAGACCTGTCTTGAGAGACCACTGTCTTGAGAGACTCCCCTGTCTTGAGAGACCACAGTGACCTGGCACTAACTTGTATTTTTATGCCATAATAGGCCTGTCTTGATAGACCGCCCCTTTGAAGACTGAAACCGTGACAAAAACTTTTTACCTGTTCTGGAATTAGAAAATCCATTGTGGTTATACTAACATAATTAAAAGTATTAAAAGCTCTTAATTGTGTTTCAATTGCTATTCAGTTACATAACTCATTAAAGATTGAGATGTTTTTATAAGACCCCTGTGAAAAGATTAGGATTATTGCTGAATAAACAATTCCATACATACCTGTAATGTGACAGATAGGAAAAAAAATAAATTTGTGTTGAAAATCTTTTTGTAACAAATTCAAATGGACTGTTAAAAAAAAATCTTCAAGAAGATTTTCAACACTAATTTATTTTTATAACAATCCATTTCAATTTGTTACAAAAACTCCATAAAAAAGAACAACTACAAAGTAATTACAAAAATCTATTCTTCTCCATTTCTGAATTTTGTGGTTGGTTATTCACTGACTTGAGAAAACCTGAAACCTGTTATGAGAGACCACCTGTCTTGAGAGACCTCTTTTGTGTGGCCCAAAGGGCGGTCTCTCAAGACAGGTTCTACTGTACTTCTTCCTTTGATACAGGGGAAACAAATATGTTATTTGGATTACTCTCAATTAGGAAATCCGGGAAATGTTTGGCGGAGGAGCCCACATTGTTATTTATCGTTTGGCCATTGCAAGAAAAATAGTTGTTGAAGTGATTAGCTATATCCGCTGGGCTTGATTCCAATTTCCCATTTATAACAAATTCTGTCGGGAGGATATGATTGTTATCTGTTTTTAATAGCAGTACGGAGAATGTCCCAGGTTTTTCTGATATTGTTCCTATTGTCATTCAAGATATTATTAAAATATAATGCTTTTGCAGCTCGCTTTATTTTATTATACATAGCACAATATGATTTGTACCAGCCAGTGTTTTCAGTCGATGGATGTTTCAGCTTATTGTGATATAGCTTGTTTTTTATTCAATGAAGACCGGATAAGACCATTTGTCATCCAAGGTTGACGTTTGATGTATTTTTTAGGAATGCTATTTTTTTCAGAGGGAAGTTATTTTGGAATAAATTCGAGAAAGTATTCATGAAGATTTTATATGCCATATTTGGGCATGGTGATTCAAACACCGATTCAAAATCAGCATTGCCTAGCTGTGTTTTAAAGGAGTTTATCCTATGAGAATTAATGGATTGTTTGACATATGTTTTCACGTCATCCTTTATCTTAATAGATTGTTGAGAGTAGAACGTTCCAAAATGATCGGAGATATCTGTAATAATTATTCCGCCTTTGAAAGTTGACGATAATGTGTTAGTGTAGATGTGGTCAAGTATGGTGACCGAATAATCCGTTACTCGTGTTGGCTTGGTAATTAGAGGGAGAAATCCATCATTAAACATATAATCAACGGATATTCGTGTTCTGTCGTGTACTCAATATTTTAAGAGATCGGTGTTGAAATCCCCCATTAAGAACGCCTTTGTATTATTTAAATTTAATTTATCCATTAAATTGCGGCCATTTCGTTCATGAACGAGTTTATGTCAGCTCTGGGGGCAGAATTTTGTCGGTAGATAATTCCAACAACATAGGGTTTTTTGTATCGTCATATATTTCGACGAACATTGATTCAAACACATGTGGTATAAAGACTGTCAAGTCGTTACGTAATCGATATGAAATATTGTCTTTGACGAACAGCCCAACGCCCCCTCTGCCGTCATCATTAGCTGGTCGTGTGTTAGATAATAATCGATGATAACCCTGTAGCTTATATTCAATGTCATGTTGAATATTTCTGTGAGGCCAATCACATCAAATGCATTTTTGGAATATTGTAAATCTTTGAGTAAATTAACAAGTGAATCCCAATTAGCATTGAGGCTTCTGCAGTTTATATTGAACAAACAAAATGCCCACTGAACTCCTGAAACTTCCACTAGTGTAATAATCACAGGAGTGTCGAATGATATTGAAGGGTGTTATACTTTCATCATCATCTTCGGTCCTTTCGCTAAATAAGGTCATGAAATCAAACCTTTCGGTTAATTTTATTGCATCTAAAGTTATTTTGTCAGTCGCCATCTTTAATGTAAAGTGGGGCGTAACAAGTTATATTAATGTAATGCAGACACCATATCATAAAAGTTTTCATTACTGGAAAAGCAAACATGTAACACTTACTATGAAAGATATGAAAGATCCACGCAAGGCTATTTGATAAAGAAGAAGACAAAATTGTAATAAGGAGAAAAAATATAAACCGAAATGTAAAGCACGAGTTGATCATGCTTCATACAGTGTTAGGGATTGAGAGGGGAGGTAGTCTTGCTTTAAAAATATTTTTAATATGTATATACATGCGGCCCTACGATGAATTACCTAAAAACCAGAAAAGTAACTGCACTGTTCCGTTTCTATAATAATAACTTCTGCAGGAGGGCAGGAAGGCTGCTAAACTGGTCATGTTACCTCCCAACAATGTATCACATATTAAAATGCCCCGATACCAACCGCAGTTCCTTGCAGTGATTGGTCAATGCCTCGTTGATTTTATTTTATGTCGCCGGGCACGCGCATATGTCTACTGTCTGCGATTCTTATGTCCACTGTCAACGAAAGCGTCTCGTTTGCACTTGAAATCAACTGAGAAAAATACATTTAACTGAAATAAAATACACACAAAAGTACCGTTATTACGTACAAAAAGATTAGTTATATAAACATGGGTAATTATTTATGAAAGCGATTAGATTATAAGGTCTTTTGTCATTAATTTATTGTAACATAAACTGAAACGATTCGATAGCATCTCGCCCCGTTGATTGCGAACGTAAACATTGAAGAAAGGGAAATCACTCCAGTTTGTTATATTAAAAGTTAACACCTTGACGAAACAGCGTCTGCTTTCTAATATTCGCTGTACAACAACAAATTTTAAAATGATTCGAATGAAGCAAAGAACGGGACACATACGTTATTCTGTTTGTTGACAGGGGACATGGTCTCACGTTCCCTGCATGAAACATATATTCAACCTCGGCTGACGCCTCGGTTGAATATAAATTGCATGCAGGGAACGTGAGACCATGTCCCCTGTCAACAAACAGAATAACTTATAATGTTTCTTTGTGTAAACATTGTTTATACTCAGGTACACTGTTGAATAAAGATTAACCCTTTACCTAACATGAGATGCAGACGACACTTGCAAACAAAATTCTTAAATAACTAATTATTTTCATTTTTTGTCTCAAAAACATAGGTTATGACCCCTCATTGGAACGTGCTCGACGAGCTCGTGCCACAGAAAGGTCATAACCTATGTTTTTGAGACCAAAAAATGGAAATATAATGAAAATTAATTGGCGACTTTTGTGAATAGCGCTGGCCGGTTTTGGGCATTACACTAGGTAAAGGGTTAATTGAATGATTAATTGTATGCATGGAATGACTATTTGGCAGTACTTTGCTTACATCACAGCTTGAAATAGTTTTCTTGGTTCGTGATTCGTTTTCCAGTAGATTGTGAGTCTCCGCTTGAAGGACATCAAAATTGTCCATGAATTGCCCATTGCAAAGAAAATGTACTGGCTGCTGGGAGGATCGCGAGACATGGTATCTGAGTTGTCAGTTTCCCAATAAACTAGGAGCACACATGAGAAAGTATTTCAAATTAGCTCCTATATATTTCCTGCTTGCCTTAAAAGAAGTCACTCTGGTTATAGGGGAGATCTTATGATATTGTGAGGTCTTAGTTTCATATCCCAATGAACTGTGGATTCATTTACCGTGTCTATCAAATTACATTAAAGTTGTCCATATCGTTTGGCCATAGCAACGCAAGCACGCCGGCTGCTAGCTAGACTATTATTATCCCTCTTGGGTGAGGGTGTGAAATGGGGAATTCTCACCCGAGGGCTGATATTTGGGCCAGACACGAGGCTTGTTGAGTTATTCAGGGGCACGTGCAGCTATATCGAACAAATTTGTTGTCCATTTCTGAAAAAAACCCTGATTTGCCTATTGGAAAGGGAGCACAAACGTTCTGTATATACCACAGGTATATATCACAAAATTAAATCCCAACGCCGGCAAGACAGGGGTTAAAGATTTGTAGCGAAATGAACATTGATTCAATCCTATGACGTCATATTATGAATACTGCAATGTATTCGCATAACTTTTCGACGGGAATTTCGTGCAACTCGCACCACTCATAATGGCGTTCATCCAAAAATTCATTTTAAAGAGTCAAGTGTCCTTTCGTTTTGCGGTCTGTGTTTTTATTTCTATTATCTTCGACAAAAGTTCGTCTGCTAATATTTCCGAAATGTGACACCATGTTGTTTGTTTATAGAAGAACGTTTGATGATTGAATAGTCCTGCGCTCATAAACCCTTTATCCAACGAATCGGCCGCATCCGCCCACGTAATATGCAAACTGAGCAGTTGAAAAAATTGAATTTTTCAAAATATTTCAACAAAACCATATCATGTGACCCCTCATTGGAACGATCTCACTGAGCTCGTTCCAATGAGGGCCCACATGATATGGTTTTGTTGAAATTTTTTGAAAAATTTAAAAAAATTATATTTAAAATAATACATTTTGAAATCGTCTGCGTTGGGTAAAGGGTTAAATATGATAATAAGCCAACCTGCGCTCATTAAATATGCTAAAAAGCCAATATAGGTTGGTCACGTGGGTGGGGTGAGATAGTTGTCACGTGGATGGGGTGAGACAGGCATATCTCTCCCAGCCGTATCATACGACTTTATATGTCTCAGTACCTTAGTGGTGGGAGAAAACCTTTTTCCACCCACCAAAACACTCTGACGTCATCAAAAGAAATCTAGGGGCACATGAAACTATATCGAACACTTTTGTTGCCCATTTCAGAAAAAAAACTGATTTGCTTGTCGGAAAGAGCGCACAGAAGTTCAACAAACAACAATACTTTGAACACCAACGAAAAAAAAAATAATCACGTGGGTCATGTGAGATAGATATATGTCTCACATGGCCTTCTCACATTAGACACGCATATCTTGCATAGGAAGCGGGGTGTGGGGGGGGGGGGGGGATTATGATCCATTTATTAGTTTGCTTTCTCAATGGAGTGTGGGTTCACATATTGCACCAAACTCAAAATTTGTCTGACGTGTTCTAAATGCTAAAAGGAAATTGTGGCTATTTGGGAGATCGTGTGACATTATAGATGACTTCTTAATTCTGTTTGAAAGCGCATTTTTGACTTTCAAAGTGTATAAAAATTGGTCCTGCAGTTTACCTGTTGCTTTAGGGATATACTGGTTTTTAAAGAAGCCATGTGACATCGTATCCTCTTTCTCAATTTATTTATTTATTGGTGTTTAAGGTCACATATTTCTGCACATTGGCTAATCACGACCTTGGCAGTTTTACAGGTGGAGGAAGCCGGATTAACCGGAAAGAACCACTGAGCAACGGCGAGCAACTGTCAGTTCCTCAAAATACTAACTCCACACAAGCAGGGTTGAAGTTGGTGCACCATCGACGTGCAGTACGCGTTAGTACACAACGCCTCTGTGCCCCCACATGGGCAATGGGGGTGAAGTGTCTTGCCCAAGGACACAGCGCGGTTGCCGCAGGTGGATTCGAACCACAGCCTGCACCTCTAGCTACTGAGCCACACCCCCCCCCCCCTTCTCAGTCTACGTGTATGATTTACTTGAAAATCCCACCCAATGTGTAGCTAAGAAAGGATGCTTGTTGCTATGGATATATGTCATAATTGCTTTCTTAGTTGGATTTACCAACAAACTGCGGTCTACATATGAAGTCACGTCAAAGATCAAAATCGGGTCACTCGTTTTTATTTATTTATTTATTTATTTATTTATTTATTTATTTATTTATTTATTTATTTAATTATTTATTTATTTTATTATTTATTTAATTATTTATTTATTTATTTATTTTGTATACTAAGAAAGCACGCTGGTTGCTACGCAGATGACATGACGTATGCGAGTGCTTAGTTTGTTTTGATTCGTAGGTTACTTTATATGTGGACCCACAATTTGCTAGAACACCAAACAGTATTCTTTACGATGTTGAGCAAACTCATTACCAACAAGCGTGCTTCGTAAACAACGAGGACCCACTTGAATGCACTTTTATATGTGGACCGACAAGGTCGTTAAAAACCCAAAGAAATCAATACAATCTCGAACATCGACGTGCTTCTTAACCCCCTTCACACTGATGTCAAAATATCTAAATTTCAGGCAGGAAAAATTTCCCATAGTGCAACTAGAAATTTAACCAATTCAATCTCGATTGACAGAGCTCATTGAGCTCTGTCAAACGAGATTGAATTGGTTAAATTTCTAGATGCATTATGGGAAAAACAACTTCCTGAAGTTTTGGTATTTTGACATCAGAGTGAAGGGGGTTAAGAAGCACGTCCAAAACTACAGGGCTATACTCGGTGTAACTCTATATGTGGTCTCAAAAACATTATGGAAACAAACTAAAAACCTGGGGGTGCGGTGGCGTTGTGGTAACCAGTTCTCGTCAGATCACCGAAGTTAAGCAACGTCGAGCCCGGTTAGTCCTTGGATGGGTGACCGTTTGAGCGATCGATTCGGATTCCCGCGGTGTGTCCTTGGACAAGGCATTTAATCCCGATTGTTCACATGGGGGGCACGATGACACCGTATAATAAGGCTTACTGCACGACGATGGTGGACATGTCTTCAACCATATCTAACCCTGCCTGTGCTGCGGTGCAGAGTTACGATGTTGGGGAGCTGGCAGCTGCTCGTCGTTGCTCGGTGGTTCTCTCCGGGTACTCCGGCTTCCTCCACCCCTAAAACTGTCACCGACACGATATGACCTTGGCTTTTAATGTGTCGTTAACCCCTAATAAATAAATAAACAAATAAATAAATAAATAAATAAATAACTAAAAACCTCGATTACATTGTCACACAACCTCTACAACACCTGGCATGCTTTCCTAGCACAGGCAAACCATAGAATATTTTTCATGATAATGAATGACCCCCCACTCCCTCTATCAATTTGCTACCTTAGAAACACTTAAATTGTATTACCGATGTTGATTTAATTTTATAAATAAATCAACATTCAATTATAATGTCATGCTATCCTCCAAGCAATTAGTGTAACTCCTTTGCAACAGGTATACTGTATGTCTAATTTGATGTAATTGTATATTTGGATCTGCAGTCCATTGATAAAGGCAACTCATGAATTAATTACAATGCCACATAATTTCTCTAGCATCCGGCGTGCTTCCTCGGTAATGGTCAAACGATATGATCGATTTCAATATAATTGAGTGGAAGATCAAACAAAGACCACAATAACATTGTGATATAATTTGCCTTCCAACCAGAGGCCAATGCTATAGAACTTTTACATTTGTATTTTCTAGCATTGCATTTTCTGGTTATGACTTTAAATGGGCTGAAATAAACCCTTAGCATTTTCAAAGATGTGGCAATTTGCCAGTCGGCAAATTGCCACATCTTTCAAAATGATAATGATTCAGTTTAGTCAGGTGTCGAATTCTTGATAGACTTTGACTGGTAGCTTGAGAGCTGGCTCTAATAAATGTTAATGAAAACACGGAAGGGATTTATCAAAGATCTGAGTGGGACCAAAGTTCAGTCTCTTCGCACCCAGATCAATGTGGTAACAACATTCGCGTGATACAATCATTTTTGACACTCTGTGTGAAACTGGCGTCATGGAGTCGAATACTTTCGAACGTTATCAAAATGTCAAAGGTGCTAGTAGTCACATTCCATTTATAAATCTCACAGTCATTATCTGATACTCAAAATTAAATATTACGGACTGAGTATAGATTTACTTCCGCAAAAATTAATTCTTCTTCACATCAAAAGTTTGCAGTTGGTAATTCCATATTGACTGTTAAAATCCGATCTCCAGAGAATTCAGTACTTTAGCTCGAGATAACATGTAAGAAATCTGCCCATCTGCACACAGTTGACTTCCTACGTGAGAGATTAGCACGGTCATGTTTGATGGAAGGTTTCTTTAGGACACGATAAGATGCACCAAATTGTAGACATCTCTGCACCCAATGAACCTACCTTTATCTACCAGTGGCGAGTGCCTGGGAAAGGACAATATTCTTCGGAACTGCTAACTAGGAATCATGCTGTCCCACAGAGAAACGTCGCTGATTGGTTGAACGCAACAACCATCTCGCGACCCTGTCTACATACGCATATCACCGTATCCCCAATCCAAGTGAACCCCCTCCCTTACTCAAACACTGCCACCCCCACCGCACCCAAACACATGTTCCCATCCACTTTCCCCCACTTGTCTGTGATAAGCCGGCAGGTTTCTGCATTAATTCTACTAATACGAACTTTGAACTGGGAATCACCGTTACCCGGTCGGAAAACATCGCGAGACATCAGGGAAATGTCTGTTTCCCAAAGTTTAAACCAGTGGCGTAGGAACCGGGGGGGGGGGGTGGTAAGGGGGGTATTTACCCCCCCCCCCCCAAAAAAAAAGTTGGTAGCCGATGTCACTGACTGATTTGACGCTCAACAGGTTAACATCTTCATCTCTAACATACATCCTCCTATAAACACCAAAAATTAACAGCAACGATACCTTGATTTTTTTTTCACTTGAGAAGTGAGGAAATGAGCTCTCAGAAGTTCATATTTCACAAATTTTCCCGGGGACTCACCAGCGGGAGGGGGATACCACTCTCCCCCGGGCTCGGCTACGCAAAGCGGACAGCCAAAGGCGGTCGTGCTGTCCCGTACAAGCCCCCGTTTATAATACCCCCCCCCAATATTATAAGCTTCCTACGCCCCTGGTTAAAACACGATGAAGAGTCGGAAGAAAGCATCAGGGAAAGTGATGGTGGCTCTTCAGAGTCGGAAGAAAGCATCAGGGAAAGTGATGGTGGCTCTGGAAACGAAAGCGAACCTGAAAGCTATTTAATGCAAGCAGCAATCTTAAAAGCATACAAATGGCATCTAGGACAGCATATAGACGGTATCATCCCTCGATGGATCACACGCGTGTTCGAGTGTGGGTGATGACAGATATATAAATAGGCCAGCCATTATAATCCCCTGCAAAATCAGTTGTTTATTTATTGTTTATTGTTAATTTTCTGTGTTGCTTTGTACGATATTTTTGTAATGCCATACTATTTCTACACTATGGTCGCGCAATGAAGTATTCTATTCTCTGAACAGAGGTGCGGATGAATGACAGGTTTGATAAACAAAGTCGGAACACTATCGACCAGGTGGCTAATTACCCTGACCCGAACTCTGGTCTTAGATGAACTTGATTTGGCATTTCCCCGCAAAGCGATTAAAACTAATTTATTTATTTATTTATTTATTTATTGGGGGTTAACGACACTTTCGACAGCCAGGTTCATCTTCTGTCGGAAAGTATTACAGGGGGGGGGGGGGGGGTGGACGGAGTACCCGGAGAGAATCACCGAGCAACGGCGAGCAACTGTCAGGCTCCCCAATATACTAACTAAGGACACAACGCGGTTGCCGCAGGTGGGATTATTAAAACTAATTTAAAACCAATTAAAATATCAATTAAAAAACAGATAAAAACAATTAAAACAATCAAAATGACGTCATCGATTCCTGCGGTTTCTGCGGCCGGAGAATGAGACAGATCAGCGCATCCCTACTACTGGTATGTATTTGTTTTTTGTAGAGACTTACCATTATTCAAAAGGCCCGTGCATCAAAGTTCTATGGGCTTTTCCCTTTTCCTGAGGAATCGGCCGCAGAAGTAGGATATGTGGTAAACGTGCTTTATTTGATGGACCCCGCAATGGGCCCCGGATGTGACGTCATGACACGTGACTCACCTACGTCATGTTTGGTTGTCATGGTAGCCCGCGTGAGTGTCCATATTGTGCCGTCATCTCCATAGTGATACGTGGTCTTAGTGCACATGCGCAGCGCGTGTTGTTGGGGGATACGTGTTTCTGTCTTCCATTTTGTATACTGGAGGCCGCCGTCTTGGTTTCTATGGTAGCACGTGGTGGCTACGTTACCCAGGACCCTACAACAAGACAGGGGTATCTTCAGAGGATGTGTACCATTGAATATGAGTATATCTTATTTCCACAAACAACCCGACAATCCCTCCAAATCACCCAAAACCACTTTATTTGGTACGGATTTCTCAAGAATCGTACTTATATAATGGTAGCACGAAGCGCTATATGATCGAGAGATCTCCCGCGGGTAAGTTCGATTGAACTAGAGAAGTTTGCTGGTTTGGATTTTCTCCAACTACTTCGTATAATTACCACAAACAGCCCGACAATTGTTTTACAAGTTTGGATTCCTTCGGAATCCTCGCGACAAGTTTTTCTAGTTAGCATTCTTTCAGAATCCTCTGCTGCTATCTATAAAGTATGCTATAGATTATGTCTACCCGATCCTGTTCGTTTGTTCTATGTATACTCCAGTAGTAGAAAAGCCCATCAGTTGGAAAAGCCTTGCTTATTGTTACTATATTTAGCTATTCTGGCCTCTCCAGCCTAGTTCTAACCCTATCCCAGGTACTCGTATTCTTGTTTCGTATCATTTATCCACATTATCCAGTCAGTGTACTTTTCAGGAGCTCATTAACCAATCAGATTGCTTGTTTTCTCATAATCTCTACCTAACCATACAGAGTTATCTCCCTTGTGTACAATGAAGGCCTCTATGATCCTCAATCTCCTAATAAGCTATCGAGTAATTACTGAAAGTCATTGCTCGAACGACTAGAATCCCATTTCCCATTGAGCAAATGACCAATAGAGCAACTGCCCGAAAGAGTGACTCCACATGTGACTCTCGTGCTCATCTCCATAAAAAGGGGAGCAGAAGACCAGCCGTTTTTCGAAAAGGGATTCGGTAATTGGGGCGCCACGTGCGGTGGCCGTTCCATAGATTTCACAAAAGGGATTTACTATTACCATTGGCTACCACTATTTTGTCCTGTGATGGAGTCCCCCACACTTACTACTGACTACTATAGCTTTCAGTACCCATATAATGATAACCACTATCCACTCGGCTTCCAGCACCACTCTAATGCCTACAATCTTATCGATCAAATAAGCTGTCGAGTTGTGACTTGACGAGGAACTGCCCGAACGAATCGAATCCAATCGAGCAAATAAGCTATAGAACACCTGCTCGAAAGTGTGACTCCACATTACGACTGTTATGCTCATCTCGGAAAGAAATATAGAATATACCCATAGTAGCTTGGTGCACCAAATGTTCAGCACGAGTGGTGAAAGGGTGTTAACGGCGAGTCTTTGGCGCGCGGTTAACACCACTTCACCACGAGTGGTGAACATTTGGTACACCAAGCTACTTTGGGTATATTTTATTTATACCGTGATCGTCAGCTTATTAAGAGTCGCTATTATTTTTTCTCGATTTTACTGAGCAGCAGACGTACATACGTGCGAATCTGTTTTTGTTTACAGGAGCATCGGTGGGCGGTACTTCCGCTGTCAGTTTTATCGCCGAAACGAAATGGAAAAAGAAACTGAGCCTTTTTCGTTTTAATAACATAATAACATATTATTTCGAGTTATGGAGGCTTTATTAACATGATACAATGCATGTTTGTTAATTTTTGGCATCTTATGGGGTAAACCCATTTAAAAACGTAATAAATAATTGCCACTTTCATTTCACTCTTCGCGATGCGACGTGCGATAAATTTAGACAAGTTTGCACTCAGATCGACGTCACCAAAGGTCAATTTGGATGTAGTTCTACTGCAGGTGTACATTTTTACTATTGAAATCCCATTGCTGGCGTGTTTACCACGGTTGGTGTGTAAAGTTAAAGTTTATATCATGGGCTTCTCGTATATAGTAGAATAGGTAATCATGGTATAAAAAGGGGTGCCGAAGGCCGGTAGTTTTTCAGTTAGTGGTGCTGCAAGTGTGGGGGGGGGGGGGAATGGTCATTCTTAACCCTTTACCCATTGCGGGTAGCAGACGATACTTGCAAAATAAATTCATGAATTACTAAAAATGTTCAATTTTTGTCTCAATAGCATAGCTTATGACCCTCAATTGAACGAGCTCAACGAGCACATTTCCAATGCGGAGTCATAAGCTATGTTTTTGAGACAACCGAGACAAGAATTTAAAACAATAAATTTGAATGGAGATTTTTGTATATAGGTCTAGTCGGTATTGTTTGTTACTTTGGGTAAAGGGTTCATGCTGTAAATCATCAACGATGTGGCAGTTATTCAGATATCTATTTGGACAAGTGATTAATCGGTTAACCAAGGTTAATCCACTTGATTAATCGATCAAGAAAACACCTTACCCGTTTCAGCTCTAGTTTTCAGACAACTCAGCTGTGCCCAGTGTGTTGCCTGTCTAAGCCAATAATTATTAAGGAACACAGTTAACATTATTTTAAGGCCTTTATTCAGGATGACTGAGTCAACGCGTGATTTGCGAAATGTAATCACTGCATATCATACCTTCATCAGGGTGTTTGTATGTGACGTTGCCGTCCAAATAAAATAAAGTTCAGAAACTTGTCAATATTACTTCAAGATATTACACAAGCTTATTATAATTTTAAATGCAAATGATAATCCAACTAAAATAAATAATACGTTTTCAATGGTGATTCGTTGCTTCTTGTGGAACGGTATCTGGAGATTCATATATTCAAGACTGGGGCGGCGGAGAAGGGTACGAATGCGTTCCGCCCCTACCCCTCTGCTCTTTCCCCAGGAGGATTTATTGTTTCTATGGAAAAAGGTGCCCGGATGGGCCCCAGGAGGGGCTCAGAAACACACCATCCCTCGTGTTGCCATAAGGCGAGATTTTACTGGATATTTGAAATCGGCTGGCAGCCTTTTTCAAATATCTGATAAATTCCCACCTTCAAGTTAATTTATTTAATCTAATCCGACGCTTTCATATGAAAGAGAAACAAAACATGCGAGAACTTTTGCATAACGAAAATTGTGGTTTTGTTAAATGGTCAACTATTTTGTTCAGAATCTCGGCTCATTGTCGTGTAACTGGTAGAGAGCTAATATTATTTCTGGTCATCAAAATTTATTCACCACTCTTTGCCATGTTGTAATTTATGGGAGAGTGCCAAACGGCACTCTCCCATAAACTACAACAAGGTAAAATCAATACAGTTAAAACAATTTCACTTCAAAGATTATTATAATCCCTGATGGGTACGGGTGTGGGATGGGAAAATCTCACCGAGGGCAAAATATTTGGGACAGACGCGAGGCTTGCCGAGTGTCTGGACCAAATATCTTGCCCCGAGGATAAGATTTTCCAATCCCTCACCCGTACCCATCAGGGATTATTTTTCTCCCCCACCATAAAGTTGTTACGTTACCCAGAGGTAATCGGCGGTCACGTGCTGATATAATCAACTCATTTCGTATTCGTTGTTTTGAAAAAGTAATGACACCATCGGAAAGAGCATGCAAAAGTTATGTATATACCAAAGGTATATACCACGAAATCGATTAGGAACGGTGGCAGATTGAGGGTTGAAGAGTTTTAGAGCATCGAACTTTGATCACACTGCATTCCGATGACGTCAATATGAATTAGTTGATAGCAAGAAACTGATACGATATGCATAACCTCATAATAACGTTGTAAATGTATAACGTCACGTGGGTGGGGTGGGATACATCTGTCTCTCCCTGCTATCTCACCCTGGACAGACGTGTGTTACATATGCAGTGGGGGAGAAAATATGAAGCACACCCATACAGTATGAAGCCTTTGATTTGTTGTACGTGCTCTTCCGAATAAAGCCCAAATATGGGCTTTCAGAAATGTACCAGTTAAATAGTATTACCCCAAACACTGACATCAACATGTGTACACACTGAAGTACTCGGGTACTTTCACGAACGAGTGCTGCTTCGAGAATCAACCTGAAGAACTTTTCGCATTTCACCCGTGCATGGAATATTCTTACTACTCGCAATACAGATTTGTATTAAGGCTATAGACTTTTTACTAATACTGGCGAATATATATGCAAGTTGTAAGATAAAAATCTGGAAACACAATCGTAAAGATTTCATATGGATGGGCCCCGACCTCTGGTGTCGCGAGAGTTGTTCATCTTCTTCAAGAAGTTACCCAAACCACTCGAATGTAAACAACGATTTTATGTCTGTTATGTTTTTACTCGATGTTGTTATTTGCCAAAAGAAGTTAGCTTCATTCAACACGAGAAATAAAATTATTTTCCCCATGTTGTCGACAAAATATTGAAGATTGTACACATAGAAGGAAGTTATGTAACCCGATGTGCACTGAAGAGTCCCAAATATTTAAAAGTTTTATACAAACTGTTAGAATTCCATCAACAAAGAAAACGGTGTACAATGAATGCCCGCGTGTGGTGAATATAATGGGAATCAAATGCAGAAAGTGGCCAAGTGGAATGATGGGTAACAATCAGGGACACAGGAACCGATGAGGCATGTCGTCCCCTGAGTTCCAATGTGTGTCTTCCCCTTCCATGTTTCTTTTTCCAGAAATAGTTGAGAGAGAGAGAGAGAGAGAGAGAGAGAGAGAGAGAGAGTATATGTCAACATTATTATCTTTACCAACACGTCATTGCAATCACATTTCAGAGAATTCTCCAGGCAACGAACTATGTTCATGAGCTGCTCATAGACTCTGTTCTCCCCATTAGAGACTTTTAAAGGTTACAAGTTTTTGAAACCTTATTCAAAATGTACAATTTGCACCAATGTTTGTCATTAGGGGTTGGGGCATTTCTGAGTAATGCGCATGTAAATACCACGACCGCGGCTTAATAAATTTAACTGTTACAATGCTAAATTTGACTTTGGTTCGTATATGAATTATTGAATTATGGGTGTTTTGACCATGGCAACACAACATGGCGCCACTGGGTCTTGTGATATGACGTTACATGCGATAACCAGATGAAACCCATAAGATGGGGGTTGTCCGGGTACATGATATGCTATTTTTTCCCAATAATAGGCGCGTTCCTATTAATATTTCGTTTCGACTTCATTTTATGGATCTCATGTGGTGAATCTTATGTGACGCCATAATCTCATAATCTCCAAAAAATTGCCCTCTTAATTGTTTTCCTAGATATGCCTGACTCTGTCTAGACTCTGCCCTAGATGAGATCTTTTACAGATTGCTCCATTCATCTAAGCCTTCTCAGTCTATACAACGCGTAAGCCTCGTGCAAGCTAGGGTACCTTACATATAAGAAACTGTATGTTGATCGTACCGAGATGTGCTTATGTGTTAATACACATTGTGTCACAATGTGTACACGTTGCATGGAGTACCTTGGCACACACCGGGTGTGACATTATGTGCTTGTGTGTTTATGCACAATGTGTGCACAAAACATGCAGCACATGGACACAAACGATGAAAAGAGGATCCTAGAAGTATAGTCAGATACTAGAAAGGGTTTCCACAAAACGTGGGTATGTTGGTTGATGGAATGAGCTTGTGTGGTAGTGCACAATGTGTACGCATCACATGCTGGATGTGCCAATATGTGCTTATGTGCTAATGCACAATGTGCGCACAACACATGCAGCACATGCAACGAAAAAAGGGATGCTGTATGGTGTTGGGTGGGTCGTGTTTGCGCGTGCGTGCGTGCGTGCGTGCGTGCGTGCGTGCGTGCGTGCGTGCGTGCGTGCGTGCGTGCGTGCGTGCGTGCGTGCGTGCGTGCGTACGTGCGTGCGTGCGTGCGTGTGTGTGTGTGTTAGTACGGACCTACCGATCGGGCACACACACCAGACATTTTACCTACTAACCGGGCTCGGCCCAACAAATGGGGTGAGCCCGGTTGTAATAACACCACAACAGGCATAACCAGGCCCCAATTATAAAAAAAATCGAAGTTTGAGGGGAGCCCTGTTGAACGTTTTCTGGAAAAGTGTATGTGTGTATCTGTGTCTCTGTGTGTGGATTTGCAGACATCTACGATCGGGCACACACACCAGACATTCAACCCATCAAGTGTACTCGTCAGCGTGAGCCCGGTTGTTAACCAACTGGTATCTAGACTGTGTGTTTGAGGTTAAAAAATCGCACTGGCACAGACATTTCATACTGAAACGTTTTTTTCTTTTTAATATGCCGCCGAAAAATTGTTTTCATTTACTGAACCCTGATGGGTTTCAAACATGACACAAAATTGATTTAAACTAAGTGATGAGCTTAGGAACTGGTTAAACTGACTGGCAATAATTGATGTTATTCATTGATGGGCTCTAATTTAGTCCTTACAAGGATGTTACGCAAGCTTTTGTTTTTCTTATAGGCTATGACAGGTCGAAGATTCAAAGGTTCATTTAATTTAGCATTGGTAAAATTGAATTCATCTTTTAACATTTTTGCTATTTCGATATTCATTCTGTTGTACGTTAAAGTGAAAGGAATGATGGACCTCCTTTCGCATTCGCCCTCTGATATGTTCATACCAAATGGCCAGAGGGTTTGAAGCGTATTGATCCAAAAAGCTTCACGTTTTTTTCTAAATTCATCCGTTTCTTCTAATGTGTCTTTAATTGGTGGTTGTTCAATAGGATGGATTTCGAAATCGTCCAAAGAATGGCCAGGAAGGTTAAAATGTTGTGCTACTGGGGCATCAGCATTATGTTTTATATCCTGTTTGTCTCTAGTAGCACGCTCTCGAAAAGGATTTTGACTTTGACCAACATACTGTTTCCGACATCGCTTACAAGTGATAAGGTAAATAATGTTTGGTGAATCACAATGGAGGGGGTTACGGATCTGATAATGATTTTTCGTTTGTTCGGAGGAAAATTCCTCTTTCTGATCAGGCATAAAAGTATGCAGTCTACAACGAGGCTTTTTGCAATTAAATACCGCGCCACTACCATTCTGCAACGGTCTGTTGTGTTCAATCTTCAGTGGTTCGAAATCGGTAGTTTCAGCTGGACTTTCGAGCTTTTTCAGGGTTTGGGATTTCAGGCTACGCAAGAGGCGCAGCGAGTACCCTCTCGATCTGAGGGCGCCAAATAGAGTAGAACAAGCCTCATTGTAATTTACCTTATCACTTGAATTGCGGTGGAAACGAATGAGTTGTGATTTGATGATACCTTTAAATGTATGTTGAGGATGAAATGATTTTGTGTGCAACAATTGATGTGAATCAGTTGGTTTAAAATACACTTTATAATCTAAATGACCGGACGCCTGAAATTGCTTGCCTTTATACACGGTCACATCGAGAAAATCAACAGAAGTTTCACTGATAGTAGCTTTCAATTTAATATTTGGATCGTGATTGTTCAAAATTTCTAAAAATTCATCAAAATCTTCTTTTGAATGTTCCCAAATAATAAAAATGTCATCTAAATACCTGAGATATACGAGAGGATGCTTTGCACATTTGCTTAAGGCATTTTCCTCCCATTCCGCTACATAAATGCTTGCAAAATTAGGACTGAATCTTTTGCCCATAGGACAACCCATTATTTGTAGAAAATATTCTCCATTGAATTGAAAGTCATTACCTTTTAAGCTCAGCTCTAAAAGATCCAAAATTTGTTCATCCGGGCGTTTCGCATCCGGATATTTTTCAAATGCATTTTTAACTGATTTAACACCTTTATCAATATCAATGTTCGTATACATACTGTCGATATCCAAAGTAGCCAGAATTGCATTTTTCGATATTTTCAATTTCGAAATTTTTGACAGGAAATCCTGTGTATTTTTTAGATAGCTCGGATGTCTATTTGCTATAGGTTTCAGATGATAATCAATTAATTCCGAGATCGCATAAGATTCCGAATTACAATCTGATACAATTGGCCTCCCGGGTGGAGTTAAGTCATCCGTCCATGAAGAACGGTCCTTGTGGATCTTTGGTAGGATATAAAATTGTCTTGTTTGAGCACTGAGCTTAGCCGTTAAATATTTCAATTGTTTTTTGGTAATGTGACCTTCGTCGAGGAGAAATTTTAAGATCTTATTGAATTTTTCGATATTACTAGGCCAAATAAGTGAATCTATTTTCTTATAATGTTTAGTATTGCTGAGTTGTCTCATGGCTTCCTTTATATAATTATCCCGAGATAGAACAACTACCGACCCACCTTTGTCGGCTGGTTTAATTACTAATTTCTTATTTTTTCGAAGTTTCGTGAGGGCTCTCCGTTCACCAGCTGTTAAATTGTCTTTATCGGAGAGTATGTTCATGCTGAACACCTTTTGGATGATTCGTTTGCTAGCCTCAATAATTTCGGGATCTACTTCACTATCTGGAGGTGACCAACCAGATGATTCTGTAAAAGGAAGTTTCCGACCGCTGGAGTTTCTAAAGCGGTCTGCTAATTTCATTTGCCTAAGAAAATTACAGTTGTATGATGGTAAATTTGTTTGGTTATCAGTTTTAGGCCTTGGTGCAGGTACAAAAGTTAAACCGCGATCTAAAAGAGATTTCTCTTGGGTTGTTAGGTCATTGGTGCCAGACAGGTTAACCACATTAGTTCCTAATCCCACATCTGTTAGGCGGCTGTTACCTTTGCCTTTACTTAGTTTAAATTTAGGTGGTTCAACCAGTGATCGTACATAATATTGGCGGTTCTCGTGGTCCAATGGATTAAATCCTGAGCAACATCAAACCTCGCGTCATCAATTTTTGGTATCACGTTAACGTCCTTCACTTTCCGAATGGTTTCGTTGATGATGCTCAGGGTTCTCCTCTCAGCCTGAGGGAGTTTTTGCGAAAAGTTTAGTTCAGCGAAATAAATTTTTGCTGATCTAAACTTGACCCTGATATCGCTAAGCATATTCCGCAACTGCTTAACTACGAGATCAGAATTATCGTTTCGAGAATTCACGCCAATATTTAATAATATTTTTTGGGGACTGGACTGGCCCCTGTGCCCTTTAAACATAGAGCGCAGATGATTGAATTTGGCGCCGGGGTAACACTCCACCTGGATGTCCGGATGGGGATTTCGATCAATGCGTCCTAAATTTGAACTTCCAATCATAAGGATGTTTTTACAAACATCGGGGAGGCGCCAATTCCTTTTGTCAAAATTAACTCCGCTTTTATGCCGAAACTGGGAGAATTTAGAATCAAATGAGCGGCCCGAGTTGCGGCTCGGTGATTTGACTTTCTCTGAGTACGATATACCTGGTTGAACCACACTAGAGGCAGGAGAAGGGGGAGAAGAAACAGAAGCAGGAGAGGAAACAGAAACAGGAGAAGAAACAGAAGGAGGAGGAGGAGTTCTAGTGAGAGCACTAGGAGAACTAGAGAAGAAAGGCTGAGGAGGAGTAGGAGGTAGAGGAACAAGACGAGGCGAGACAGCGTTACTCAATTTGCGAGCATCTTCAGTCACAATATGGACCGGAGATGTTTGCAAATTGAGGCGCTTACTCTGAGAGAAAGAAGAAGTAGAAGGAAAAGAAGAGGGAGAAGTGCTTTGCCTTGATCTTTTCTTATTTTGCTTTTCGCGTTGGGGTAGAGGGACAACACGGGCCGGAGTTTGCTTGCGCCCTCCCGTATTGTTCCTTACTCCAGACGCTGGGCGAAGTTCCGAAATGTAAGACTCATAGGCCGAAATCGTCTTATCTGTCAACTTGTTTTTAAAGTTTTTTTGAGCCCAGATCAAGGCACGCGCCGAAGCGCTGTTGAAGTCTATCTTTTCGAGTCCAGGAGGTGGTCGCATAGCCAAAGTTATCTTAGACTTCAACTGGTTTAAATTTATCTTATAATGCTCAATTAAAGCATTTAACGTTTGATTGGCCCATCCCACACTAATCTGTCGAAAAACAGAAAAAATGTGTGGGGTGGGAAGAGCCGGCTTTAGAAAGCCCCCTAACTCATCTACTTTCTTCTCCAACTGCTTCGGGAAATCCCGGTTGGCCAAATGCTGCTCTAGGAGCCCAATATGGTGCATACACTGAATCACCTGGAAAAGGGCCTTGACCAATCTAGAATAGGCCTGGAACGATTGTTCCTGGCCCCTTCCAGACTGGGCAACTCTCTTTCCCTGATGCTTCTGTCTTTTTTGAGCCATTTGAAGAATAAGTAGATGAATTTAAAATGAAATTAAAATGAAGAAATGAAATAAATTAAAATGAAATCTAGATATTACCTATTAGAGAAGATACCTGGATTGGTTGTAGTCTTCAGCAAAGGTAGAAAATAATCCGTCTGTCTCGACGCGTTTCGCTTGGTTTGGCTTTTTCAAAGAGACTTTGAGGAAAATGATTCCAACTTTGGGAGGGCATGCATGGTATATATCCATATGTGGGCTGGGGGTGTTTTTCACAGCTCAGTACATAATTAAACTCTTTAACAAGCTGACAAATGTCACTCATCTAATTAATTCTTTTCAATCTGAGATGTCCCAAGTTTGTTTTTCACAACTCAGTTTGTGTCGTCCAAACAAATTAGATGAAGCCCTATTGATTGGCTTCCATTGAATTTTAATCCGTCAGTGAGTGGTTTGCTTTACTGACCCCATGAAGCCCAATTGGTTGGCTTTGATTTAAGTAAAACCAATCGGGAGCGGTTTGCTTTACTGGCTTCAGAAGTATGTGAAAATAATATGAAAAAATGGTTTGATAAAATATATTGAGACTAAAGAAATAAATGAAAAAATAACGCCAAAGATCATGATGCCTCACGAATGTTATCAGTTGGAATGAATATCCCCCGACGGAGGTTTATGACGGAAAATATTTTACACCACGTAGAAAATGTGTGTTTTACCTTCTGAACCTCTACATTGTGTGAAAGGTATGAAAAATTAAAAATAAAAATAAAAATAATAATTTAAATAAATGAATCAACCAAATAAATAAATAAATAAATAAATAAATAAATAAATAAATAAATAAATAAATAAATAATACAAAATTAAAAATAATCAAAAAATTAAAAATAAAAATAAAAATAATCAATAAATAAATATATAAATGAATAAATAATAATTTTATTTAGGAAATACATACACATGATTGAAATTAGAACCTATTTTGTTTTTGGGCATATATGAACTCTGGCACTCGCCTGTGTGTGTTTGAGGTTAAAAAATCGCACTGGCACAGACATTTCATACTGAAACGTTTTTTTCTTTTTAATATGCCGCCGAAAAATTGTTTTCATTTACTGAACCCTGATGGGTTTCAAACATGACACAAAATTGATTTAAACTAAGTGATGAGCTTAGGAACTGGTTAAACTGACTGGCAATAATTGATGTTATTCATTGATGGGCTCTAATTTAGTCCTTACAAGGATGTTACGCAAGCTTTTGTTTTTCTTATAGGCTATGACAGGTCGAAGATTCAAAGGTTCATTTAATTTAGCATTGGTAAAATTGAATTCATCTTTTAACATTTTTGCTATTTCGATATTCATTCTGTTGTACGTTAAAGTGAAAGGAATGATGGACCTCCTTTCGCATTCGCCCTCTGATATGTTCATACCAAATGGCCAGAGGGTTTGAAGCGTATTGATCCAAAAAGCTTCACGTTTTTTTCTAAATTCATCCGTTTCTTCTAATGTGTCTTTAATTGGTGGTTGTTCAATAGGATGGATTTCGAAATCGTCCAAAGAATGGCCAGGAAGGTTAAAATGTTGTGCTACTGGGGCATCAGCATTATGTTTTATATCCTGTTTGTCTCTAGTAGCACGCTCTCGAAAAGGATTTTGACTTTGACCAACATACTGTTTCCGACATCGCTTACAAGTGATAAGGTAAATAATGTTTGGTGAATCACAATGGAGGGGGTTACGGATCTGATAATGATTTTTCGTTTGTTCGGAGGAAAATTCCTCTTTCTGATCAGGCATAAAAGTATGCAGTCTACAACGAGGCTTTTTGCAATTAAATACCGCGCCACTACCATTCTGCAACGGTCTGTTGTGTTCAATCTTCAGTGGTTCGAAATCGGTAGTTTCAGCTGGACTTTCGAGCTTTTTCAGGGTTTGGGATTTCAGGCTACGCAAGAGGCGCAGCGAGTACCCTCTGTGTGTGTGTGTGTGAGGGTGTGTGTGTGTGTGTGTGTGTGTGTGTGTGTGTTTGTGAGGTGTTTTGCAGTGGTTGAGGTTCGAGAAGGTAGGAATTGGGCCCTTAAAATATAGTGGCCCATAGCCTTGGTGGTATGGTCAATTTTAACGAATTCAAATCGCCAGCATGCTTATAAAAGCTTGCACACAATTTTAAAGAAAACTTTACACGTGGTTTTATAATCAGGCAAACAAAATGCTTGTAAATTATAAAAGCTGCAGTCACCAGCTGGAAAACGTGATTTAAAACATTTCTTGAATGTTGGACTTTAAAAAACATGATTTTTGAAATTTCGTTAATGCTGATGGGGAGGGTGAGTGAGGTAGTGTTGGGTGGGGTGGGATGCAGGCTGAATGGAGTGAGTTGTTCATGATACCTCAAAGGCGATTTCACGAAATTTTGTACACACGCTTTTATAAGCTGATCCACCAAATGTCTGTGGCTTCTAGCTTTTAAACGCCCCAGTCGCCAGATGGCAAACATGTCTTAAAATGTTTCTTAATTTATGGACTTTCAGAAAAACACAGTCTGGAAAGTTCACTATTGGTGGGGAGAGGGGGGGGGGGGGGCGTGAGCATATACTGGCTCATAGCCTGAACTGTTGATATTGTGTGGAAACATAACTGCCAGAGACAATGAAACGGTTCTGTATTTTCTCGAGCTGAAACGGTTAAAGGGTTTTCTTGATCGATTGATCACATGGATTAACCTTGATAACCGAGTAATCACTTGCCCTAATAGGTAGTCGACTAAATGCCGTACCGTTGGTGATTAACAGCATTAACCCATAACCCAACGTAAAGTACAAAACCAGCCAGCGCTGAAAACAAAAAGTTCCATTCAAATTTGATTACGTTTTCAATTTTTGTCTCAAAATTTTTTTTTAGTAATTCAAGAATTGAATTTGCATGTATCGTCTGCTATCCGGTTTGGGAAAGGGTTAAGAATGTCCATTTCAAGCTACTAAAACGGTATAATTATCATGCAGATGAAAAAGGATGCCGTACGTAACTTGCATGATGCACTCTGTCTCATATAATTGATGTGAGTCGGTGTGACAATGTTTGCCTCAAGTTTGTTCCTTTGTTAACCCATAAAATACAGTAGTTCAAAAGAGATCGAGATGTTGATCATTGGTAAATTGATTAATCGGTTAACTGTTTCTGTTCTGGAATTTTTAATGAAACAAGCCAGGTGAATATGATATGTGGTTCTCGTCAGATCACCAAACTTAACCCTTTACCTAACATGAAAAGCAGACGACACTCGCAAACAAAATTCTTGAATAACTTACTTTTTTCATTTTTTGTCTCCAAAACATAGGTTATGGCCCCTCATTGGAACGAGCTCGACGAGCTCGTTCCAATGAGGGTTCATAACCTCTGTTTTGGAGACAAAAAATGAAAAAATCATGAAAATTAATTGGGCATTTTTGAGAATAGCGCTGGCCGGTTTTGGTCGTTACGTTGGGTAAAGGGTTAAGCAACGTCGAGCCCGGTTTGTCCTTGGATGGGTGACCATCTGAGCGACCGATTCGGACTCCCAAGTGGTGTCATTGGGCCAGGCACTTAACCCCACATGGGGGCACGATGACGACGTGTGCTAAGGCTTACTGCACGTCGATGGTGCGCATGTCTTCAACCAATCTAACCCTGCTTGTGCTGCAGTGCGGGGCTATGATGCTGGGGAGCTGACAGCTGCTCGTCGTTGTTCGGTGGTTCTCTCCGGGCACTCCGGTTTCCTCCACCCGTAAAACTGTCACCGACACGATGTTCCCCTGCCTGTTAAAGTGTCGTTAAACCTTAATAAATAAATAAATAAATAAATAAATAAATAAATAAATAAATAAATAAATAAATAAATAAATATGATATGTAAATGAAGTTGGTGTAAGAAAAAAGCTTCCAATCTTGATGTGTTTTTCAGCCAGTAATGTTCTCTTTGAGAATCTTTGTATTTTTGTTTCAGTTCAAATACCGCCGTGTTGACCAATACCGCGCACATATTGGCGCGTGGTACTCCAGGCTTCGTACTTTCCTGAGAGAAAACATTCCAGGAGTTCCGAGGACTCTTCTGGGATGATGTTCCAGCATTTTCCTGGATCTTTGCCTGGTTTTGTTTGATAATCTCTAATGTAGCGCTCAGCGAATCACACATTTTTAATTCGAATCGAATCCCGAATCGAATCGAGTTTATTATTCGAAATCTAAATATGCCTTGATGATGTAGCTGGAATATTACCCAGGAAGGATTGTTGAAAAACAGAAATTCTGTACTGGACACTTCACGGGTCTTGTCGCTAGCAACTGTGAGCTCATCGTCGATATTACTAGGGAACTTTAAATTTGCTTTCAGCAGTGGTAGTGACTAGTGGAACTGGAATCAGCATGGATGGTGGCATGGGTCCAGGTGCTTTTTATGTTTGTATAGCGGAAATTACACCAAGTCTTTAGTTTCAACATTATTTATGCATAATTTCTGTCTCAGCTATACATTTTGTGAGACGAGTAGGATGACCGATACCAAACGAAATTCCAGTGAAAACATTCAAAGGAAAACGAATGGAGCAGCCGATTTGGAATCGAACTGAATACCAACTTAACCCTTTACCTAACGAATCGCCCGCATCCGCCCGCGTAATATGCAAATTGAGCAGCTGAAAACAATTTTCAAAATATTTCAACAAAACCATATCATGTGACCCCTCATTGGAACGAGCTCATTGAGCTCGTTCCAATGAGGGGTCACATGATATGGTTTTGTTGAATTTTTTTTAAAAATTTAAAAACATTATATTTAAAATAATAAATTTTGATATCGTCTGCGTTGGGTTCGAATAGAATCTCGAAGCTTCGCAGGGCACTACTCTAATGTTTGTATAGATACCATAAAACAATTCCCCACACATATATTCCAAGTCAGTAATACCTGCTGGTAAAACATCTCTGATAGTTGAGCATGGATGAGTGCCAGGTGCAAGTAATTGGCTAATCCTGGGGGAGAGGGGCGTATCCGACGCCTCCCACAATTTCTTACAACTTTTCTTCACAATGAAAGAGGTAAGACGACAAGGTATTTTCTGCAATAACACATGAGCATCAAATATTCAGAATTCATTAATAGTAAAACTTCTTTTTGCCACTGTTAACCTTTGTAAGCGTGAGGCTAATCGCTCCCCTAGGCCATGCGAGGGAAGCTATTTTAGCCCTCCTGCATTTTAAGAATACCAAATAATTGGTGAATACAGCAATAAGAAATGAGACTAGTGGTTTAATCTTTACCCATCGTGACGGCTAAAACCGACCAGCGCTATTCACAAAAATCGCCAATTAATTTTCATTATTTTTTATTTTTTCTGTCTCAAAAACATCGGTTATGACCCCTCTTTGGATCGAGATCGTCGAGTTCGTTCAAATGAGGGGTCATGACCTATGTTTTTGAGACAAAAAATGAAAAAAAAAATTAGTTATTCAAGAATTTTGTTTGAATGTGTCGTCTGCTTTTCATGTTAGGTAAAAGGTTAAAGAATACTTTGTTAATCAACTCGTGGAATAAAAATGAATAGATAAGAGTTTAAAAGAATAGGAACAATTTAAAATTCATTAAAAAAGTTGATTTCTTTGAGAAACGACAAAATTATGAGAATTTGTGTTCTAAAATAGGCTTCGAAGTGACACAACATAAAAATACTGCCATTGGGCGAGATTAAAATCAGTACAGTGCAAAAGAATGTGCTCCACTGTCAACCCCTGCTGACAACGAACACATTCTGGTTGCATGTTACCATGTAACAAAAAGGAATGTGTAATTCCTGTGAAACCAATATGACTTCGTGTCGGAATGACGTAATCTTTTCCATAAAATTTACCAGACGGATACTTACTTATCAGTAATTAAAGTTCAGAAGCGATGGGTCTTATTATTATTATTTGTCGCACTATCCCATTCCGCCTGCAACACAGATTTGATGTACTTATTGATATGTAGTTTAAAATCACAGAAAGGAATTTTAAGATCAGTGCGAGGATTGTTTAAAGCCTGTTTTGCTGCACTGTTTGTCCTGGTGTTACTGGAGATATCAACATGTCCAGGTAACCAGCAAAAAAAAAAAACGTTATTACCTCGGTCAGATTTTAGAGTATTCAACGTCTCACGAAGTTTCAAAATGAGAGAATTCTTCAACTTGGCGTTGCGTAAAACTAGTAAAGAGGAAAGTCGGAAAAGATAATCGACTTCCATTCCTACGCATTATCGATGTGTTCAAGTGCAAGTTTAAAACATTTAATCACAGCTGTAAAAATCGAACTTTTATTTGGTATTCGGATTGAGATCACCTGATCATCAATAAGAACGACTGCTGATTGATAAGTTGTCACCATCTTTAGATCCATCTCTATAGATCTTTTTTACATGTACTATAGTTTGATTTAACCCTTTACCCAACGCAGACGATATCAAAATTTATTATTTTAAATATCATTTTTTTAAATTTTTCAAAAAATTTCAACAAAACCATATCATGTGACCCTTCGTTGGAACGAGCTCGACGAGCTCGTTCCAACGAGGGGTCACATGATATGGTTTTGTTGAAATTATTTGAAAAATAATATTTTTTCAACTGCTGAATTTGCATATTACGCGGATGGATGCGGGCGATTCGTTAGGTAAAAGGTTAATTTCGGCATATTTTTGTTTGAACTGCAAAGAATTTGTCTCGGACTTTTGGAAGAACCAAGGTCCAAAATAGGTTTTCTCAGGTGCTAAGGAGGAATATGTGACTCACGGTTCTCTTTTATCGCATTAGAATCAAGTGTGGCGGACTCCATATGGGGGTTTCTTACTCATAATAAAGAAATATGTTTCTGGTGCGTTTTAAAAAATTCAACATTTTTGGGGTCGGCGACACAATTATAAGCAGGACTGGATGGATCAGCCAACAGTTTAGAAACATACTGAAGTGATCGTTTAACACTTTTCCTAACATAAAAAGCAGACGACACTTGCAAACAAAATTCTTGAATAACTATTTTTTATTTTATTTTTTGTCTCAAAAACATAGATTATGACCCCTCATTGGAACGAGCTCGACGAGCTCGTTCCAAAGAGGGGTCATAATCTATGTTTTTGAGACAAAAAATGAAAAATAATGAAAAGTAATTGGCGATTTTTGTGAATAGCGCTGGCCGGTTTTGGCCTTTACGTTGGGAAAAGGGGTAATTCTGCGATTCTCGGGAGAACTTTTCTCTGCCCTAACGAGCATCGAATCTAATGGCGATATTCTAAAAACGCCCAGGCTATTTCTAAAGTACGACTTTCTCGTAGAATCGTAAACCACACAACCGTAATCTAATTTTGATCTAACAATGACCTATGGGGCCGCGGTGGCTCAGTTGGTAGAGGTACAGGCTGCAAGCCGAGCGGTCCTCGGTTCGAATCCCACCTGCGGCAACCGCGTTGTGTCCTTGGGCAAGACACTTCACCCCGATTGCCTACATGGGGGCACGATGACGCTGTGTACTGAGGCGTACTGCACGTCGATGGTGCGCATGTCTTCAACCAGTCTAACCCTGCCTGTGCTGCGGTGCAGAGTTCAGAGTTACGATGTTGGAGAGCTGACAGCTGCTCGTCGTTGCTCGGTGGTTCTCTCCGGGTACTCCGGCTTCCTTCACCCGTAAAACTGTCACGGTCACGATTAGCCGTTGTGCATAAGTATGTGACCTTTAACACCAATAAATAAATAAATAAACAATGATCTATACAGGGGGGGGGGGGTGTTGTTTTTTAATCTGCAGCCCAATCAGTGCTACCAACTACCTTCATGAGGTTAAGTGCCTTTTCATATCTCTCTCTTAGTTGTTTGATGTGGATGGGTATCATACAAACTATTGCAGTTTTTTTTCCAAGTTAAGGAGCCTGAAGTATTATTTACTAAATGTTCTTAACACATACAAAAACGAACCGAAACCGTCGGGTTTTCACTGAAACCGAGCCGAAACCGAAGCGGAAAATCACAACCTCCCAACTCCAATGAATTTTCGACACAGTGGTGGGGGTTGGGTGGGGGTAGGGGAGCTCATTTGAGAAATTGTAAAAGAAGGATTAGAAATCACATTCAATATTTACGACTAGTTAGATTTGTTTCCAGTAAACCGACTGTTTCCTTTTTTGCTGTAAAATGAGTATTGTAGGATTTCAAGATTAAGCAAAACAGAACCAAAAAAAAATAAAAAAAACCCAAAATCACCCGATGAATCTCACACCACCCTTAAGGACCTGATGCATCCACATATACATCTTACTGAATTTGACCACTATTGACCATGGCACTCGTGACCCTGACTCCCTCCCAAAACTGGATTGGACTTATGCAAGTTTCACATAACGAAGCCCCCAAAATGGATTCCAATCGATGGCTATATACTCTACAAATACCCCCAGATTTGTAGAGTATACACTTCCCTGAAGGAAATCGGAGAAGAGATAACGACCGAAGGGTCCTAGTTAGAACTAGTGGCGACCCCCAACAATGGCCTTCCGAATATAATGCCCCCCCCCCCCCAAAAAAAAAAACAAAAACAAAAACAAAAACAAAACAAAACTGGCTAGGGCGCAACGTATAGAATCCTGGCTACGCGTCTGAACTATCGGTAATGTCACGTCTTGCTAATCTCCAACGTCAGTATGAAAATGTCGAGAAAGGCTGCGCAGAATCTGAGACTAATCCACCTGAATGAAGCAGCCTTTTACATTTTCCTGTGTATTGCTCACACTGCTGGATTATTACACCAATAGTAATTTTGAGGCATAAGAATCGCGGTTGAACAAGGGATAAACAATCACCACACAAACGTTTTGATGTCTCCCTAGCCTTGATGTGCAGTTAGGGCAGCACGGTATATCGATAAACCGATATACACCGGTATTCAAACCAATATCGATTGAATACCGGTGTAATTACAAAAATATCGGTTTATCGTCATTATTTATTTACCCAGATATCTTTAGTTTCTGAACTGTAGCCCCGAATGAATAATATTATCCCTTTATCCAAGGAATCGCCTGCTGGTGACCTCATAATAGACAAATTCAGTAGAAGGAAAAATAATTTTTAAAAATTTCAACAAAAGTATATCATGTGACCCCTCACTGGAACGATCCCGTTGAGCTCGTTCCAATGATGGGTCACATGATATAGTTTTGTTGAAATCTTTGGGAGAAATCTCATAAACTAATTTTGAAAATAATAAATTTTGATATCGTCTGCGTTGGGTAAAGGTTTTTCGAACCGCATCATCAAGTCATGCTAATTCGTTCCGACTGTGATGCCTGGAGTGTCAATTTTGGTACTTGTTTTCATATATCTGAACAGTTTTCGATATACCGGTATACCGCGATATTTTTTTGAATACCAATACCGGTATTCAGTTTTGAATATTGTGCAGCCGCATGTACAGTTCACAAAAATGCTCTGAGCAGATGAGCTGAAATACGCATGATTTTTGCTGATCATAAAATACCAGCAATGTATTCCTCACTGACAGTAAATATCATTTCATACGTTTGAACAGAGTGAATTAGTATGAAATTTATTTCCCCTTGGATGTAGAATTGCTGCAACGCATCGGGGTATGACGACTGAGTATTCTGGGTAATTGGTTTTCACTGTTCATTCTGCACGGGGACGCCAAGTTGTGACCACGAAATTTTTTGAGAATTTTTTCCTTTCTTTAGATATGCTGAAGTTTTTGTAGGTGTTGAACTTCCATGCCTCGGACAGGACCAAAGGGTATCTTGTACCTTTGAATATGAGTTTTTAACTCGAGATTTTCAGGCTAACGAGCCTCAGAATACGTGGTATGGCGTGACTTGCGTAAGCAGGGTTGTTTATGTAACGCATGGGAGCGTGGCAGAATGTGTACATGAATAAACATCATCTGGTGTCGCCTGTGTGACCACCAATATGTGTTGTCGTTTGTTGTGTTGCAGCTTTGCAGATGAATAGGGGAACAGTAGTATAAAACAAGACAAGGCATTGTGATACAATTTTGTGTTTTGTATCAAGTTAGTATACGCTGCGTGATAGCTAAATTGGAACATCTGGGTCGGGGGTGGGGAGGGGGTTGACCCCGCAGAGGCCCCCGGAAGTGACGTTATTTCACGTGGCCCAGTGGCGGCATGTTTGGTTGTCATGGTAGCCCACGTGAGCGGCACGTGGCGCCAGTGCACACGCACAGCGCGTGTTCTTAGGGCGATACGTGTTCCCGTCGTCATTTTGTATACTGGAGCCGTCATTTTGGTTTTTATGGTTACACATGGTTGATATGAACCTGGAAGGCTTCTTAAAGAACAGTGATATTTTCGGTGTAGCGCGTAGTGCTATACAGCGTAGAGCCCTATAACTAACCCTCGCTCTTCCACATCACACACTGTACGCTCAGGCTATGTTACAAGTATAATTTTGTAACAGACGCTCGTAGTTATTGTTACTAATTGGTTAACCTTTTAGCTACTGAGTCGGCGTAATTTAGAAATTATTTACAAGTTCAAAGGAATTATTTTCAAAAGATTGCAGCAAAATCATATCACGTGACTGGGGCTGCACGGTATATCGATAAACCGATATATACCGGCATTCAAACCAATATCGATTGAATATCGGTGTAATTACAAAAATATTGGTTTATCGTCATTATTTATTTACCCAGATGTCTTTAGTTTTTTAACTGTATCCCCGAATGAATAATATTATGCCTTTATCCAAGGAATCGCCTGCTTGTGCCCTCGTAATATACAAATTCAGCAGTTGAAAAAATAATTTTAAAAAATTTCAACAAAACTATATCACGTGACCCCTCATTAGAACGAGCTCGTTGAGCTCGTTCCAATGAGGGGGTCACATGATATAGTTTTGTTGAAATCTTTGAGGAAAATCTCATCAACTAATTTTGAAAATAATAAATTTGGATATCGTCTGCGTTGGGTAAAGGTTTTTCGAACCGCATCATCAAGGCATGCCAATTCGTCCCGACTGTGATGCCTGGAGTGTCGATTGTGGTACTTGTGTTCATATATCTGAACAGTTTTCGATATACCGGTATACCGCGATATTTTTTTGAATACCGACACCGGTATTCAGTTTTGAATATCGTGCAGCCGTACACGTGACTTCTCGTTGGAACAAACTCGTCGAGCTCGCTCCAATGAAGGGTCACATGATATGGTCTCGTCGAAATGTTGGGAAAAATTTGAAAAAAATAATATTTAAAATAATAAATTTTGATATCGTGTGCGTTGAGTAAAGGTTAAAAGAAGATGATTCTGAACAATGACACACTGTTTGAATGGCATGCTCCAAAAAGGCGTAACATCTCCATGTGTGTGAGTATTAACACCGAAGCGTTTGACAATTGTTTTGTTTGTATGTTATTTATACACGCACACGCAGCAAACATAAAGAGGGGATTGAAGATAATGTTCTCGACAGATTACACTTATTAAAAGATCATAGAAATTATCTGTTATAGCTGGTTACATTGGATATTATTTACGAGTTAGAGGAGGAAATCCGTCCTAAGAGAAGATTTATAATCAGGGTTTTTTTTTAATTTACCTTGCAAAGAATGAAGACAATGGCAAAGTTTGTATGCACTAACGTTAGAACGAATATTCTAATTTGTCGGCAGTCACTTTCCCCTGTATAGGCCAATACAATTTATTTATTTGTTTATTTATTGGAGTTTAAGGTGCTATATAAGTAAGAGAAATATATTTACTTTGAGATTCTCACCTCTGACATTCCTTAAATTCAAACTAAATATACACAAATTAACACCAAAATGAAGGTTGTGACGTATAGAACGGAAAAATATATGCATTCAACTCACACGGTTGACAGAAGGCACGAGTGGTTCCTGGAAGTCTGCTACCATATTCGTACCAGAAAACCAGAATCGTAATTCTAGGAAATTTCACCAGGTGTCACGATACGTTGCATAGAATATGGCAACTGTACAATCTCTATAATAATTGTATGCTGTATTAAAGCGATCTTTCTCATTATTTGATTTTAGACACCATTCTATATCGATGCTTTTTCCGTCCGATGACCTTGACCGGAAATCGAAACGAATCTACAATGTAAACAAAGCCTACAGTTTTGGAATTTACCCTTACTCAGCTCTGTCGCTGCGTTTTGAAGAATTTTGATGTCCGAGCTTTGTTCTTGAATATCTGAAGCACATTTGGCCACGAGTTGTTTGCCTGAAATATTATTTTATTATCAGTTCTGGTACGAATACGGTAGCAGACTTCCAGGAACCACTGATGCCTGATGTCAACTCCGCGAGCTAAATGCATATATTTTTCGTGTCCCCCCCCCCCCCCCCCCAACCTTCATTTTGATGTATAATTCGCTTGCGTATATTTAATTTGAAATTATGGAATATCAGAGATGGGAATTTCAAAGTAAACAAATGTCTGTTTCTTATATAGCATCTTAACGACACTTTCGACAGTCCGGATCACCTTGTGTCGGACAGTGTTACGAGGAATCCGGAGTACCCGGAGAGAACCACCGAGCAACTGTCAGACTCCCCAACGTACTAACTCCACACAAGCAGGTTTAGCATTTATTCAAGACAGGTGCACTATCGACGTGCAGTACGCCTCAGTATACAGCGCCACTGTACCCCCACTACGTGGGCAATCGGGATTAAGTGCCTTGCCTAAAGACACAACAACGCCGTTACCCCTGACGGGGATCGAACCGTCACGCAACATGCCGATCTGTTTTTTAATGGACAACATACATCGACTAAAAAGTCTGGTGATTTCAAAACGCTATATTTTTATTATTGTTAAGGTGATGGTTACTTGATAAAAATGGCTGAATGTTTGTTTTTTCGTTTTTTTTCAGAGATAAATTGATAAGTTTTAAGGGGCTACAAATATTTTATTTTAAAGAAATGGCTCATGTGTCATCTGTAATTGTGATAGAATGATACCATGTGAGGAATATTGATCAACGAAAAATTACATCTCACCCGAAATTGTGTCTTTGATTTCTCTCAAACTTTCCAGCACAGAGCAAAAAAAATGTCTAAATGTTCCCAAAAAGTATGGCAAAAGTTGCACAAGAAAACACACTATAGTAATGTAGTCACAAAAAATGAAAACAATTCTTTACTTGGTATGACGAAGAAATTGGATATTTCTGTATAACCATGCGCATGAGTGTCACGGTGTCCATTTAAGGTGCAACATAAGTCAGGAAAATTAGTTTTCTTTGAAATTGCCACCTCTCATATTAGTAGTAAGAGAAGGCAGTATGGCTTAACGATTTAACACTGAAATCTCCACAGGCATTGGTTCACAATCCAAAATTTTCGTCTAGAAGGAATATGGCGTCAAATTTTAACACTGAAAAGTCCCATAGGGTCTTGAATTTGGCCTAAAAATTGGCGAAAAAGGAATATACCTTAAAAATTTAACAATGAAAATTCCCATAGACATCTTTTTCGCCAGAGTGCCATCTGCCGAGGGCAATCTGGAGAAAAAAATGCCGATGGGAATTTTCAATGTTAAAATTTGACGCTATATTTCTTCTAGACGAAAATTTGCTCTGGCGAACCAATGACTATGGAGATTTCAGTGTCAAATCGCTACGCCATACTGCCTTCCCTTACTGCTCATATTCCATAAATTCAAATTAAATATACACCAGTTATAAATTAAAATAAAGGTTGTGATATGTAGAACACGAAAAATATATGCAATTAACTCATAGGTTTCACAGGAGGTATTAATGATTCCCGAAAGTCTGCTACCATATTCGTACCAGAGCTGATATTAATGAATATCGGGAGAACAACTCATGGCCAAATGTGCTTCAAATATCCAAGAAGAAATCTAGGAATTCAAAACACTTTAAGATGCGGCGACAGGTCTGCATTTGGGAAAAGGTCAAGACTGTCTGCATTGTTATTGAAGAAAGAATCCATGGCCGACGGACATGTGTATGTCACGTTATATCACGAATTTTAATCGAAAAATAATCGCATAATTCTATGAAATTCAAAAAAGTGTCATGATACCTTGGAAGTAATATGACAACTGTGCAGTCTCCATAAAATACTAGTGTGTACTGTGAAGGCGATCAGTCTCATTATCAGGGCTGGGAGAAATTAAAATTTTCCTTCACACGTTAACGTGTTAAATAATTCCGCGTTAACGAGTTAAATGACGTTAAATGTTACAATAAACAAAATTTTAATAACTTCGGCCATTTTTTTTTATTTGAATTTGAATATGACTGAACTTACGTACAGTTCGTATCTTGAGTTCCAATGTGTTCTATGTACCTAATGGCACATAGAACACATTGAAACCCAGGGACAAGTAGTTAATACAGTTCTCTCAGGTTATCGTAAATTCTAACATTCAGCGATGTTTTCATTTAAGAGTACAATCGCTGCTGTCGTATACTTAGAAAGAGACAACCGCCGTTGCTCGAATGCCAGTCCTTACAAGGAAAATAGGCGTTCGGATGAAGCTGATATTGCTGTATCGCCAAATGTCGGCGGGCCAACTTCGCCAACTTTGGTAGGAGGGCTTCGTGGTCTCTCCACCAAATCAATGAGTCGTCTATAATTGACGAACATCTAAATTATTCGTGTTCTTCAATTTCGTTAAATGGCGCAAAATTCGACGTCATCGGCACGCACGATCCGGTTTGGGTAAACACAAGATAATGACGTAATACAACGTATTATACAATTATAATCTTCAAAGTTAAACGTTATTAACTTGGTTAAATTTTTTAACGTTGTTAAAATAATTTAACACGTTAACGTTTGAAACATTAACTGCTTGCAACCCTGCTCATTATTTGATTTTAGACGGCATTGTGTACAGAGGGTGTTTCGGCCTTGATGACCTTGACCGAAATGTAAACAAACAGAAAACAAAGCAAAGCCAATAATTTAGGAATTTACCTCCACGTAGCTTTGTCGCTACGTTTTGAAGAATTTTGATTTCCTAGCTTTGTTCTTGGATGTCTACAGCATATTCAGCCATGAGTTGTTCTCGTGAAATACTATTTGATTATCTGTTCTGGTACGAAAACGGTAGCAGTCTTCCAGGAACCATTGATGCCTGCTGTCAATTCTGTGAGTTGGTTGCATATCGTGTGCGTGTTCTATACATGATAACCTTCATTTTCATACATAATGTGTCTGTATTTAATTTATAATTATGCTATTTCAAACTGTGTCTTGTTCTTTGGGCTTGGAACCCGCGTTTTGAAGCAGTTGTTTTGAATTTGGATGACGCATTATTGCTTACAGTACCAGACCTGTAGTTCTGGGGCGAACAATCGACTTTGCTCTCTATCGCTCGCCTGATTTGAAAATAAGAATAGCGGCAAATACCAAACTAGAAAAATCTTGATAAACTAAGAGATTCTACAAGACGTGCTCGAACAATAAATCTAATAGACAGAATAGGTTTTAACCCAAAGGTTTCTTGGAAATTGTCCAGCAATTTTACTACAAACCACACCTTGTGAATCCCTGACTTTTATCGTCATTAAAATCAACTTTCGATAACGTTATCTCACATGAAATTATACGATGAGCGGGGAAGGTCCAATTACGAAACAAGCAATTTTTGAGAAAAACATCTGTGACATCAGTAGAAAATAAATTCATGTTTCCTTTTGTTACTTGCAATAAACGAAAACAACAGAGAGCTCCCTCAAAAGATGGTGAAATGCCGTTTTCCTATTTTAAATTGGATTTTAACAGAGAATAAACCGATTGGGACAAAAGCTTCTGTATTTTTTCTACTACTCTTTATGTAACTCTCTGAAGTTTGTGAAATGATGCGCACATCGATGAGACAAATTCTCTAACATTTCAAAATTTCAACTTTTATATCGAATTCCATTAGAGTTCACGTTACTGATAGCTTTAGGGAAACAAGAGGGGCTAACGTTGCCGTAAATCTCTTCCTATAACGAAAATCGTCACCATGGGGAAAGCCGCGATTTCTAGCCAAGTGTTGGCTGCCTCTAGAGGCAGCCAAGACTTGACTAGAAACCAAGGGCAAGGTAATTTGACTATTCTGTTCTTGTCCTCTTCTTGATTGTACGCTAATGTGTCGGATAGTTTTACGGCTGGAGGAAGCCGAAGTACCCAGAGAACCACCGAGCAACGGCGAGCAACTGTCAGACTCCCCAACGTACTAACTCCACACAAGCAGGGTTAGCATTGGTTGAAGACAGGTGCACCATCGACATGCAGTACGCCTTCATACAACCCAGAGAGAACCACCGAGCAACGGCGCGCAACGGCGAGCAACTATCAGACTCTCCAACGTAGTAAGCAGGGTTAGTGTTGGCTGAAGGCAAGTGCACCATCGACATGCAGAACGCCTAAGTACACAGCGCCTCAGCCCCCCCCCCCCCCCCCAATCGGGATTAAATGCCTTGCCCAAGGACACAGCGCAGTTACCTTTGGCGGGGATCGAACCATGGACCTTTCGGTTTGAACCGATTCATAAGCAGTAAACAATGTTACACATTGGACGCACCAAGCCGTTGGTGTGATGCTATAAACGTAATTAAAGTATTGAGATTCCTCAAGCGGACAGAAAATTTCTATCGCATCGTGATTCGGTCAATATTATCTTTCCGCTTATCTCCCCTTAGCTCTGTAGAACCTCACCCGTCAAAAATAAATGCGAGATCATTGCAACCGAGATGCTGTTTTCGTTTGTTTTTTGTGCTCGGTCACGATTTCGCAAGATTTTGATTATAAAACACATGCGTGGCCATGGAAGGTGCGACGAATGCGAAAAATTCGAGTTCCACTTGAGAGACTATTCCCCCATTTTTGATTTGAAAATTTTGATAACATGGGGCGACCTCACTTACCCCCGATACACCGTACTCTCTATGGCTTAGCGACAGAGAGTACGATGTATTGGGGGAAGTTGTTTTAGAACATGGACGTTTTCGACTGCATGTAGTTTTAGTGAAATGCCTGGGCGTTGCTTCCATACTCTTTTATATCAAAGTATCTTGGTGTTTCACAGAAACTAGTTGCCTGATCCTAGTGTTACAGGCCCTATATGTTACACCGAGCTTATCGCTGTTTAATTTCTACCAGAAGTACATATTAACAGAATTACATTATAGTGGTATAATATAAATCTGAAAAATGAAATATGCCTATTAACTTTATCAATTTATTTTGTTTGTAATTTTACACATACAATTTTGCAAAAGTACTAATATTTTAGATCTTATATTTCACATAATATTTTACCAGATGTTACCACAGAACTCCATTCGATACTCATGTTTTCAAACCTTTCTCCGCCAGAGCGAAATATGACAGAGCGGGTGGTCCTCGATTGCCACTTAGCGCACCCCCCCCCCCCCCCACCCTAATAAAATTACTGGCTACGCGCTTATAATGTCCACATACACTGGTGTCACGTAACCTATTGTGAGCTCAATACTATAACAATGTTTCAACTCAATATTGATATAATGTGACATCGTAAATATGAACCTTGCTGCAAAACACATACAATTATTATACAATCTACGTAAGTCGCAATTAATAATGACCATTGACTGGTGAACTACATACTACGTGGGCTGGAACAGATATAAATGTCCAAAAGCTAAACTTCAAGGGTGCTTACAGAAAAACGATAATCACCGGTCATTAATAACACAATAATCACCATTGTACCCTTCTGCCATTAAAAGAACCTTATCACACAAAGAACGGCCGTAATTTGTATGGTGTTACAACATATAAAACTTTTTGAATCAATGAATTAACAAATATAGCATATGTGACATTCTCCAAACGTCTATGCAATGGCACATGCCTCTCGTCAGATCACCGAAGTTAAGCAACATCGAGCCCGGTTAGTCCTTGGATGGGTGACCGTCTGAGCGATCGATTCGGACTCCCGTGTTGTGTCCTTGGGCAAGGCACGTAAGTCCGATTGTCCACATGGGGGGCACGATGACGCCGTGTACTAAGGCGTATTGCACGTCGATGGTGTGCAAGTCTTCAACCAATCGGACCATGCCTGTGCTGCAGTGCGGAGTTACGATGTTGGGGAGCTGGCAGCTGCTCGTCGTTGCTCGGTGGTTCTCTCCGGGTATTCCGACTTCCTCCACCCGTAAAACTGTCACGGTCATGATTAGCCATTGTGCACAAGTATGCGACCTTAAACACCAATAAATAAATATAAATAATGGCACATGCTACATGGCTGGTCGTTTAGTATAATGAAAGATTTGTTGCTTCTGCGCACCAAGACCTGAAGTTTTTTTTCTCCACCACGCTCTCGACATGCCACGTTACACATGGGTTCAAGCACTTTGAAAAAATGGCGTGACTCGAGCGTGGAAATAAGACCCATCTGTCACCAGCACAAGGGTTACAACTGTATAGTATTAGCTACACTGATACCGAGGTGCAAAATGAAACACAAAGTCACTAATGACAATTTTGTCGCAATGAATCGCTGCGACAAAATTATGGTTTGTAAGTTTATGTTATGTATGTTTCACCAGTGGCGGCGCCAGAGTTACAGAAGTGAGGAGGTACAGTTGGGTATTGCCCGCCGCACAGGGGACACCCCTCCCGAAACCCACCCCGGCTCGGCTGCCTGCCGAGCCGGGATGGGTTTCGGGAGGGATGTCCCCTGCCGAAGTTGAGAAAATTTTTAAAACTAACGTTGTAAATGGTGCTCTCTGGAGCATTCTCAGACAAATTAAAACAGTTTTATCCTTTTGAAAACTTATTGGTTAGGCCTTTCAGTTATAGAAAATGTCATACATTGTGACATTTTAGCGGAAGAACGCTGTTGTAAAGTGCTAGCACAAAGCACCAAACGACACTCAAATCGAAAATGAAAGTAGGCTGCATTCCAAACGGATGCGTTGCACGCTCTCGATTCTAGCATTAAGCGGTATGTTTCAGACCGTTTGAAAGCGGCACGCCTTGTTGCAATTTGGTTGGGCCCTCGACTCTTGTTTGTTGTTTGCAGCTAGTGTGTGTGTGTGTGAGGGGGGGGGGGTGCACACACAAACATAATTTAAAAACTTCTCTGATTTAGAGCACTTGGGAATATTGAATTAAGCATAGCCATCATTACACCGCAACGTTCAACACAAAAATTAAAATGATAGTATTTTTTTACTACGCTTGGCGAAAAAAGTGGAGGGATAAGTACCCCCCCCCCCTATACCCCCATGGCGCCGCCTCTGTGTTTCACTCTGGACATAGGCAGACTAAGTTTGATTACTTACCTTTGTTCTACAGAAAGGCACAAATGAAAGCATTTGCCCTACGTCAAACTTCCCATTTGGGAACAATTTATCCCATAATTACTATTAAATGGCTCAATGCGAAAAATATCGTTCACAACACGTCTAATATATTAATGACGTCAGAGGTCAACGTCGACATCGTAAGTGAGTTGGTTTCGGAAGTGGAATTGAATTAATAGTTTTTAAAAATATTTTATTAACTGTTTACCTAATGCAAAGAGCAGACGACAACTGCACAAAAAAAAACATTTCCTAAATAAGTAAACATTTCCATTTTTGCCACGGAAACGACGAGCACGTTCCAATGAGGGTCATAAGCTATGCATTCAAGGCAAATGTTAAAAAAATAATTAAATTGTTTGGCGATTTTTGTGAATAGCGCTGGGCAGTTTAGTCTTCAAGTTAAAGGTTAAATTACACATTATGTGATAAAAAGAATATCAAATTCGTCACGATTTGACATGGAATTTCTGAGCCTCGGTTCAGGTCAATCTTAATGAACTCGGTACAGAATGTTCATATGAAATCGTGAATCATTAGAGATCCTCTATAAATACATAGCGTTCAGTGTGATAATGCCGCAATCCATCAAGAGAGTTTGCCGGTTCGATTGTGACGCGAGTCATCCATGTTGTCTTTGGGAAAAGCACTTATCTCGACTGCCCAAGTAGAAGCACGGTGGTGCCGTGTATACATAGAATAGAACGACACACGCGTGTGAATGAGTTAATCGATATGGCACGAGTGCCAGCGCGGAAGTATAAAACGAGAGGCTGCAGGTTTCGAGTTCTATCCTTTCGCGATGGCACGAGGGCAATATCGATCAACCCATTCGACCGCCTATGTCGTTCGGTGTTTATTACACGCCTTCACGTCTATAAAAACAATTATTAGAAGGATACTGAGCCATTCATTTGAAAACTCGTCCCCTGAATTCCAATGTGGCCTATGTGCCAGTAGGCTGCCAGTAGGCACATAGACCACATTGGAACTTGGGGACGAACTATCAACAAAAAGAACACATTTTATCTCCAAACAAATTTGCGAAGGGAACCCGTGTTACTATTTTAGCTACCGCTAGCGATTCAAATTGTAATTGCAGTGCAGGATTTGTAGAAAATTCCAGTAAAATTTCGCTTCTATTTAAAAATAGTTCGTCAATAATTTCTGTTCGGCGCATATGTACGGAGCGGATTTTCATTTTCCGCACGGTTTAGTGTTGCTGTTAATTTAAACATATTTTTATTTGCCATAATTAATGAGCAAAAAGGGATAGGAGGACAAGTGCTTTCCACTTAGTAAAAACCTCCGCTTCCATAACATGAATACAGAAAATGTTACAATGGCGAAACAAACAAGTTTTTGAAATTCATAAATGTAAAATAAACTATTTGAATGGGTTTATATATATATGCGTGTATGTGTATAAATAAATATGAATATGTAGCAGTAAACAAAGACAGAAAAAAGGAAGAAAGAAAGAAAGAAGAAAAACTGTTGATGTCCCTTTTGCATTCTGTTCTCTCGATTTGAATCAATTAATATTCAAAGCCAAAGGCCGCTTGGGCGCTGTTCTGATTACGATGTGTTAAAATAATAATAATAATAATAATAACAGTAATAACAGTAATAATAATATAATAATAATAATAATAATCATAATCATTTCTTCGCCTTCTGTACTGCAGCTTAGGGACGTGTCTCATTAGATCCATGCTGGTTCACACAAGAGGTAGAGGAAACACCGCGTCAGCGACTCAGGCCACAAGCAGCGCAACCGTGACTATCATCATGACTGCACAATCTGTGTACTGATGCGTTGGCTCAACGAAACCCCGATGACGCGTCCATTCCGTGTCCCCTCCATGCGTATTCTATATTGAAGTGGATACCTTGAGTCAGCTTTGTTTTGCAAATATTACGAGATGGGAAAGTCGTTGTCGAACCTCCCAGTGCTACAAATAAATTGTTGCACAAATTTAAAAATCAAAGTGTTAGTTTTGGTTTCTAACACCGGGTCACCGTACAATAGATTATCCACCGAATTCAGAGTAATATTAAGATTTGATAAATTACCAATAAGAGCGTTACGAGCGTTTGAATACGATGGGTGACAAGGAAATAATGTTCTGCGTCCTCAACAACAGTTATACAATGTGGACAATATGGACATTCAGAGATGTAATTGAGGAATCTATCACTTTTCAGTTCACTACAACCAGTTCAGTTCTACTGTGAATGATATTGTGTTTTCTAGAACCATGTGAGAAATATACAGGTGGTCTGCATACGGGATGGAGGGGGGGGGGGGGGGGGGGGCTATGTGAGTTTTTTGAATTCAGTAAGCGATGAGCAATTTCGCACTGATTGGGATAAATTGATCCACGTTTTCGTGCAAGACGGAAAGAATGATCGTTTAAATAGCTCAGTTCGCATGCTGTAAGGCATGAAATTTGACGAATTGCGAAGGTTATAAGACGAAGTGTCACAAACCTGTGGTGGTAGAAGTTCATAGAGAAAATCTGGCGCATCGTTGTGTATGATTTTGTAAAAGATACACATCTTTTGAACGTGTTGTCTTGTTTCTAGATTATTCCACCCAACTTCTAATAAGAGGCGATCGTGTGATACTGATTGTGTCAGACCCGATACGATTCGTGCGGCATCGCAGTGTATATCCTCAAGGCGCTTCAGTAAATGTTGCGGAGCACAGCACAAAACAGGACTACCGTACTCTAATATTGGTAGTACGAAAGAATTATTCATCTTTCCCAGGATCTGTCGGTTACAAATGTGCTTCAATTTTCTCAAATGAGAAAGTCTTGCACAAGCCTTTTTACAGATATCATTTATATGGGCTTCCCAACTTAAGTTGGATTGGATAGATAACCCCAAATGTTTGTGAACAGCAACAAAATGTAGTGTTTCGCTGTTGAAAACAACATTTGGAAATATAACATTCCTGCTGAGTGTAAATAGTATATCGTTAGTTTTTTTTAGCATTAAATGTGACCAACCACGTGTAAACCCATTTGTTAATTTTGTGGAGTTCGCTGTTCATTTTAGACTGAACTCTATGAGTACCAGAAGATGACTCTGTCAGACAAGTATCATCAGCGAACAATCGAGCAACAGACTCGATATAGTCGGCAATGTCGTTGATGTACACCAGAAATAAAAAGGGCCAAGAACGGAACCTTGTGGGACTCCAGCTTCTATATCTTTATAATCCGATTTGCAGCCGTTAATTTTCACCATTTGCCTTCGGTTTGTAAGGTAACTATGAAACCATCGTAGGAGTGGACCAGAAACCCCATACTGCTTTAGTTTAAAAATTAATTCTTTGTGCCATACCCCATCAAAAGCCTTGGAAATATCACAGAAAACGCCACAGGTTTGCATGTTGTTGTCTATTGCGTTGCAAAGGTTGTGATAGACTTGCTGTAGATGGGTACTTCATTGAACAGGCGTGTAATAAACTGAGATCTACAACACGTCGACAGCTCGCTTGCCTTGAAACAAATCCTGCTTACGCCGGGAAAGTAAGGTGAAGCGTCTTACATTTACTCGCTACTTTTTGGTGGACCACTCCAACCAAATACTTTCGACGTTCCACTCAAATAAACAACAAACTGATGCGCAGTGATCCACAATCAGTGACTCACAGCGATAATTCACGAGAATCTTCATAACACTAATACACGGACTGTACTGGTCTGAGAATCATCATACACTGATACACGGATTGTTCTGGTCTGCAAACTGTGCATACACACAGCTTTTTCAGATCTTTTTGCATACAGAACCTCACAGATCCTCACTCCCGCTTCACACCATAGTATTTTAGTTTTTAATGGGGTTTATTTGACAGCTAGGGTCACCTCTGTCGGACAGTTTTACGGGTGGAGGAAGCCGGAGTATCCGGAGAGAACCACCGAACAGCGGCGAGCAACTGTCAGATTCCACATCGTACTAAAGCCGTACAAGCTGAGTTAGCATTGTACACAGCGCCACCATGTTCCCACATGGGTGGTTGGGATTATGTCCATTGTCCAGAACACAGCGCAGTTGCCCCTGGTGGAGATCGAACCCTGGACCTTTCGGTTTGAAGCCCAATGCCGTAACCACTCAAGCATCGAGCTCAAAGTATTTCAATTGATGATAGTTTTGTTGTATTGGTTGGTTCATTGTCGTTAATATTAGTTGTTTATACACTGAATGAGTTCGATGCAACAGCCGTGACGGGTCTAGGAATTTTGATTAGGTGGAGCCCCGACACATCCAGTCGAAATCGTGGAGATACTGTGGCCGCCAAAGTCTCCTGAAAGGTTGAGGGGTCTGCGGGCCCCTTATAGAAAGGTTGCATATTGTATTATGGTATCATATTAAATCAGTCGCACACAAACTCCACGAATAGTGGGAGTAAGCGCCCAGCCCATAACAGCGTCGGATCCCTTATAGACTTTAGACTAGTGGCCTGAGAGCTTATTTTTAGTGTTAATAAAGGAAATCTCCTCTGAATGATCTATTTATTTATTATTGATGTTTTAAGTCACTTTCAGCATCTTTGGTTTCAAAAAGGAAACTTTATTTTCTACTGATTTCATAGGCGTTTTCCCACAATTACATGCTTCTTAATAGGCCCTTCATCGGCCGACTATTAACTCTTTTGGCGCGGATTATCCCGAGAAACAGAATTCTCAGCGCGTAATAATTTTCAGGAATTTGACTAAAATAGGGTTTATCAGATTAAAGATTTGTAATTCTTAAAAGCGTTCCAGGGACCTCATAGAGTGTTTATTTTTCAGAATTGATAATGATTTGTTTTATATATAGTTTATGTATATATTGCCGTACATTTTAGTCGGATCTTATGGGGCCATTCTCTACTGATTTCTGTATTTTTGCAGTCAAAATAACACAGTAGGATCTATATTATTAGAGACAATGTGAAATAGTCATTCCAAAGCGTAAAGGTGCCAACTGCAACGCAGATGCGTTGCAGTTGGCACCTTTGTGCTTTCCAACGACAATATAGCTGTTCTTGGACAGAATAAAAATCGTGCACGAAACAAAGGAATGCGTTGATGTTTTATTGATAGAACTTGGAGATGGACACACATAGTTGTCTAAAATGGCGACTATAGTTGCCTACCGCGGGTTGGCGTGCTGTCGACTTTAGCTGCCTGTCGCGCCAAAAGTGTTAATTTCAGGGAAAATAACTTTACCAAAAGTCGATTTTCATGACGTCATAAGTCAGGGATGGGTCTATAAACACGTGTTTTAAGTTTCATCAAACCTCAACAGAAAAAGTATTTGAGCAAGAGTGCTTTGTTTGGGATGCAATTTTAAAAAGACGTCAGAACGGTTTCCTTTGGTGAGGCAAGCTCATTCTAAAGTGAACATTCATATCAGATTTTTGTTCAGACTCCAAAATCGATAAAGAAATTACTAAGTGCAACAGGGCAGAAAAAATATCGACCAGAATTTATTAAATCGCTCTAAATTCGTGCAATCTCAAACATGCACTGAACACAATGTTTGTGACGTGCGAAAGAAAGTGTTCCAAGATCGATCAAACTCATTCACAAAGTTACCATTCAACTTTTTCTCCCAGAATTCAATAATTGTACCAAAAAGAGGTTCTGTTACCTCGTTATGGTATGCTTAGTATATTTGACGGTCAAACTATAAAAGAGAGAAGTTCAACATGAAAACAGGATTACTTATGTTCCCTATAAACTTTGATTTAGCGAATGGAGTAAATCCCCGCGGTGTAGTATTATTCTCCTCTGCCTTAACAAACACCTGATGAGCACTCAACTTTAGACTGCCATTTCTTAATATCTACTATATTCTATTTATAATTAAATTCCAAAAATAAAATAAAGATGTGAATAAGTTATGAAATGAAGTGGTGTGTAGTGAGAGAGTTAGTTTGATTACTAGTTCACAAACGAAGGGGCGTAGCGAATGGAGTTTAAGGGGCGTGTGACACCCTCACCGAACCCTCCAATGATTGTCCAGTGGAGCATTTTAGTCTAGATTGAAGTCTTATACATCGAATCACTGTTGCAATTAACCTATTGAACCCTGATGGCATCTTCCATGTCAGTTGGAAAAGTCCATATTTATTATTTGGGGATAGACCAATTAATATTTTCAACGTGCAGCCTTAGGGCTGCACGTTGAAAATATTGATTGCAGCCTTAGGGCTGCACGTTGAAAATATTGATTGGTGTACCCAACACTTTAACTCAGAAGGCATCCTACTAAATGAAAGCATGACACATCCTGTTTCTGTATCGGAAAAGCCGCTGCTCCGTTTCAAAGGGTTAATCATGCACTTTCTAGACTAGTTTGGACTTGCGTCACAAACAAACAGGCGGTCATACAAACGAACGGCCATGATACCCGGTTTGGGCAATTGCTGATTGGGGAGGGGGGGGGAGGGGGTCGTCAGTATGACCAATACAAAGTATGGTATTTATTTATTGACTGGTGTTTAAGGACACATATTTCTGCACAATGGCTAATCTTGACCACAACAGTTTTTATGGGTGGAGGAAGCCGGAGTACCCGGAGAGAACCACCGAGCAACTGTCAGCTCCCCAATATACTAACTCCACACAAGCAGGGTTAGCACTGGTTGAAGACAAGTGCACCATCGACGTGCAGTACACCTTAGTACACAACGCCACCGTGCCCCACGTGGGCAATGGTGGGTGAAGTGTCTTGCTCAAGGACACAACGCGGTTGCCGCATGTGGGGGTAAGAACCGAGAACCTCTCGACATGCAAGCTGCACCTCTACCTCCCGAGCCACCGCGCCCCCACGGAGTATAGTATGCGTTAACCGGCCAGCGCTATTCTCAAAAATCGCCAATTAATTTTCATTATTTTTTTCATTTTTTGTCTCAAAAACATAGGTTATGACCCCTCGTTGGAACGAGCTCGTCGAGCTCGTTCCAACGAGGGGTCATAACCTATGTTTTTGAGACAAAAAATGAAAAAAATAGTTATTCAAGAATTATTTTTGCAAGTGTCGTCTGCTTTTCAGGTTAGGTAAAGGATTAAGTAAATAAGATATTGCTTCACGACTACTACCTGTATATTTTATTTATCCACAGATACATTTTTAAGAAGTATTGAGCTTTTTAACTATAATCCCGATTGACAATTATTCCAACTACGTCATCAAGGCATGCCTTCGGAGAAGGCATGCCTTGATGATGTAGCTGGAATATTTTATTAGTCGGGACATGAACCCCACATTTGGGACAAATCAAGTTTACACACTTCCCCTAATCGATTTCCGCTACGCCCCTGCGCTGAAGGTTACCAGTCTAATGAACTAGAAAACATATCAACGGGTTATCTCTTACATCTGCCCCAGGGAAGTGGAACAGTGCTTGTCTACTGCAGTAAACAAGTCCTGCTTTACTGGTAAAACAGAATCCGGGACTAACGCCTTCGGTGGAAGTCCTCTAAAGTGGGCAGCATTAATAAAAACGATTGGCTAAACTTGGCTTCATACCTATGTTGAAGTCATGATATAACCAAAGATGCCCAAAGTGACATTAAACACCAATAAATAAATAAATCCGTTATGTCGATAACGATCGTAATTTAATTGATAAATATATACATTTCGTCAATTCAAGCTGCTGGCGCAACGACTTTCTTACCTTCAAATACAACATTCAAAAAGGCAAAAACAATTCCGCTGAATTACGATGTGTACGAAATCTATAGGCCCAACTCCGAGTCTTTTACTGCATTGTCGTTCCTTCTGGAAGCTTTGCCTCTAAAAGGGTTAAGTACAGGACCGGGGAGAGGAAATTCGTGCGACAAGGTTAATTCTGTGACGGGCCCCCTTTCGAACGTGTCGGGATACTGATGCCGAAGGCATCTGACGCAAGTGCCGAAGGTATGGCCGATGATAAGTGGGTTTGGAAAGTGGGGGCGGGGGGGGGGGGGGATTCCCCCAAGAAAATTTTGAAATCAGTTTTTAAATGGAGAATTCTGGCGGCTTTTTGGTGGATGGAAAATCACGTTGTATTTTGGCCGTCAAAATGACGTTTTTTTAGCAGCATGTTTCAGATTTGCAAGTTCATCAGTGAGTATCGACTGGCATTGGGTTAAAGGTTCTGACTGCACAAATCTTGAAATGATAACTTTATTACGTCAAGAATCATGTAGTCCAAAATTACAACCGTTGATCAAGTGCAGTGCTCCCTTCATGATACAGCCACCTTCTTAACTGTTGGTACAGGAGTCAGAAATTTGTGGGCCCAATCCTGCCCAAGAATCATGGACTCCTGGGCCAAGCCCGGACCCTCTAAAGTTCCGGGCCCCAACCTCATCCCAGCCCTGGTTACGTACCTAAATGTCAAAGGCCCAATACTCCGAGGTACCGATATACTGAAGGCCAAATTACTCATAAGGTTTCGATATTCCGAAAATCCAATTCTCCGAAGTACGGATGGAAGTTACTTTCGTACAGCAGCGTGGAACCACCTCATTCACTTCACTTATTTTATTACACACCTGTTCTATGTAATCTCCATCTGCAGCAACGTTAAACCATGCGGAAAATGAAAATCTGTTCCGCACACATGTGCAGAATGGAAATCGTTGACGAACTATTTTTGAATGGAAGCAAAATTTCACTGAAATTTTCTACAAATCGTGCACCGCAATTACAATTTGAGTCTCTAGCGACAGCTGGAAATCGTTCCTTGAGTTCCAATGTGTTCTATGTGCCAGTAGGCACATAGAACACATTGGAACTCAGGGTGCGAAATAGTAACACGGGTTCCCCTTGCAAATTTGATTGGCGATTAAATGTGTTGTTTTTGTTGATAATTGTCAAATGAATTGCTGAGTGTCCTTGTAATAATTGCTTTTTATAGACGTGAAGGCCTATAATAAACACAGAACGACACACGCGTGTGAATGTGCTAATCGATATGGCACTTGTGCCATCAAGGAAGGATAAAACTCGAAGCCAGAACGTACTTTATGATCCATCACTGGAAAGTGTTCATCCTACCTGTTCCAGTATTTAATCATAAACGCCGTAAAGTGGGATCCCCGTAACTGCTAATGCGACTATTTTAACTGGTTGAGGACTAAATTATGTTTGGTGATCTGAATATGTTCCTCAAAATTTATTTTATTACAAATTATTGGAGAGTGCCCGTGGGCCCTCTCCAATAATTTGAAATAGAACAAATTCATATAAACAAAATATTATTTGCGTTTGACTGAATGTGGAACACGAGGTTGGCTTTTGCACTGGTACCCTCAGTTTTTTTTTTTAAAGCCCTGGTAATAGCTTCTAGCACACAACCAGTTAATAAAAAAATTGGGGGGGGGGGGCGCGGTGGCTCAGTGATAGACTGTTGGACTTCCATGCTAGAGGTTCCGAGTTCGATCCCCATCCGGGCGACCCACGTTGTGTCCATGGGCTATGCACTTTATCCCAGTTGCCTACATGGGAGCACGATGACGCCGTGTACTAAGGCGTACTGCACGTCGATGGTGCACATGTCTTCAACCTCTGTAACCCTGCTTGAGAGGAGCTTGAACAGAGTTAGAATGTTGGGGAGCTGACAGCTGCTCGTCGATGCTCGGTGGTTCTCTCTGGGTACTCCGGCTTTCTCCACACGTAAAACTGTCACTGTCACGGTTAGCCATTGTGCATAAGTATGTGACCTTAAATACCAATAAATAAATAATTAAATAAATAAAAAAAAATTACGCCGTCTAACTACAAGGTAGCATGATTGAGACGAAAACCCAAGCACTCCTTTGGGCGAGGAATGTCTAATTACACGAAAATTGGAATAGGAGATGCAAACAGCTTTGAATCAAGGCTTCTGCATACAGTTTTTGCTATTCTAAAGCAAACCGGTCGACCTTTGCACCCAAAGGACAGTTCAAGTTAGTTTTGGCCGAGACATCAAAGAATGTTTGTGCAATATCTCCATCATGTTATAGTAAAGATTCTGTTATAATCTGCATTGGCGCGTCTGAGCAATGTCAATCGGATCATACAGACATCGTAATCTATGTGTAAGCGATCTATATGAAGGGCAAATGAAAACAATAACGTGAAGATTTGCGTTTACGCACTCCATGTCATTGTGACGTTCCTGGCATATATCAAGCCGATGACAATCCCTCATAACGTTATTATTTCTTCCCACCTTCTAATTTTGTTAGCCCATTTCAAAGTGTACATGAATGTTTCCTACACAATTCTATAAACAGCAAATGTCATAGAAGTTATTACGAAGCAAGAGATCAAGATAAAGAAATCGTCAACACAAAGGATCAATTTGAAAAAGAAATGGCGTCTGTTTTCAATGATATTGTTTTCATGTTAGTCATATCCCGTCAACTTTTTGGTAAACTAGGGGATTACGAGGCGTCTGGTAATCCCCTAGTTTACCATAAGCTTGATGGGAGAGATGTGGCTCACCGGTTGGAGCTCTGGACTTTAATCGACGGTTCGATCCTATCCAGAGGTAACTGCGATGTGTCCTTGGGCAAGACACTTAACCCTTTCACACTTGTGTACGTCTTATGACGTACGAAATCAAACAGCACGTTGATCCTTTGTGGTCATTTGTTTTGTTATTATTTTTCGATTTTTTAAAGTTTTAACCTCAATTCCTATTTTCTCAGTGACAACCGTTGAGCCAAATGTTATCGCAGCTTAAAATACTAATTCAATTTTTCACCTTTATTCACAGTATATCAATTACATATAAAGTACAGTAGATAAACTAAACAATTCATTTTAACATACTTTGCTATACTGCAAGGAACCGACATAGCAATGTTAGCTGTCTTCCTGTCGCCCCTTGTAAAAATAGAAGAATTTCTCGACAGCAGATCGTGCATTCGAAAACAGTTTTTAAGTTGAGCAATTTTGTATTATTTACAAAATGACCGAGCATATAAGGATCACAGTTATTGAAGAGATATTGGATAGACCGAGAATACCTGATTATAGCGACTTGACTGTGTATCATACAAAGCATAGTTCCACGACGTACTGAGTCAAAGAATGTTATATATGGAACATGACTACTGATATAATCCTGCTGTCAAGACTTCTTAACTGGTTGAGTGCAAGAAGCCACTATCAGGGCTTTCAAAAAAAAAATGAGGATACCAAAGCAAAAACCAACACTTTCCTTGCTTATATTTCATATTCAGTCAAACACAAATAATATTTCGTTTATATAAATTTGTTTTATTACAAAATATTGGAGAGTGCCTGTGGGCACTCTCCAATAATTTGTAATAAAACTAATTTTGAGTAACAAATTCAGACCACCAAAAATAATCTAGCTCTCAACTAGATAATCACCAATGTGAAAAATATCTTGTTTTATCACATAAGCACTGCCTCATAACCAAGTTGAGAACAGGAATATTATACACGGGTCATAAACCCACGAGAATTTTCACGTAAGTTTATTGACCGGCGAATCACCTTAATTGATATGCGTCTTCCTACGCGTTGAATATTCATAAACATGGATGACGGCGTTCAAAATTTCAAAGTCAGTTCACTTGTTAAAATCGATGGAATTGGTGTCGGAAAAGTTCTAAGGGTCATAGAACCGACAAATGGAAAATTCTGCACAGTTGAGGTGGATGGAACTGACTTCCGAGTGTATTTACCAGGCGAGCGTCTCAGTTCAATTTCAGAAAATGAGACAGTCCATGTTCCGGCGTCTGTCAGCCGTGATGACGTTACGAATTCAAAAACATTATTTACAAGCAACATGTCATCTGACAGATTTGTTCACGTGAGCTCTGACAACATTCAGCCTTTTTTTAGAGATTCTCTATATTTGTACTTTCCTACGTTTGACGTCGCATTTTGAAAAACGTTGAAGAAACTGAATTCCCAGTGACGTTTGAGCGTCAGAATATTTAAAGTCTCAAAGGGTTAATCCTGATTCCCCACATGGGGGCGCGGTAGCACTGAGTACTATGGTGTACTTCACGTCGATGGTGCACTTTCCTTCAACCCGAGTTAGTAAGCTGGAGAATCCGACAGTTGCTCGTCTCTGCCCGATGGTTCTCTCCGCGTACTTCGGCCTCCTGTCTGACACGATGTGACATTGGCTGTAGAAAGTGTCGCTAAATACCAATAAACAAAGAAACATAAAAACAAACAAACAAACCATAAGGCTGATATCTGCGTGGCGGATGAATTCTCACCCCCTACCCGTAGTTGTTTGGATTTCTCGAAAATAGTTTTTTCAACTCCGTTTTTATATTTTGTGCACGAAATAAAATATGTCGTTCCACGACGAGGCAACAAAACAAACGACAAGGCAGTTGTTCTAAAATTTTTCTCCCCCCTACTGCATGTGTAACATACATGTGTCCCGGGTGAGATAGCAGGGAGAGACAGATATATCCCACCACACCAACGTGACTTTATACATTTATAACGTTATTATGACCGTATGCATATCGCATCAGTTTCTTGCTACCAACTAATTCACATTGACGTCATCGGAATGCAATGTGATCAAAGTTCGATGCTCTAAAGCTCTTCAATCCTTAAGCTGCCATCGTTCCTAATCGATTTCGTGGTATATACCTTTGGTATATACATAACTTGTGCATGCTCTTTCCGATGGTGTCATCGGTTTCTCAAAACAACAAAATGAGTTGATTGAATCAGCACGTGACTCCCGATTACCTCTGGCTAACGTAATCGCAGCATGATGGGGGGGGGGGGGGGGGGTAATCATCCTCGATGAGTCTGAAGGTGAGAATGGGGAAATCTCACCCTCGGGGCAAGATATTTGAACCAGACCCTCGGCAAGCCTCGGGTCTGGTTCAAATATCTTGCCCCACGGGTGAGATTTCCCCATCCCACCTCCAGACTCATCGGGGATCATAATAATCTCGGATACTCAACTTAGTTTTATGAAAGGTACAGTGCGTGGAGAGTGGATTGTAACAAAATCACCCGCGGAGTGGAGTTATCACCCAAAGTACCACTTTCAAATTCTGTACATATTGACAAAAAATGCAAGCAATGTTACAGCCAATTGACCTCCGGCTTGAACCCGGCGGTCCATTGGCAGAAACTTTTCTTGTGATTGTTATGCTTTGCGACAAATTCGCAATTATTGCGTGGATGGAATCTCCACTCTGCGGGTGATTTTGTGATAAAACACTCTGTGGATATATTTGAGAATTCACGAGGTTAACCTTTGATCTTCTCACTAAATGCGCGAATCAAAATATTCCGGGGTTACCAGGGGGGGGGGGGGGGGGGGGTCTGCAGAAAAATCCAAACACTAGGCCGGGGTGGGTGGGTACCCCGAGGCTGGAAAAAACACGTAAAGTAGACATATTGCAAATTTTTTCCTCCAGCCAAAAAAACACATTTTTGCAATAGATTGTGCTTACAAAAACATTTTAGCATGTATCTGGATGCATTCTAGCCCATTTAGAATGATAAATTTGGTTTTGGGGGGGTTGAGATCTTGAATAATCAAGATTTATCTTGGATACAACCTGACCGGCATCTTGCGGATGATGATTGATTACCAATTTTGCTGCGGGTCCCTCTCTTTGTTTATGAATGATCATTCCATTTGGGTCAGTTGATATGTACTGATTGCACATGCTTTACAGGATGTATGGCCCACAAAGCTCAAAATCAATGTTTGCCTGTCTGGTAACCTAAGGCAACCAATAAACCCAATATTAGGTCAATCAAGGCACAAATAAGCTTCATGAATCAAACAAAGTCTTCTTGGACTGAATCAACAAACAAAAATATGTAATGAAATGATTGAGAAAAATGACAAAATATTAGAAAATGATAAAAATAAAAACTCAAGGCAGTATAACTAGAGTATGCCAACCTCATGAAAAAATAAAACAGAAGGTGAAAAGAACTGAAACAAAATAAACAAACCAAGCTGAGGAACAGAATAAATCAAATTAAGAAAGGAATGAGAAGTAAACTAAACAAAAGGTAGAGACAGAGAAAGTAAACTAAAACAAAGTAATGTGCAAAATTTTTTATTGAAATTATTTTAATTTTATCAACCCCTGCAGCCTGCATCAAATTTGGTCTAACAATCTCCGATGGTGATACTATTACTAGCTAAATGTTTGCATCTAGCATTTTTGAGTTGTGTTTTGCCACTCAAATCATGTTTGGTTTTCTCCTCAGACTCTGACACTGCGTGACTGAGTGAGGGTCGAAGGCATGGGATTTGAAAACCGGTACTTCACCATGGGTGGATTTAGATGGGGGCGCACCCGGCGCGCGCCCCCTCTATTGCCCAAACCAAAATCCGTTCAAACGAAGATCATTGATATGTGAAATACCAGTTTCAATCTTTTTGAAATTCATACTAGGCAAACAAGCGGTGCCCCTTCTTAGCTAAATTCTGAGTCCACCATTGGTAGTTGATGTCACAGTTTCTAGAAGTGCTGAAGTGAATAAATAAATACCCCAAACAACCCAACCCCCCGCAATTCGAATGATCGCCATGTACCGTCGAATAGCCACGGAAAGTGTGAAGTTGATTTATCATTTTCCAATTTTTTCTCCCTCCGTTTCGCAGATGAGTTAGTGCCCCCCTCGCCCCCAGAACTTGCAACTGAGTGTCAAACTGTCATTGGATGGCGCCCCCTCTATTTCAAAATCCTGGATCCGCCCCTGTTCAGTTCATATTAGTACCAGTGTTCATACTGTGGTTTGATCATTCAACTTGGTTGATTCAACTTGGTTCATTTCAACATGAGTGCATGTCACTTCACTCACTTGTATGTTCTCATAAAGCTGAGGAGCATCATCATGGGGGCCTAGCAGTAGCACGATTTTAGGGATGCCCACTTCCTACCAAAAAAAAACATAACAAACTTTTCATTAAAAGACATCTGTTCTTAATGTGGAACACTATTTTGATACCTTTTTCTGAGGACAAGTTACATATAATGTGTTTGTTGTTTTCTCAGCACTGGAGACAAAATTGTGACTCTAAACATAACTCTGAAACTTCCAATTTTGTTCTAATGGAGTTAATTCCCTTGAATAAGAGTGTTAAAAAATGTGGAAGCAAGTTGAAAGTATGAAATGGAACAAATATGACTGAAATCCTGACTATCCATAACAGTTTTTGTGGAATTGGGGGTGGGTCCCTGAACTGTCGGTGGAAAAAATATGCAGAGGGGGGGGGGGGGGGGGGTCCCTTAGGGGTGGAAAAATTTTTTTCGGGCCTAGTGTCTGCAAATTTTTGCCTGACCCCCCCCCCCCCCCCCCTGGGGTTACTTATACTATTAGATTTTGAAAGAGCTTTTAATTTCTTAGAATGGTCGTTTACAGTTAAAAACACTGAGGATTTTAAATGTTGACCCATCAATAATAAACTGGTTTCAAACTTTTTATAGTAATATTTTCAGCTGTGTGTTGAATAATGGTCACTATCTGACAAGTTCAATATACAGCGGGGCGTTAGGCAGGGCGACCCTTTATCACCTTACCTTTTTATTTTGAGTGCAGAAATCTTAAGTGCAGCTCTAAAATTTAACCCTACTATTAACAGCATCAAAATAAACGGATCGGAATATATAATTAGTCAGTAAGCAGACGACTCTACTTTGTTCATCAGTGGCGATGGTTACTCATAAAATAATTCGTTGGAAATAGTAAAGTTATTCTCAACAATATCCGGTTTAAAAATTAATTTTGACAAGACTCGTGTAATTTAGATTGGTTCAAAACGACGCTACGACGAAGCTCCAACACGTGAACAGGTTTATCAGAATCATCCCAATTCTTTTACGATTTTGGGAATAGAATACAACCCTTTTAACCAAAACTATGTTCAAAATAATTATCTAGATAAGATGAAGAAAATTGAAAAATTACTGAAGGACTGCTCTTTCCGTAACCTAACATTACTTGGAAAATCTACTGCCATCAACGCGCAAGCATTACCTATTTTAATACACTGTTTAATCGTGTTGCCCTACTCATGGGAAGACATCTTAAATAAAATTCAGACAAGGTTTTTCAATTTTTATAGTCCGGCAAAAATGAAAAGATAAAGCGAGATACAATTATTGCCTCGATAGAAAACGGCGGAATAAAAATTTCCCACATCTCCACATTTAGTCAATCACTTACGTTAACATGTGTAAAAAACTATTAGACCCCTCTGTAATGGCTCCCTGGAAAACACTTATTCTAGATGACTTCGAGAGTTTTGGATATTATAAAATTTGGCATATGCACAGGGAGGGGTTACAGAGGATAGGAAAAATATGAAATCAATTTTGGAAGGATATTTTGTTGACTTGGTCTCTTTTAGATCACAAAGACACCACAAACCCGTCCAAAATGTTCGGACAAACTATCTTCTACAACGACCAGATAAAAATTCATGATAAACTCTTCTTTAACAAACAATGGTGGAGAAGCGGCATTTATTTTGTTAACGATCTCTTGACTGAGGACAAAGGATTCCTAAGCTTTACTGACTTCACAAATAAGTATAAGGTAAAAAACCCATTTACAGTTTATCAGGGCGTAATTAACGCAAATCTCGGAAAACTGTGATAAAAGAACACGCGAAGATTTCCAAAGTAACAAACAAAAACACTGATATATTGAAATCTACAAAAAAAGTTTGTCGAACATATTATCCCATATTTCTCGAACAGTGTTCTGTATCTCCTCTCAGTACCAAACAGAAATGGAATGAGATTCTGAATATAAGCTTAAAGCTTATCAACTGGCGGTTTCTATACAGAAACCAATTCACATTGACAGATGGTACATATTTGCAAAGTTCACAATTTAAAATATTACATAAAACCTCGATACAGATTCAAAACTCTATCAATGTAAACTCTCCAAAACTGAATTATGAACCTTTTATAACAATACAAAGGAAACAATACCACATTTATTTTTTGACTGTTCTATTGCAAAAACTAGTTTACTGACTTTTTTGTAAGAGTTAAAAGAAAAATACCATATAAAACTATTGCTAACTAAAGAACTGGTGATTTTTGGTGAAAGCAAAAACATATTCTTTTCTGATACCAAACAAACTTCAACATACTTATTTACATATAGAATAAAAAATAAAAAAAAATATTCTACTAGTAGGATTAAGAAAGAAACCGACGAGCCTCTGGCGAGTCTGTTTCGTTCTTAATCCTACGAGAAGAATATTTTTTTTACTTGAAACCACTATACGTTTATTTTATTTATCCCATAAATCATTTGCAGGGAAGTCGCGGCGAAATCGTGCTTCTACTCACTACAAAACACTGCGAGAAGTGAGAAGCACATTGGTCCAATACGATCGACAAGCAAAACTGCCAAACATAAACAAGGCGCAGTGATACATTTCTGTCTGAAAATAATTCCCCTACAAACTTGAGCTAAATTTGCAAAAATACTTTATTAAATGAACAATGTTTATCTTTCTTATTTTCTTTGTGTATTGTTGTTTTTTTTTCGTCGTCGATTCAACTTGAGTTTTATAAACAAAGCAGACGACATGTGCATTTGTTTATTTACACTTTCCTAATTTGGAATCATGCCCCCGCCTTTCACAATCGAACTTGTATGCTTTTCAAGGTTTGGTTTCAATTGATTTACTTTGCGTTTTCTTTGTTAATTGTTGTTCGTTTTATTGTTAGACAGAGTTGAAATGTGTCATATATTCTAAAACTAAACATTTCAGAGACGACCAACGTTTGATAAACGTCGGTTCATTATGACTCCCACAAACGTAAAACAAGACACGACAACGCGAATGCGGTAGATGTCAGAGGTCAACAAGTTCGTCTCTGCTATAGGAATAAATTCTTTCAGTGTTAAACCTATGGGGAAAATTTATCACCCTACTAGCAGCTGCTGCTAGGTGAATAAAGCAATAATTTATCAAAGACTTTTATTGTTCGAATAAACGTCCATTTGTGGGATAATTTTTTTTTATCTATTCCTGCAAAACTGGAAACACTTTTCCAACACACAGTACGTGGAGAGTGTATTATCACTAAATCACCCGCAGAGTGGAGATTCCACTCGTGCAATAACTACAAATTTGTTGCAAAGCATAAACATCACACGCCAAGTTCCAGCCAATGGACCTCCGGGTTAAACCCGGAGGTCCATTGGCTGAAACATTGCTTGTGTTTTTGTCCGTATGTGCAGAACTTGAAAGTGCTACTTAGGGTGATAACTCCACTCCACGGGTGATTTAGTTAAAATCCACTCTCCACGTACTGTATCGTGGCTTTATTGAACAATTGAAAAACTATAGGAATCAGGAATTTATGTCCATTTATTCTTATTCAGTAAACGATGTGACGAGATAAGAACAAAATGGAAGTTCATTGATTGTTTACTCTGCACTTGATCAAGTCTCCAAGGACAAGTTTTCATGAAAAGCGACATCCTGGCACTTTGTGCATCCAACCACTTTATTATTTGTAGCTGGGCTAAAGGTTGCAACGTAACAGTCTCAGACTGACAAGTACTATCTTGCTGACGCCAAGTATTTTTGTATCTTTTTTTTTTAAATCGGTGATGCTGAAGGTTCCTGTTTCTGTAAATAATGTGAATAAAAAAACATATAAAACAAAAAAAAAACCCACAAAACGTCCACTTTGGTTGTTTGTTTAACGAATGCGTTTTCACAGTAATTTGCAAGTTTTTATTCTTCCCGGAAAAAAATAGCAAATCTCACTTCCTTGATTAATATATTAACGGAAATGACCGTGTCTGTATTATATGTCACAATGCACACTCTGTTAATATAGTGGACAGAAAAATGTCACAGAACATCAAAGGAAGGTAAAAAGGTATTTTTGTAAAATTTTTAAATGGGTTTCAAAGAAATTAATAATCAAACGTTGAAACTGATTGGGAAAAATCTGTAAAAACTCAGCTGCTGTATTTTTATACTACTTTACGGGAAAATACCTGACGTTTGTAAAATTATGCGCACATCATCCCCGGAACGTAAAACATTTCTTGTTTACTGTTGTAACCAAGCTCTGTTTTACTGGTAAAATAGGACCCGGTAACCAATGCCTGCGGTAGAAGTTCACTAAAATGGGCAACATGGGTAAAAACGATTGGCTGAACTTGACTTTATATCCGTATTGCGGTCACGATTTGCCATTGTGCAGAAATATGTGACCTTTGACACAAATAAATAAATAAATAAATAAATAAATAAATAAATAAATAAATAAATTAGTAAATAAATAAAAGCGCACATCGAAGATACAAATTCGATAATATTTCGAAATTTCAGTTTTTATATGAAATTCCTATACCCTTGGTGTTAAATTTACTGGTAACTTTAGGAACTAACTCTCCTGAAAATCACTTCTAATGACGAAAATTGTCAGCCATGAATAATTTAATCCTGCAGTCAAGCCAGGGCAGAAGGGAGTCGGTCAGATTAGTGTAATTAATACTCTGTAGGATAAAGAAACTTCATGAATGCAGCCTTCGACGGTTCGTGAAAACTTATATTTCCTTGCAGTTTATTTGTTTATTGCGGCTTAACGACACTTTCAACAACAAGGGTCACATCCTGTCAGACAGACACGCGTGGAGGAGGAACGGAGTATGCAGAGAAAACCTCCTATCGGGGTGAACAGCAGTCAGACTGTCCAGCTCACTAACCGCCATAATCAGAGTCAGCAGCGGTCGAAGGCAGTACGCCATCGACGTGCAATACCCCCCAGTACACACAGGGACGTGGCGAGAGGGGGAGGGTGTCACCCCCCCCCCCCAATCCTGACCAAAATCTCCAATAGTTGGAAATTCGGAGGGTAAGTCATGAGTAGTTGAAAATTCCATCTATCTGGATTTTAGAGCTTCTTTGGCGATGCTGACGTCTCCTTTACTTCCCAAAATTCCCACTCTGTTTCAAATCGGCAAAAATTCTAACTGTTACTATTTACAACTACAGTGTACTCACTATCTAGCTTTATAAGTATGTATGATGTCAATCTGTATGAGATTTCTATAGTACGTTTACTTATCGTAATAAAAAAAAAATCCTCGAAATGCACTTCAAGAAAATTACATCATGTAAAATCGTTATCTGAGTTAATTCCATCATTCACAGTTACAAAATGATGAAACATCGAAAACTGATCATTCCTGCATAAGATCTGATTTAATGTTAGGGCAGTGTGAATTGCTTAAAGTTCACAGCTTGAGCGTTTGTTTAGCACATATTCAATTTCCAGAATAATAACAAATAATAATAACCTGATAATTCTATCATAAATGTGTTGGCATTTCAGTTACTAGAATCAATTTCATGCCCCCTTTCATGGCTTCGTATTCAAAATTTTTCTCGGTGGTGAATTTCCAACTAGGGGAGGGACCGGGAGGGGGGTCCCCACTCGGTCCCTCCCCTAGTTGAAAATTCATTACCCTACACCCCCAACCTCTAGCCACGTCCCTGAGTGCACATGATCACCGCGTCCCTACGCGAGCAACTCGAATTAAGTGTCTTACCCAAGGACACAGCGCTGATTTCTTTCTAAGGCCAATGCTCTACCCAATGAGCCACCGCACCCCCTTACTTCCAGTCAATCATGAGTTAATTGTGGTAATTGTGGTATTTACCCCCCCCCCCCCCCCCCACCCGAAAACCACCAACAGTAGGTATTTTATATGAGTAGTATACCATGTGCAGATCGTCCCAGTTCTTATGGACAACGCCAATGGCCCCAGAAGTGACGTCATGAATTTTTTTTCCAAGGTAAATTTTGGAACACTTATTTTGTGCGCAGTCCATGACATATATGCAACCATTTAGCAATTTTTTTTATATATTGATTCTCTCATTGCGGTTTCTCAATTCAATCGCTCAGTTCGTAATAGTTCAATGAGGCAACGATTTTTAGCTGAATCACGTGCATTTTGCCCGTGTCAGTGATTTAAACAATCGCTACGCTGTGTTTTCCTGTCCACTAAAACAATCGAAATACGGCTGCTTGGGAGCAAGTTTTCAAACACCTGAGGATCAAGATTTCACAAAATTACCGATCATAATAATTGAAAAACAACCAAACAGAACACCTGAAATCTGTGTGACCCATAAATTTACGCTGTATTTTTTAAAAACATCCGAGATGAATAAATACGACGACGAATCACGTCTTCACAATTCTGTTTCCACCCACCGAACTGAACACATCGCAAGATAACTTTCTATAGTACATTTGCTTTCGCCAACCGTTAGTAAAATGGAACCAGTTTGCTTTCACTATGACCACTGTGGAAAGAGCTATTCGAACCGTCGTAACCGTAATCGCCATATACGGAATGTACACAGTGAAGAGAAGTCTGGCTGTCCATATTGCCGCATGACTTTCACAAGAAAAGAAAATTTGGAATACCACCAAAAGACTTGGTACATATACCTGTAGGGAGTATGGACAAAATTTCAACCAATTAATTCATTTCAACCGGTATAAGAGTGTGGTGCATAGGTCAGCTCCATCCAAACGGAAATTTGAAGATCGAGTACAAATTTTGAAGATCCGGTACAAATAAGGGAAGCCAAGATTCCTAGACCAACCATCATTATCGATATTGACCCTACAGCGTTCGATGAGAATTTACTGACCGAAGATGGTGAAGAGATGAAAACTCTGTATTATAAGTTACAGGGTGTTTAGTTGGCAGATACAGTGTCATATACGGCGAAGAGAAAACAATATTAGGTGAGGCGTATATGACACTATATCTTACCTCCTACAAGTATCTAGGAATGTCATTGGTTCAAAGACGTCACATGCAGACTGCATATAAAACCATATACTGCCTGTCAACATCAATATACGCTGACAGCTATGGGAAATCTCCCCGTTGTTAATTGATTATTCAAAATGGCGGCAGCCGATAAACGCTTCAAGTTGAAAGATTGAGTGTTGGAAGCCCATATTTGGTCTGAAGTGCAGGTTAGGCAACTTAAAAGGCTTCAAATTCCGTGGATGTGTGTCATGTTACCTTCGAAATGAAACTGTTTGGTATGTATGAAATTACCTTGTTATAAACTGTAACAAGGCAAAGACACGTGAACACATTGTGAGAATTCTCTCATTTAATTTTGATCGCTGTTGTTATTATTTCTGTGCATCGATGCAGCAGTCGGTAAGATATATTCGTTACACAGTTTGTTGGTGGCCTAATATGGTGTCAGTTAATTCCATATTGGACTCGAGCTTCGCTACCAACAAACTGTGTAACTAATAGTATCTGCCAACTAAACTCCCTGGCATGCTAAAATGTCATTGGGGAAGTTAACTCAACGAATAGTTAAATAATAAGCACTTCTCGAAAAATGTAAACAAAGCAGACGATGTTTACATACGCAACAAGGGGAGTAATTTTGCTTCCGCATTCGAATAAATCACTCGTGACTTGTTCTATAACCGCCAATGTTTTGGGCTGGTTTGGCATTTTATTATAACAGTTTCATTCAATCGAATGCAATGTTTATACGACGGGGCTATTTTATATGGTGGGTCTTCTGTACAACTGCGCTGCAGCATGTACGTATACGTGTAAATTAAAAGCTGAGGAGTGTGTATATAATGATAAAACAAAATGGCTGACGGGCACCTAATATTAAACTAATATTGGGTGTTTTTCAGCCATCCTAATATTGCGGAGTCTGTGTCTCTTAGTACCTTCATTTGATTGGATAAACAAATTTACTAGCATAATAACGTGAAAACTGGAGTAGCATACGAACTCAATACACTTCAAACAGAAACATTCAAGTTGTTTATAATTATCGACTGAAGATTACGAACATATCGACCATGGCTAGTGAATTCATCACTACTATATTCTTGCCACAAGAATTACGTTTCAAGATCAACTTGAGTTTCGGGTGTTTTCTACGTAACAACGAAACTGGAAAACTGCCGTATTTTCAGGCTTCGCAAAACAACGCCCGAGTGCCACGTATGATATGCAGCCGACATTGACGACTTTCTGGAAACTATTCAGGAAGAAGATATACTTGAATGGGCACGCCAGTAAAGAGTCAATTCCAAGTGGGTCGTTCACCAACTGACTAACATAACACTCTACGTAAACAAGATAAAGAATCATCCTATCGGCGTGTTAGCAGAAGATGAGCCTCACTACATCTCGAATAACCGCTTCATCGTGGCCTTAGTGAAAGATGAAGATTGTCATTTTGTATACGACGACAATCTCTGCTCGTTCTGGTGTCTGGCGCTATGGGTTGGCGCCAGTTACCAAATCTGAACAAACCCCCTGAAGCACTGTTCAAGAAATACACCGATGTACCAAAAAGGGAAGTTTGCTGGAGTAAAGTTGGACTAGCTACCAATCGTGGAGGAAATGTTCCAAGTTTTTGAACTGGTTGAAGAAGCTGATGACGTGGTTGCAAAGACTGCACAGAGAACCAGCAGACGTTATGACGGTACCATGTATATATCGGGGCTCATTGCAGGCCAAGATAGTGTTGTAATAGCGTTGTTCTGAAGGAACGCTCTCACAGCATGGAAACGATGTGGCCTTGCATTGTCGCCCATGAGTACAAGGCGAGTAGCCAACGGGTGGTTGTCAAGATGAAGCACAGCAACCGGATTGAGAATGTCCCGGATGTACTAATGACCATTGAGATTCCCATGTACAGTCACCATATAAAGTTTATAATCATGAGAGAGGCATCGCCAGATCATTACTGATCCTCCACCACAAGGAACAGTAGGTCTGATGTTCCTGGGCACGAAAGCAGTATTTCTATGCCTCCACACCCTCATGCGACCATCTGTGACGTGAAGCAGGAACCTACTCTCATCTGACCAATGGTCTCTCCTTCTCTCCAAGTCCTGAGATTTCAATGTTGTCGTGCCACACACCACTCCAAACGTCGTCTTTGATGCTGAGCGGACAGAGCTGGACGCTTGATGGCCCTTCTGGACCTCATACCCAGAGCTTTGAGACGGTTTCGGGCAGTTCTGGTACACAAACGCCTGCTGGGGAGCCAACGGCGTTTCAAAACCCACTTGAAAGAAAGGGTTCACGCCTAACGAGGCGAGCCAGACTTCGATCTTCCCGAGGAAAGGTCTTTCGGGGTTGTCCAGGCCTTGGTCGGTCCTTAACGACGTTGGTTTGTTGATTTTTTCTGACAAGTCTGCTTATGACAGAATGACAAAAGCCAACATGCCTGCTGCATGCATGCCAACGATTTGCCATTTTAGTGCCTCTTGACAGTCTCCTTCTTGCCATGTCAACATTTACTGATAAAAGAAGTGACAAACAAAATATTCTTGTTTTATACCCACATATTGCATGTGAGTGTTTTTGTGACAGTCGTGGGTAGTATGCTTCACGTGGACGAGGGGATGGGTTTGGGGTACTCTGTCAACTAGAAACATCATGTTTCATGAGATGAAATATACTGCAAGACGTAGCCATCATTAAAGCATAATAATCAGTAACAGCAACTTCACTGTCATGAAACATTTCAGGGGGTGCTTAATTAAGTTCCAGGTGTATATATCAACCACCACAGAGATTAAAAGATGGCAAAAGTATCAATACAGTCAAGTGGGCAACCTACAAGAAAATCAACATACAGGCTGCATGTGGCAAAAACTGTCTTTCTTTTGGGGTCGCCTTTACACGACAATGTGAGGGAGTTAAAAAAAACTGACTGCTTGTTTGACCATTTTAACGAAGAGTTCCTGATTGGGATTATCACATACAAATTGATACAATAGTGGTTATACTGACTAGGCGAATTCTACTGTATATTTGTAGGGGGGGGGGGGGGGGGGGGTCAATACCAATTTAATCCAAAAGTCCTCTGAGACTTTTTTCGTTGTCAATGGTGAATCCCGAATTTTCAATCACGCAGAAATTTATGCGTATCATTTGGAAGAGTTGTTGTAGAAGCTTTCGAAGAACATTTATTACAAAAAATAACTCATAAAGTTGTGTGGCTAATATCAAACCTCAGACCATCATACGGCCATATTACAATCTTAAGTTTAACAACGTCAATTGTGTGGCTAATATCAAACCTCAGACCATCATACGGCCATATTACAATCTTAAGTTTAACAACGTCAAACCCAGAGGCGGCGGATCCAGGAGGGGGGGGGGGGGGGGGGCAAAGAGAACACGTGCCCCTCCACTTTTTTCCACAGACATGTTGCGTGGTTACACAATGAGGTAAAATGGGCCGCAGGCAAACGTGCCAATATACAGGCATTCCTGTAATATATTATTTGCAAATCCAAACAACATTTGGCCGAAGAAACCCAAACTTCGGTCGCTTCGGTCCGTTTCTTCTACTAGCCTTCGGGTTGGAAGATGGTTGAAGTAGAAGAAACGGGCAGGACAGTGACCACACCGCGGCCTGCTCATCTTAACGAAACACTATAGTGCGTCACGGTACATTTACCGATGTATAAATGTAACTTTTTCTACCACTCACCCGAACCACGGTAGCCTTAAAAATTTGTGCCACTCCACTTTTATTGGGCTTCGTCGACCCTGGTCAAACCCTAGAATACGAACTAGCGTATATCACATAACCCCTCATCGCCTACAATATTTGGTTTTGTGTTATTGGGGTTTAATGACACTTTCAACAGCCAGGGCCATCTCGTGTCGGACAGTTTTTCGGATGGCGGGAGCCGGAGAGAGAACAACCGAGAGGCGGCGAGGAACTATTATATTCCCCAACATACTAACTCCTCACAAGCAAGGTTAGCATTGGTTGAAGGCAAGTGCACCACCGACGTGCCGTACGCCAAAGTCAACTGCACTATCGTGTCCCCATGTGGATAACTGAGATTAAGTGCCTTACCTAAAGACTCAACGCGGTTACCCTTGATGGGGGTCGAATCGTGACCCTTTCGGTTTGAAGGCTCACCCTTACTCTGTCTCGGAACCGTCATGTTGCCATGCCTACACTTAGGCATCACGGATACTACTCAATAGCATTTCGTGTTCTGGCCATCAGGATCCTCGCGCCGACTCACGCTTCCTCTGAGAGAACCTCATAGTTTGCTGTGAAATAAGGGATGGATGAGATACATTTTTACAAAAAAGTGTTACATATCAGCCCTCCCTCCCAAATTTCAGGTGATGTGGCCTACTTATTGATGCCTTTCACAACTTATAAATTATGGACACAAACGGACTCAGAGTCAAGGAAATTGCGTTCTTTTTTGTCTCGAATTTCAAATTTTTTTCCCGGAGGATCCCTCTCCTTTCTAGCGAGAGAGTGTGTCCCTTTTCCTGTTCTCACTACCCTCTCGCCGCTACGTGGCTCGGATGATGCTGCGCATCCTATTCGGTATGCCCTTCTAGTAGTACAGCGATGTGAACGTAGCGGCTACTCTCCTACGTGGGGTGAGGGGGGTAGCAGCTACGTTCAGATCGCTGAACTAGCCCTCCCTAAATATTACTCTCACCCTAACTTTGATATCCTGGCTCCGCGCCTGCGTTCAAGTTCAAAATGTCACTGCAGCACATTTTTCGCATATCTGCTACAATCAATATTCATCTCATCAAACAACAGATGGTATGAGATATTTTGATGGGATTTAAGTTTAAAGTAATCCGCATTATACCGATGTCACGTCGAGGTTTTGGCGTATATGCAAACAGCGATATCAGCTCAAAGGCTTGACGCACACGGTGAATGATATGATACGAGATCTTGGCGATGGTATTTCAAATTATGCTTCCAGCAGCTGTATAATAAATGTGTTTAACCCTAAACCTAACAAATCGACCGTATCCTTCCACGTAATATGCAAATTCAGCAGTTGAAAACGACTTTTTTCAAAACATTTAAATAAAACCATATCATGTGACCCCTCATTGGATCGAGTTCGAAATTTGGGGCGCAATTTGGCGTGTAGGGCCGGGTGGATATACCAATCTGATTATCTTAATTGTTAATTGAAATGATGGGAGCGCGGTAGTGCATTGGTAAGAACATTGGACTCCAGATCAAAATGTAGTCGTAGGCTCCATCCTGACTCATGTCATCTACGTCGTCTCCTTGTGCAAAGCATTAAATCCCAAATCCCTAAGTGAGCAAAAGCGTTCTGCACATTACCTTTAATCAATGCTAACGCTGCTTGCCCTGGGTTAGTAATTTGGAATTCCCTAAACTACTCGCCGTTGCTCGGTGGTTCCCTTCGGTTACTCCGGCTTTCTCAACCCGCAGAACTGCACGACACGATATGATCCTGGCTGTTGAAAATGTCGTTGAACTTTAATAAACAAACAAAGAATATTATTATCAATTAGTACTGAAAAGATTAACCGAACAATCGATTTGAAACCAGTTAGATACCTAACCGATTAGAAAAACCGTCAACCGGTTATCCGAAATATCGATAGTGATCGTCATTCCACGTTTAAAACGCTGCAAATCTGCCGCTTCTCCTTTGTGATAGATTACACATCGAAGCCGCGTTGTAAAAATTGAGAAATAATCGACTTTGGCGTTCATGACTTCGTTAATGATCGGTAGTTTCCGTGAGTACTGAGTAATCGCAGAAACTATCCCGTAGCATGTGTACAAACGAACGTTGTCGAGTACTCGACAACGTTCGTTTGTATACACACTGTGGAATAGTTTGAGAAAAGCGATTTCCAATTCCTATAGTTTGGATCCCATATTCGGTTAACCCTTTACCCAACGCAGACGATATCAAAATTTATTATTTTAAATATCATGTTTTCAATTTTTTCCAAAAATTTCAACAAAACCATATCATGTGACCCCTCGTTGGAACGAGCTCGTTCCAACGAGGGGTCACATGACATTGTTTTGTTGAAATTGTTTGAAAAATAGCATTTTTTCAACTGCTGAATTTGCATATTACGCGGGCGGATGCTGTCGATTCGTTGGGTAAAGGGTTAAATAATGGCCACGGATAACCGGATATCATTATATTATTATAGCGAATTTCTGCATCGATGCGTGCACCTTTTAACCCTTTATCCAACGTAACGGTCAAAACCGGCCAGCGTTATTCACAAAAATCGCCAATTAATTTTCATTATTTCTTCATTTTTTGTCTCAAAAACATAGGTTATGACCCCTCTTTGAACGAGCTCGTCGAGCTCGTTCCAATGAGGGGTCATAACCTATGTTTTTGAGACAAAAAATGAAAAAAATTAGTTATTCAAGAATTTTGTATACAAGTGTCGTCTGCTTTTCATGTTAGGTAAAGGGTTAACAGACTTCATTCATATTCCCGTGGAGTGGTATAAAATGACAGAAGCTGACTTTTCACAATTTTCTTTCCAAGCAGTTTCAATGTTTGACTATTATTCTCTATTGAAACCCATTTAAAAATACGAAAACGACGTTTTCACCGTCATTTTAATATTCTCTAACTTTTTTTTGTTTATTACGTCAACAGTGTGTGCATCGTGACATACAATACAGACACTGCGCCTTCCATCACCATAAAAGTCTAGGAGACGAGATTTTTGCTATTTCTTTTCCCAGGAAGAATAAAAGCATGCAAATTACTGTAAAAACATATTCGCAAAACAAAGCGCCAAATTGGATAGGTGTTGGTTGGTGTGATAGTAAACTAGTTGCTTCCTATTAGCTTGCCGGGAGCGCGGTGGCTCAGTAGGTAGAGGTGCAGGCTGCAAGCCGAGAGGTCCTCGATTCGAATCCCACCTGCGGCAACCGCGTTGTGTCCTTGGGCAAGACACTTCATCTCCCTTGCCCGCGTAGGGGCACGGTGGCGTTGTGTACTAAGGCGTACTGCACGTCGATGGTGCACCTGTCTTCAACCAATGTTAACCTTGCTTGTGTGGAGTCGGTATGTTGGGGAGCTGACAGTTGCTCGCCGTTGCTCGGTGGTTCTCTCCGGGTACTCCGGCTTCCTCCACCCATAAAACTGTCGCGGTCATGATTAGCCATTGTGCAGAAATATGTGACCTTAAAACACCAATAAATAAATAAATAAATTAGCTTGGCATAAAACCCCTCGTTTCCTTTTGTTACTCTTAATAAACGAAAACAACAGAGTGCACTGAGAGCTGTCAGTTGTTTTTTTAATTAAAAGTTACAACGGTAAACTTAGTTTTATTTTCTTTTGATGTCATAGGTGTTTTTTTTAACAGTTACTTGCTGATTAATTGGACCTTGCTCGTTCTTCCAATAATTTCAATGCGCGACTTTATCGAAAGTCGACATTCATGACGAAACAAGTCAGGGATGCTGACAAAACAAAACTTATCAGCCCTGTTTGACAAACACTCTCCCATTCCTGCCTTCAAGTTAATAAATTAATCGGATATTTGAAGGCAAAAATTTATCGGATATTTGAAAAAAAAGCTGGCAGCACATGATATGGTTTTGTTTAAATGTTTTGAAAAAAGTCGTTTTCAACTGCAGAATTTACATAACGAAAACTATACTATATTTTGGAAGGAAAACTAAAAAATAAATTTGAAGAGCAATTGGGTTGAAACGCCGGGCAGATAGCGATGCGTTAGGAGAAATTGTTGAAATGACGTACAGTGCTTAATTCTTTAAACCCCTTACCCCAAAACATAGGTTATGACCCCTCGTTGGAACGAGCTCGTCGATCTCGTTCCAACGAGGGGTCATAACCTATGCCTAACACGGCCAGAAGTTGAAACTGGAATATTTCTTGAATAATTGAAATATTTTCCTTTTTTCTCCTAACCATAGCTTATGACACCCCATTGGAACGAGCTCTGTGGACCAGATCAATACTAAATCTGGTCTCTGTGGTATAATTGTTACGTTTGATGATCTTATTAATTATGGGATTATCTGGTATATTATAGTGTTGTGAATCAGTTTGTCCTAAAATTAGAATTCTTGTTTTGTTCTTTCTCATTAAAAACGGTGAAAGGTTGTACTTCTGAAGAGTATCATATATTGTTAATTCGCAACGTTGGACTGTCAAAAAAAAACGGGGCGTTAACCTTCATGATGCCACCTTAAACGATGCATGTAGTTGGGGATTTAACTGTATTAATATCAATGTCAGTATCTTGGGGCGAACTCTTGAGTAAAAAGGCATTCACCTTTACGTTTGTTATGCAGTAAGGTGGCATGGTAGTGGAAAGATTCTTCCGCACCTATTCCAATAACGTAACCCATAATATTATCACAGGCGCGTAACCAGGATATCAAAGTTGGGGGGGGGGGGGGGAGAGTAATATTTAGGGGGGGGGGGGGGGGGGGGCTAATGCAGCGATCTGAACGTTTGCGGCTACCCCCCTTCGAAGGGGGGTAGCCACTACGTCCAGATCGCTGAAATACTAGGGGGCACACAGAATAGGATGCGCAGCATCGTCCGAGCCACGTAGCGGCGAGATGAGGGCGAGCACAAGAGGGGGACCCGCTCTCGCTGGAGGAAGGGGGGGGGGGTCCATCGGGAAAACATGTGAAATTAGAGACAAAAAGAAACGCAGTTTCCTTGACTCTGAGTCCATTTGTGTCCATAATTTATAAATTAGGAAAGGCATCAATAATTAGGCCATATCACCTGGAAGGGGATGAGTAAAATTGGGGTGTAGGGGTATGTATCCCTCCTCAGCCCCCTCCCCATTCCTACGCCACTGCATTATCATCTCCCGCTCAATGGATTCCAGTCTAAGACCGATCGATCAGTCATATTCCCTGGACGATTAAAAGAAACGTCACATAACAATAGTTCCACGCTATGACGTAGAGAATGGTAGCGAGGGAATCCCCTCCTATCCCCACCCCCCACCAACATCACTTAACCAGAAACCCTACCTCCACACACAAACACACCAATATTTTTAGCACATATTTAAGGTTCTGTACGATTTGGTTGACTTACATTATTGTCTTTTCAGATTAAATATAAATAAATGACAGCAGTTATTTAAAGTCGAAGAGGAAAGAGCCCCCCCCCCCCCCCCCCATACCTTTTAGACATAGATTTGAAGTAAAATAATGCCATATATATCGTGTGGGAGGGCTTCATTCTTAATTTGACACTTGTGGCAAATGTCGATAGTTAGAGGTTATTACTTGAAACACCCTGCCGAGATGAGTTTATAAGCTCGTTGAACTGAACCTCGCTATGTAATATTCCGATTTCCATAAAGACATGTGTCTAAGAATGGTGAATGGTGGAAGGAACAAGAAGTGAATCTTCACAAACCGAACGTTCCACTATTCTTATAGTTGACGTGTGATATCTTCGCAACCCTGCTTGCGTGTAGTTAGTGCGCTGGGGAGTTTGAAAGTTCCGTCAGAACACAAGACGATGGGAGAGAAGAGTTCAATTTATGTGTTGAAACAACGTGTTTTTTCTTCGAAAACAGAAGGCACCGGATTTAAATATTATGTCTGTATTATCTACTAATTTATTCAGCTGAATCGGGGCGCGTTGACTCAGTAGGTAGAGGTACAGGCTGCAAGCCGAGAGGTCCACGGTTTGAATCCCACCTGCGGCAAACGCGTTGTATCCTTGGGCAATACACTTCAACCCCATTGCCCACGTGGGGGTATAATGTGTACTAAGGCGATGGTTCACTTGTCTTCAACCAATGCTTGTGTGGAGTTAGCAGTCGCTCGCCGTTGCTCTGTGGTTCTCTCCGGGTACTCCGGCTTCCTCCACCCGTAAAACTGTCGTGGTCATGATTAGCCATTGTCCAGAAATATGTGACCATAAACACCAATAAATAAATAAATAGTTCAGCTCAATCGACATACTTTCACTTTCTGTGTACAATTTACAAGATGTCATCGATTATTGTCAAGTTGGTCCATTATGGTCCATTATGAGAAAATAAAAAACATAAATCGCAATGGTAAACGTATTATCCTCTTCAGTCAATTATAGTTATAATAAAAAAGGGTGTTTGAATATTTTCCCACTTTTATCATGAATAAAATCATCCTTCGAGTTTAGATTTGTTTTTCAAAATCCATGCAATCACTTCCTCTGTCATCTCCATCTTCCGTCTTTGAATAATCCGCCTCAACAGTTTGAAGATTTCCAGTTATCAGTGAAATAAATTTCTTATGCACTTTGAACTCAAAATATTTAAAAGCCGCGCTTGTGATCCCCTATATCTCACAACAATAAAATCATTACTTTTTCAGTTGAACTGCAAGAAATTGCACCTCGAAAGGAATTCAGGGAATTATAAGATCAGAGGTTATTTCGAGAACAGAGTTTACTTACATGCTGTCTCGTTATATCTTAGTGGAAAGGTTAAAGTTGTCAACAAACAGACTTAAACGTAACAATAAACAAACACGTGCTCTTCATCTCCTAATCTTCCAAACAACTCCCTAATTTGCAGAGTAAATAATAGTAAACTGTATCAAAGAAGAGATTACCAGAAAGAGAACGAGTTTTGTTGGACTAATCTATAACGGAATGTAACTGTGTGAATACGAGACATGTTGGATTATTGTCTTTTCAGCATTACCATTCTCAATGCTACATTATTTGGGTGTGTGGTTGTTATCAACCTGCTGATCTGCATAGCTCTAAGATTTTATCGGCCTAATCTAACAACGACGTCAGGATAAACTAAATACACAATTGACTCCAACGATATGAATAGTAAAATGTCTGTTGAAGAATAACCACAGAACAAAACACAATGCTTAACCCTTTACCTAACGTAACGGCTAAAACCGGCCAGCGCTATTCTCAAAAATCGCCAATTAATTTTCATTATTTGTTCATTTTTGTCTCAAAAACATAGGTTATGACCCCTCATTGGAACGAGCTCGCCGAGCTCGTTCCAATGAGGGGACATAACCTATGTTTTTGAGACAAAAAATGAAAAAAAAATTAGATATTAAAGAATTTTTTGGCAAGTGTCGTCTGCTTTTCATGTTAGATAAAGGGTTATATAAAGACTTTTGAAAATACGTCCTTCGATAAACACGTGACTTTTTATAAGAAATCGGTAACAAGACCCTAAAATAGTTCCATAATACTTCACACTGGGCTAGGTTGTTCCCTTCCGTCGGTTTGACGAGACCAAGTAAGCCAAATTAACCCTTTTGCTAAGACGAATAGCAGACGACACTTGTAAAACAAATTCCCTGATAACTGAACATTTTTCATTTTTTTGCTCAAAACATAGCTTACGTCTCCCTCTTTCGAACGGGCTTAACGAGCTCGTTCCAGTGATGGGTTGTAAGATATGTTTTGGGCTAAACAATGAAACCACAATAAAAATTTGAATGGCGAATTTTGTGAATGGCGCTGGCCGGATATGGCCCTTAGAATGTGTGATAAATTGTTTATTATAGGACAGTGGATAATTAAAAATATAATAATCTGTAATGTACACAAAAATGAAATTATAGGATGTTAGTTAGGCGCAGAGGTACTCGAGCTTTTATTTCATGTTTATAAAATTGTCGCTTCGAACATCTTCGCACATCAGTATTGTTACCTGAGTCTCGTTTGATACGAGAATCGAGACTCTCGTTTTTCGGCGAGCCAGAATCGATGAACAAACTACAATTAACAACAGCGATGTTGAGTAACTATTTGTGGTGGTGATATAATAAACCCTCTTACTTGATTTGATTTAATGAGAAGTTTAGAAAAAAGGTTAAGTTGAAAAACCATTGGTAAAATAACTGGTGTAATTTCCAAGACGGGTTTTAGCTACAATAGCACCATCGGTATACCATTATATGTGAACAGAGACGTGACGTGCTGTGTGTAAAAAGGTTGACAACGCATTTGTCAACTTATCTATATAAGAATTGAAATAAATTATCTGTCTCTTTATCGTATGCGAAGCACTTCATGCAGAACATAACCCACCCATCCTACATTCATACTTCACCAAAGCGACAGACAAGTCATTTCAATTGTTATAATTTAATCCAACGTGATTGCGTGATTGTTTGTATTATCAAGTACCGCGACGCGGCCAAAGTCTCCACCATTTATATCATTTTGGTCGTATCAACTTTAATGCAGACGACAGTTTTAGAATTTCCAATATTATTAGTTACAATGTGTTTCAGCAGGGTGTACGGGACTGTACTACCCTTCTGAGATCCGTATTTCCTGAGGCTGAGCCGAAGGAAATACGGATCACAGAAGGGTAGTACAGTCCCGTACACCCTGCTGAAACGCCGTGTGATGAATGTATTATCCGGCCCCTTCAGTGTGACGTCTTTTGTTTTATTATATAATCCCCAAACGATATTCCAGTGACGAAAACTTTGATAAAAGTAATAATTAGAAAATCCGAAAGACATATCTACCTTTATTATTGAACAAGAACGATTTTGAGTTATTTCCCTTCCATGAACTCAAACATTTGGGAGACTTCAATTCAAGGCCATTGGGAAATGACGCGTTGTTATTATTGTGGGACACAAGTTGACTTTATATGCGTTTTATTCGATACAGCGGTGCGCTGTGTGTGGACAATCGGTGACATTATATTCAAACTTGTACAAATGTTTTAATAAGTTTCACTGAAGAGACAATCCATATAATGAGAAATGTTGCATGGTTCTCGAAACCACAACTTATCTGTAGTGTAGAAACACTCCAACAGAATCCCTCTTCTCTGCAGTAAAATCGGAAACTGGGGGTATGTACACATGTTTTATTTCAAGTTTTCGGAGTATTCTCGTGAAACAATATTGTTCTCAACTTGTTTGTGAGTCTGAATGTTATGTCTATTATTACTGACAAAAATGTTTGAGGCGATGGGTGAAGTGGAAATCGGCGAAGCGTACCATTGAATGTATGTACACCCCTTTAGCTGTCACGTGATAGTCTCATATACCCCACTGAACTTCTGCACTCCGTCGGAGTTAAATGTATCGTACTGCATGCACTGATTACTGATCAATCAGGAAGCTTGTAAATTTCAAAAGGGTAATAAAGGCTTATACACACGGTCTCAGATGCCCTGAAATTGTGAACACCCCACGTGAATACTAATATTTAAACTAATTTATCAATATTAAAATAAATGTAGCCTTGATAAGTTTTAGCACCGACTCACATTCCATTGAACACAATACAAATGTGGACTTTTGTGGAAGTGAATATGATGTTATATGAACCTAACAAACATATATTGACGCCTCGGTCAATACAAGTTTTTTAGGTTCATATCACATCATATTTACCACCACAAAAGGCCATAACTGTTATATTATATACACCATCCTCAAAAAATCAATCTTCTATTTGTCAATTAAAAGTTCAATTATATCAACCAGAAATACTGTTATTTAACAATAAAATAATTATCATTTGCAGAATAACATAAAAATGAAGAATGTTATAGAGATTACGTCCCCTGAAATAGAACTTGAGAGGGGATTTCCAATAGCTCTATTTAGAAAGTTGATATTTACTGGGCAACCGGTGTACATGGATTTTTGAGTTCCAGTCACGTGCATAAGATCCAGTCAATAGAAATCTGATTATTTATAAAGTATATAATAATAACGGATGGCTGTTCTGATGTAAATAGTGCCAAGAATTCAGCAACTTAACAGCACACCCACGATAATTACAGTTTAATTTCAACTGTTGGGCACGCCCACAATTGTATTGGAAAATAGGCGGGGACAAAGCAAAAACATTCATGTGATAAGAAAATTATTCACCGAGTTATGAAAACTCACCTTGACCAGACCAATGATATTCAAACAAGTCAGATATCATTAAAGAAAATTAATTTATATTAAAAGAATTAGACTTACCCTTCTACGCAATGTGCCGCTGTGAGAACCCATAACGGATGTATCAACACTCCGCCGCACCTGTGCCACGTCGTTGTTTTGCTTTCGATCTGCAGGGATACCTGCCATGGCCATCTTCCGGGTAGACTCGGTCTGCCTCCTATTATGAACGGACTAATAACAACTCCACATTGGTCGCCTGCAAGATATTAGAAGTAACTTATTGTTGAATTTTGAACTGAATAATAAAAGCATTAAAGAGTGACACATTCAAAACGACGCGTACGTTTTCTGTAACTGCGAAGAAAGGAAAAGGTATAACCATTGACCCGTCGGCCTTGACATTTGAACTATTGGCCTTATATTCAATATTGAACAATACATCTATGGAGCAATATGTCTGCCCAGCCATACCAGCGCTGCTTTGAGATATCGCAAGGGCATATGAAATTACATACGGAGAGACAAACAAACGGCATCAGTCGCTGTTTTTTTCAGCCAATTCGCAATGATTTGGATCACGTGGTAAGTGTAAACAAATATTTATTAACCCCGCGACCTTACTGATTGACCAATTGACCAATTGACCAATAAACCAATTTCTTCATGCAGTCACCAGATGGGCACAAGAAGTAAATTACAAAATGTGTGAAGGTTAGTGTTTACAATCTATCTAAAATCAGTTGGGTTAAAACTCAACCCAAATAAAATGAGATGACTGAATATGAACCCAAAAGGGTTCATATTCACTCAAGCCAGTTCAATTGGGTTAATTTGTAACACAGATGATTTTAGAGTGTGGACGTTATGCTATACACGTTACAAATATACACAAAATATCTTGGGATGCAAAACTGTAACGTATTGAAGTATAACAGTACAACTGTTCTAGAAATTTAAACTCCCGCACATTGATGTCAAAATATCAGAACTTCAAGCGACAAATTTTATCCCTAATACAACTGGGAATTTAACCCTTTATCTAACATGAAAAGCAGACGACACTTGTAAACAGAAATCTTGAATAACAAATTTGTTTCATTTTTTGCCTCGAAAACATAGGTTATGACCTCTCATTGGAACGCGCTCGATAAGCGCGTTCCAAAGAGGGGTCATATCCTATGTTTTTGAGACAAAAATGAAAATATAATGAAATGTAATTGGCGATTTTTGAGAATAACGTTGGCCGGTTTTGATCGTTACGTTGGGTAAAGGGTTAACTAGTTCAATCCTGTTTATTTTGACAATTCACTCCTGCTTGACAGCATTTTTAGAATTAATATAAATCGGCGATATTTTGTACCGGGAACTTTGAAGGAAAGAGTTGTCATTGGAAGTTAAGGAGCCGGTCCGTCAGCTGAATGTCAATAGCTCTAAACTTCCCATTTTGTATGCGTTTCAAAGATCCTCGATGCAGTTTACTGCAACAAGATTGTGGAATAATCCAAACTCGGCATGTCTTATCAGAACATTAGTTTTTCAATGCATTCTTTTCTGATTGTTGTGGCTTTTTTATTATTCATTATAGCTCCTTTCCATGGTTTCAGCATTACATTGGTCGCCCATTGGTGGCCAGTAAAAGGTACCTTGTGGTAGTACTTCCTTGAAAAAGAGAGAAACTTAAAAAGACTTTTGTTGGCTTGAAAGATCATTAATGAAGAAGATATCCTTCTTACACCAATTTGTATTTTTGAACGTCGGGTTAATCCGACAACCAAAGCCGGTGTTAAGGGTAGCATTACGAATCTTTGGAAGGGAAGCATTCTTAGGTACCTTTGTATGCTGAATCTGATTTTGAATGATACCAACCTGTAAACCTTAGGCATTGTGAGTTATTCAAAATGGCGTCCATGATGGCCGCCAAAAATATTTGTTTATAAAGCGAACCTTTTCACACTGGCTCCCAATTACCGCTGAATATTTACAAGATTAAGTACAGACGTCGCCATCGTGAGTTTCCCCACAATTCTGTTCAGGAATGTTCTAGATAGTGGCTAACATGTTGATCATAAACTGAAACAATCGAAAACAATTCCTGTCCAATTTTCGTCCATGGTGAATTTAAAACAAGCCTAGGCCGCGCCTTAGTATTGTTTATCCGCTACTCCACAATGCCAGGCTTCTTGTCAAGCGCCTGTCTGTTTGTTGTGCATCTACGATTCGGTTAGATAACTTTATATTAAAAGTCTTTACTAGGAGAAACTGGTTTTCAGGTTGCAAGGAAATTTCAATTCTACATTTCGTCGCCTGAGTGCTAGAATGTTCTATGTCCCCTATGGGACATAGAACATTCTAGCACTCAGGCGACGATTTGTAATTGAAGAAAAAGCGTTGGCCGCACAACTGACGTCACATTACTATCTTTTTACAGATAAGCAATATGTGTTTTCTCCTTGCTTTTCTGATATAAATGACCGTATATAAAAGGGTGATTGCATTTGGTATTGGTAATAGATGGACGAACCATGGGCCCAGCAAAACGGTTTGGGAACTTCTAGATGAAAATACGCCCTTTATCTATGACTCCATATTTCGTCCCATGAGTTCCAATGCGTTTTATTTGTCACCAGGCACAGAGAACACATTGGAACTCAGGGGACGATTTGCCCGCGTAGTTGACAGACGGCGCTCTTTGTCTGCCGTATCTTTTCACATTAGTACAGTGTACGTCACCGTTGCGAGTCGTAAGTGTTCTCACCTCCACTTCGTATAATAGACTCGAATATTTATACATTGCCATTTGTGGTTCATACTTTATCAGCTTAGTGATCGTTTTCAGTTCTTCTCTTCTTAATATAAACCTGGAACTTAATTAAACACCTCCTGTTTTTGCGTAGTGTTGTTAATAGAAACTGTCATTATTTTCATGCTATCTTTCAGATGGCCAACAATTATTGTTTGCGGAAAAAAAGGTCTATTGACCAGTGAAGGACAACACAATGATGAAAATATGCAGTATTTTAATGGCGCCAATTACACATATCTGTCACAAATGTTTTTGATAGAAGAATGTTCTCTCTATGAGTTTGGTGCTGGAACAGTCCACGATGAAATAAAGCCGGTAATTTCTGACACAATATGTAACTTGTGATCTCATGAACACAATAGCAGTGTATGGCGCCAGTCGGGCCAGTGTATCCACCACGTACTCGGATGACAGCCTGAACCCTCCTCCTAATGCTACCAGTGGGCCTTCTGATAGGTCAAGGGGCAACTGCAGCCACTCCTCATGCAATGCAGTTTCCAAATCGGCCAAATTCTGTAGAGGCGGATCCCTTGCTTGCACACGACGTCCAAGAATGTCCCAGATGTGTTCTAAGGGATTCAAATCGGGGTTCACTGCAGGCCAAGGTAGTGTTGTAATGGCGTTGTTATGAAGGAATGCGCTCACAGCATGGGAACGATGTGGCCTTGCATTGCATGAATTCAGAGCGAGTAGCCAACGGTGGTTGTCAAAATGAGGCACGACAACCGGATTGAGAATGTCCCGGAAGTACTGATGACCATTCAGTTTCCCACGTTCAGTCACCATATCAAGTTTATAATTGTGAGAGAGGCATCCCCAGATCATTACTGATCCACCATCATAAGAAATAGTAGGCCTGATGTTCCTGGGCAAGTAAGCAGTATTTCTATGCCTTCACACTCTCATGCGACCATCTGTGACGTGAAGCAGGAACCTACTCTCGTCTAACCCCCCTCCACGTCCCGAAATCCCAATGTTGTCGTGCCATACATCACTCCAAACGTTGTCTTTGTTGCTGATCGGACAGAACTGGACGCTTGATGACCCTTCTGGACCCCATACCCAGTGCTTTGAGACCGTTTCGGACAGTTTGGTTGCACAAACGCATGGTGGGGAGCCAAAGGCGTTTCAAAACCCACTTGAAGCGAAGGGTTCACGCCTAACGAGGCGCGCCAGACTCTGATCTTCCCTAGGGGGGGGGGGGGGGTCTTTTGGGGGTTGTCCAGGCTTTGGTCGGCCCTTAACATCGTTGGTTTGTTGATGTTTGCGGACACGTCTGCCGGTGACAGAATGACTATAGCCAAGTTGCCTTCCAATAGCTTTGAATGACATGCCTGTTGCATGCATGCCAACGATTTGCCATCTTACTGCCTCTGACAGTCTCCTCCCATGTCAACATTTATTGATAAAGAACTGACAAATTTTATACCCAGATATTGCATGTGGATGATAGTGTTTTTGTGACATTCGAGGGAAGCATGCTTCACGTGGACGAGGGGACGTGTTTGGGGTACGCTATGAACCAGAAACATCATGTTTCACTAGATGAAATGAAACATTTCAGGGGGGTGCTTAATTATGTTCCAGGTGTATATAAAGAACACAGTCTGTTGGGTTTCGTGCTTGACATTTTTCCTCTGTATTGTCTCAGTCTGCGCCATGCACATACCTCCTGGAAATACATGTATGTTTGCGTACACCTACGAATATAGATCAACATGTGACCTGTTCAGAGCTGGTTCTGATCGAATCAAATCCGTAATCAATGTTAGCAGGCGGGACGTCGATGAGTTTATAAGGAACGTGAATCTAGGAATTCCGACTCGTATCATTTGGAGTCAAGGGGCTTTTGTATCATTGAACCACAAGTTGAGCCAACATATCCAGCAATATAGTAGACCCAAGTTCATAAAATCATTAAGGCATGAAGCTTTAAGTTCTTATTCCAGCCCAACTTCAATTGCGACAACCCAGCCTGTCCCGACTGTATCAGCCATCAAAACCCTCTGGTATCTCATCCTCCTCCCAACATTTGACCTATTCATCCCATCTAGCCGCACGATTCATAGACAAACTATCAGATATTCCTGCCGTTGAAAAGAATTTTCATCACACTGATGCCAAACGGAGTTGACACATTTTTTACGGGAATGGTAGGAAGACAACCTTTTAGGCTATACCATTTCCATGCTGTATATAGAGGATATGGAATGAGTGTTTTTCTCATATAATATTTATGAAACGAGTCTAAGAATTTTCCGTTTTGGCGAGCCCAAACGGAAAATTCGGACGAGTTTCATAAACATTATATGAGAAAAACACTCATTTCATATTCTATTTATCATACGACACACCCACGCACAAATTAGCCACTTAGTATTACAAGCCACTTAGTATAACTTGAGTTGCAGATGGCACTTGGAAAAAACATCCTCGTATAACTAAAAATTTTCATTTTTTGCTTCCAAAACATAGGTTATGACCCCCTCATTGGAACGAGCTCGTCGAGCTCGTTCCAATGATGGGTCATAACCTATGTTTTGGAAGCAAAAAGTGAAAATATAAAAAAAATGAATGGCGTTTTCTTGTAGGTGAAAGATTAATACAGTATAACCCACCCTAAAAAGGACAGATAACGTAAATTCTCCCTACTGAAATTATGCAAATGTGACCCAGTTGTATTTTGTTTCGCCAATCAAATTGTCCAGTTTTGAAATTGACCAATGAAAGCTCCCAACTCTAATTATGCAAATTATGAAAATGTGGCAAAGTTTTATTCTGTTCAGCCAATCAAATTGTCTAGTTTTGGAATTGACCAATGAAATTGATGGAAGGCTTTATTTATCACTGATTAATATGAAAACAAAATATCAAATGTTTTAAAGTGAACAAAACGGACGAGTCATATGATAAACAAGGTTATGTTCTTGTAGTTTGTAATGTTATGTTGTTGTTAATGTTCTAGTATACTGCCGAATAAAGATATATCAATATCAATACTGGTGTGAAGTCTCTAGGCATAGATAGTTTCATCATATTCAGGAGAACTGCTAAATCGTAATGTCAGATCACAATGATTTCCCACTGAAAAAGGATTACTGATGACATCCAGAAAGAAAATCCTGGTATAATAATAATTAATAATAATTTATAAGCCTAAAGTGTTCTTCGTTAGCTTTACAAGAAAAAATGTTAATTCAGGAGTTGCCAATTGAATGCCCGTTGAAAGAGGAGTATTTTTATACCCCGTTTAAATGATTTCAGGGCGTGGACGGTTTTTATATTCTTCAGAAGAGAGTTCCACAAAGTGGGAGCAGCTGTACCAGCAGAATTTCATTACTCGACGTTAGGGCTATGAACGGTGCATACCAATACAACAATTCGGTAAGGTAAGATGGTGCAAGTCCATGTAGACATTTGAAACCAGTAGACATAATTTGTATTGGATTCTCTGATGCCCTGGCAGCCAATGCAGTTGAAGAAGGACTGGCGTTATGCACCTTGTTTATCTGTTCCTGTGACTACTCTGGCTGCATCTTTTCATGGAACAGCATCAACCATACAGATTGTTCGGCCATCATAATAACACAAGCACGTCTTGGTCAGTAAAGGAGAACTACGATGAAGGTGTCATCTAACATCGAACTCCACAACTACTAGGGTTGGTGCCATAACCCCCTCCCCCACCCCATTGCTGATTGAATGGGGTGGGGGTGGGGGTGGGTGGGCTGGGTCTGGCAATCCTCGATCGTCAGGCGATATCAATGCAGAGAGCTCAGACATTCGAATTTCTGAAATCAGTTGCTAACGAGCCTAACACCCCGAGTACAATGAATTTAACACTTTACCTAATGCCGACGATGTAAAAATTCATTATTTTAAATATTTTTTTAATTTTTTCAAAAAAATGTCAATAAATCCATATCATGTGACCCTTCATTGGATTTCAATTAGAACAAGCTCAACGAGCATTCTTCCAGGTTTAGTATGAAAATTCGATGGCGGCATCACGTCATTTGCAAACCAACCTCGTATAATTGTTGGTCATTGTTATAAACGGTGTAAGCTTGACCTGCTCTCTCTCTCTCTCTCTCTCTCTCTCTCTCTCTCTCTCTCTCTCTCTCTCTCTCTCAATTATCTTCTGTACATGACACATGGATCTGAATACTGTAACGAATTTTGACGGAGTCTTGTCTATAAGAAAGAGAAACTCAGTTCTTGTGGATGGCTGTAGAGAATATCTCGAGAACATCACTTGTTTTGTTTCGTGCTGACCCTTTACCTAATGAATCGGCCAAATCCGCCCGCGTAAAGTATACAAATTCAGCAGTTGAACATTTTTTTAACAAAACCATATCATGTGACCCCCTCATCTATGAACAAGACCACTATAAGCCTGTATGTTGAAAGATGTGTTCTACATGTACATACAAGACAAGAAACTCACAAAGTTGGAACTAGGCCTTTAACCCTTTAACTCGAGAGGCCGCTTTTCCGGGCCAGGAACATGATACGTCATAATTTCATTAAGTAGGATGTCTGCTAAGTGAACGTGTGGTACAGAACAATCAATATTTTCAACGTACAGCCCCAAGGCTGCACGTTGAAAGTATTAATTTTTTACCCCTGACAATGAATATGGACTATTCCAATTGCTTCTATTGAACTGACATAGAATATACCACCAGTGTTTAAAGGGTTAAAGGTTAAACTGTAGTAAATATATAAATATAAGGTTTCTTTTTTTATTAGTGATTATAAACTGTTTGTACTCACAAGGACAAAGGTATAACAGTCATCTCAAATTCTAAATTAAGAATTGAAAATTGATTCGCGCGGCAGGAGTTCACGAGAATCAAAACTGATAATCACGAATTGGCACAACTTTTAAGGCCTGAATGCACAGGCTAATAAACAATGGGTTTTTTTTCAAACTGTTGGCACTTACTATACTGTTAAAGTTAAATTGAAAACAAACAATAAGAAACTTAATTCCGCAGACGCTTACAGCAGGTTGGTTTTCTTTATAAAATTACACCATGGGCGCGAAGTACCGTCCACTGGAGGACTTTATAGTTTTGAATTTCTCAGGATATTCCCAGAAGCGGACTGGCCATATGGTCCACCGGGAAAATTCACGGTAGCCTCCCCCCACCCTCCATTATTGGGTGTCTCTGAGGCACCCAACATTAATGCGGCCTAACACCTGTTGGTGTATGAAATTTCATGAAAATGACCAAAAGGCGAGATGAATCTGATTGCAGAGATTGTCGGAATATCGAAATGTTCTGTTCGTGGACCGCAATTGGCAGTCCACAAAGAGGACATTTCGATATACCAGCCGTCATCACCACGATATAGCTTCCGATGCTGATGTGGCGTAAAGCACCAATAAAAATAAATAAATAAATACCAGCAGTCTCGTCTGCCACTGATCGCTCAGATGCAAGGAAAAAGCGTTCTTTTAGTTTGTAAAATCAAAATTTTCTCTCACTGGGTCGAACTATGGCCTATCTCCTGGTTCGGGGCCTCCTTGATGCAGTTCCCGATAACTTTTCTTGGCCCAGTCCGCCCCTGGTTATTCGACGCGGACAGAGAAACAAGCTAAGGAATGCCAGGACTGTTGCCAGGTGAGACGCTGGTGAGGTTTACAGACATATATAGTCTGTTCAGTATGTCTCTGACCTTCTGGAGGTTTGGTGATAAATACATGATTGTTGCCATAGTTCAGTGTCGGGTAGAAACGTATTAAAATATGCCCAGCTTTTATGAATAGGCCGTGGTTGGTACCTAGTTCGGTGCGGTGGAGTTACCAGAATGACGATGTAGAGAGGGCGAAAGTGAGAGAGCGAGAGATAGGTAAAACTGATGAAATATACGCGTGTTGGAATTGATCGTTATAATTTTGGTTCGTGGCTTGTTTTCTTATGGAAAGCGAGCGGCAGGTTATTAGCAGGAAGGTGTAAAAAAAAAAATTTCCGTCAACATATATAACATGTCTTCAAAAAGAGGTTGTCTTCTATTCTTCTTCCCTGGCTGATTACTCGTGCTGCTGCTGTTTGTTTTTCATTTAATTTGATGTTGTCTTTAACCGTTTACCTAACATGAAAAGCAGACGACACTTGTAAAAAAATTCTTGAATAACTCTTTTTTTCATTTTTTGTCTCAAAAACATAGGTTATGACCCCTCATTGGAACGAGCTCGAGCTCGTTCCAATGAGGGGTCAAAACCTATGTTTTGAGACAAAAAACGAAAAAACATAATGAAAATTAATTGGTGACTTTTGAGAATAGCACTGGCCTGTTTTGACCGTTACGTTGGTTAAAGGGTTAAAATACGTGTTATTATTTAGGCTTCGGAAGGAGAGGTATGAAATAACAAGGGCGAGGTGATGTGCGAAATGGGAGTAGTATTATTTATTTATTTACTGGTGTTTAAGGTCACATATTCTGCACAATGACTAATTATGACCACAACAGTTTTACGGGTGGAGGAAGTCGGTGTACCCGAAGAGAACCAACGAGCAACGGCGAGCAACTCTCAGCTCCCCAACATACTAACTCCACACAAGCAGAGTTAGCATTGGTTGAAGACAAGTGCACCATCGACGTGCAGTACGCCTCAGTACACAACGCCACCGAAGTGGGTGAAGTGTCTTGCCCAAGGACACAACGAGGTTGCCGCAGGTGGGATTCGAACCGAGGACCCCACGACTTGCAGCCTGCACCTCTACCTACTGGGCCACAGCTCCCCCGAAAGGAGAGTAGACGTGTTGTTTGGGGGGAGAAGACAGATGATGATGTTACTTCGTAAACACGTATGTTTTTGCGCTTAACTGCGTGTTGTGTATATGTCTAAAATATTGTGCAGAGAATTTGAAGTTCAGCAGAAAAGATCAAAGAAATATTTCCACTATCGATTGATTATTGCAGTACAAAGTATAGCACGTCACTGACCCAGAAATAGTGTTTCGTATCCTGAAAAATCTCCAAAATAGGCTTCTCCTGGCACTGACAGCCATCCTCTTCCGATACTTCTGCTTTATCCAGTGCATGGTCTTGCAGAAACTTATTTTCCTCTTTTTCATATAAAATGTAGAAACTGATGTCGTGTGGATCTATTACGTTTCCGTTACTGTTTTCTTTCAAAACGGAGTTTAAAGTGCCCGAAGGAGCTTTATGAGCACCTTTTATTTTGAAGACATGGACTGCGGTTTTGAAAAAAAATAATTGAAAAAAATCATGCGAAAGTGCACGCCGGTTCGATTTTTTCTATTGGGCGATTTCGTAGATAAGGTGTACATATACTTTCTTGGATAGTGTTTTGATAAGATTAGTGAAATTGGGTGTGGTAGCTTCCTTTAATTTTAATTAACTTTAAGAATTTTACTCTTTGCAATGATGTAGACGGAATAGCAGTCTCATATCCTGCTTGTGGGCGGTGATCGAAGGTTATGTCTCTTGTAACACCAACCTAGTTGTTTTGTTTACATGTCCAATTGATTGTAACCTTTAACCTTAGTTTGTCGAGTGGCATAACCTATTAGTATTTACCAGTACAAATGATCGATTCCATTTATAATTTATGACAGGGGTAGTGATAAGTTTAATCCTGCCACCAACTTAGGTTAATAGCCTAAGTGGACGACTCGATTAACCAAGCAGACGACACTTGCTAACAAAATTCTTTAATAACACATTTTTTTCATTTTTTGTATCAAAAACATAGGTTATGACTCCTCATTGGAACGAGCTCATCGAGCTCGTTCCAGTGAGAGGTCATAACCTATGTTTTGAGACACAAAATGAAAAAAATAATGAAAATTAATTGGCGTTTTTGTGAAAAGCGCTGGCCGCTTTTGGCTGTTACGTTGGGTAAAGGGTTAAATTATCACTGATCATTTTACTTCTTTTTTATTATGTCGTCTGCTCATTGAACGCCATATTGTTTCTTGTCGTGACTGTTGTACTTGCTGTAGAGAGGTTAACAATACGATCTTCAAATAGTTTCCTTCTATTGGGTTTCGTTACTTAAATTTGTCTGAAAAGTTATTTAATCGGGTGAAAAACCAAGTTTGTAACGCGGGCTTAATATTTATTCATTACAAGATAAACGGAAGATCAATCGACCATTTTCGTCTCTACTGTAAATAGACATTTAAACATCCAAGAAGAGAGACAAGGAAGTCTAGTTCCCAATTCCATCTCCTAAAACTGCATTAAAAAATACCCTCATCATACAATTTTTAGCTGATGTTTTGAAACTTGTGAAAAGTAATTTCTTTTAAATAACATTTTCTGATCTCTGATTTGTTTGAGATCAAGTTAAATTAATTTAATTTATACCATGATTACCTATTCTACTATATATAAAAAGCCTATGACATAAATTTTAGCTTTACTCACCAACCCTTGTGCACATTCCAGCAATGGATTTCAATAGTTAACATTTACACCCACAGTGGTACTACATCCAAGTTGACCTTTGGTGACCTCGACCTGAATGCAAACTTGTCTAAATTTATCACTCGTCGCCCCGCGAAGAGTAAAATGAAAGCGGCAATTATTTATTACGTTTTTAAATGAGTTTACCTCATAAGATACCAAAAATTAACAAACATGCGTTGTCTCATGTTAATAAAGCATCCATAACTCGAAATAATATGTTATTATGTTATTATAATGAAAAAAGTCCCGAGATTTGCGCGTTTTTTTTTTCATTTCGTTTCGGCGATAAAATTGGCAAAAGTACCGCAAACCGGTGTTCATGTAAACAAAAACAGATTCGCGCGTGTGTACGTCTGCTGTTCAGTAAAATCGAGAAAAAATAATAGCGAATCTTAGTAATCTGACGACCATGGTATAAATAAAATATACCCAAAGTAGCTTGGTGTACCAAATGTTCACCACTGGTGGTGAAGTGGTCTTAACCGCTCACCAAAGGCTCGCAGTTTACACCACTTCACCACTCGTGGTGAACACTTGGTACACCATTTATTTATTTATTGGTGTTTAAGGTTATATACTTATGCACAATGGCTCATCATGACCGTGACAGTTTTACGGGTGGAGAAAGCCGGAGTACCCGGAGAGAACCACCGAGCAGCTGCCAGCTCCCCAACCTCGAACTCCGCACTGTAGCACAGGCAGGGTTAGATTGGTTGAAGACATGCGTACCATCGACGTGCAGTACGTCTTAGTACACGGCGTCATCGTGCCCACATGTGGACAATCGGGGTTAAGTGCCTTGCCCAAGGACACAACGCGGGAGTCCGAATTGATCGCCCAGACGGTCACCCATCCAATGATTAACCGGGCTCGACGTTGCTTAACTTCGGTGATCTGATGAGAATTTGGTACACCAAGCTACTATGGGTATATTCTATATTTAAAAACTAACTTGGGCTATAATTACCAGATATATCTCAGAAGAAAGTGAGTAAATCTGATTAGCTGAGTTGGGAACGACAGCCGTGCACCCAATAACATTCCCTAAATTTCTGACGCGTTTGGAAATACCCTCAGTTTTAAATGGACTTTTCCCAGACGTTTTTATATATTTATTTTATTGGTGTTTAAGGTCACATACTTCTGCTCAATTGCTAATCGTGATCGTAACATGGATATAAGGTGAAGTCCAGCCAATCGTTTTTACCCACGTAGCGCCTGTTAGAGGACTTCCACCCGAGGCATTGGTTGCCCGGTTCTATTTTACCAGTAAAATAGCTTGTTTATCACGATAAACAGGCTCTGCTTTCCTTCCGTGGGTTCCCGCCGGGAATTTATTTGTTTGTTTATTTATTAATGATTTATGTTTCATTGTCACTTTCACCATTTTGGAGATAACGTAACGAAAGTATGAAGTGAAGTTTAACCATTTTTTTTACACCTAGCCTGCGACTTTTATCCAGGCATTGGTTACCGGGTTCTGTTTTACAAGAAAAGCGGAACTTTTTTACCATAATAAACAAGCACTTTTCCACTCGGGAATACCCACTGGGTAGAGTGCGTAGAGTGTGTAATATCCATTCTTTGTTATTACATAACATAGTACCTATGTAGCTACATGTGCCGTGCGTAAATCAGCATGTTTAATGTGTGAACACAATGAAATTTGAATTCATAGATTAAAACCCTTTCCCAAACGCACACGATGTCAAAATGTATTATTATAAATGTTATTTTTTCAAATGTTTCAACGAATTTCAACAAAACCACATCATGTGGCCCCTTTCACTGGAGCGAGCTCGTTCCAGTGAGGGGTCACGTGATATGACTTTAGTGAAATTCATTTTTTTAAACATTTTTTTTTGACTGCTCAGTTTGTATGTTGCACAAGCGAATGTTGCTGATTCGTCGGGTAAAAGGGTTAAACGAAGATTAACCCTTTGAACCCTGGTGGTATCTTCCATGTCAGTCCAAATTCAGCAATTAGAAGAGTGCATTTTCTTTATTTGGGGGTAGACCAATCAATATTTTCAATGTGTGACCTTGGGGCTGCACGTTGAAAATATTGCTTGGTCTTCCCCACACGTTCACTTAGCAGCTATCCTACTTAATGAAATTACGAAGTATCATGTGCCTGGGCCAGAAAAGCGGCCGCTCGTGTTCAAAAGGTTAAGAATGAATGAATTCTTTATTTACAATATACAAGTTACTTAGATATAATGGTGCACAGGCAAATAACAATGGTATCTTGATTTTTTTTAAATATAGCAAATAACTTGCATACTATAAGGCGGTAACGTGGCCAGATTGGCTGTCTTTTCGTTGTCCCCTGAGGAGTAAGGCTGGAATATGAATGATGCAAAAAGTGAAAATGAGGGGTCGTTTATGAGAGGAAATTTAGGGGGTAAAAAAAGGTCAGCGATGTGTGGATATTTACATTTATCATATGACTCGTCCGTTTTGTTCACTTTAAAACATTTGATATTTTGCTTTCATATTAATCAGTGATAAATAAAGCCTTCTGTCGATTTCATTGGTCAGTTTCAAAACTAGACAATTTGATTGGCTGAACAAAATACAACTGGGCCATATTTTCATAATTTGCATAATTGGGGTTGAAAGATTTCATTGGTCAATTTCAAATATGGACAGTTTGATTGGCTGAACAAAATACAACTGGGTCACATTTGCATAATTTGAGTAGGGAGAATTTACGTTATCTGTCCTATTTAGGTTGGGTTATATTGCATTAACCCTTTACCTAACATAAGGACCAAAACCGTCCAGTGCTATATACGAAAAAGTTTCATTTTCTGCTTCCAAAACATAGGTTCTGACCCCTCAATGGAACGAGCGCATCGCGCTCGTTCCAATGAGGGGGTCATAACCTATGTTTTGGAAGCAAAAAATGAAAATTGTTCAGTTATATGATGATGTTTTTTCCAAGTGTCGTCTGCAACACACGTTAGGTAAAGGGTTAAAAAGTCATACTAAGTCGTCAATTTGTGCATATGTGTGTCATATGATAAATAGAATATGAAATAAGTGTTTTTCTCATATGATATTTATGAAACTCGTCCGAAGTTTCCATTTGGGGCTCATCAGAGGCTCGCCCAAACGGAAAATTCTTAGACTCGTTTCATAAATATCATATGAGAAAAACACTCATTTCATATCCTCTATATATGTATCATACAAGGTGCATTCTAGACTGTAGAATGCTTGCATTTATTGACTGAGATCGTATGGTCATCACACATTTCGTATGTTCAGAGGCAGTTCTGATGGGTTGCATAGCCTGTGTCGATTGAGGAAAATTGGGATTACTTGGCGGAACTTACCCACAATACTGTGGATGTTTCTCTTTTTGTTGTGGCACATATACGACTGATTAGGATGTAAAGTTAGAACAGTAGCCAGAGCGGACAGATTAAAATGTAAAGCTGGAGCGGCAGTCGGGACATACAGGGTTATGACAGCGTATTGAGTTATGATAGGATTCAAGTGAAATCTGGGTATTTTTTTTATAAATGACAATCTGAACGTAATATTTCTTCTATTGTTACTCAGGCCATTCCATAGTTTTGGACATGAAGGTAGTGGGAGTTGTTTTTGAGAAGTTTGATCTTGGGATACCTCTTATTACAAGACCTGTCTGTCTGGTTGTTCTACAAGACTCACTGCCATAAATTTGGAAGTGAGTTTTTGTAAAGCTCACTTGAAAATTTCAGTTGTGCCAATCATACATAAAAGCTTAGGCACTACGTTTGTGTCAGTCCGGAAATTTCAGTATTCTTTCATTCTTGAATGGGGGATCTGTGTATGAATTGAATTTGTTATTGTTAATAATGCGTAAAGCGCTTTTTTGCAGGAGAAGGAACTTGTTGTTTTTGGCATATCCACATGTGTGGATGCAGTATGACAAGTGGCTATGCTTGAGCGCAAAGTGCATGGGGGAGGATTTTTTAAAACTCTATTTACAGCATATATGGCCCTTGATATTTTAGATGCAATGGCCGTAATATGATGCTTAAAGTTCAGACAAACAAATTGTGTGACTTGTGTTCGATTTTTGCCTTCAAACATAACTTATGATCCCTAATGAGAACGAGCGAGACGAACCCGTTCTGATGAAGGGGATTATGAGCTAGGTTTTTGTGGTGAAACAAGGGAAATATCCAATTATTCCAAGAATCGGTTTGTATCGGTATCATGTCCAGTGTTGGTTGAAGAGATAATTGCAGAGCCAACTAAGTGTTGGTTTTCAAGAGACAAATGAAAAGCTAACTTGGTGTATTTATCAAGTAGGTTTCCAAAGCAGCAAGAAATTTAGACTGTATTGTATTTTTTTTTCAATTCTCCCCCCACCCAAAAGAAAAACATAGCTCGAGCTCGTTTCGATGGCGGGGGGGGGGGGGGGGGGGGGGGGAGGGGGGCATCAGCTATGTCTTCGAGGCGATACTATTTCGTAATTCAGGAAATGTTTTCTGCAAATGTCGTCTGCTATTTGTGTATGGGAGACAGTTAAAAAAAATAAGAGAAAAGCAATTCATTTCTATTTCCGGAAACAACTGATTCACAGCGTTACCATGTCGACGTTGACTTCTGACGTCATTCCTATATTAGACATGCTGTGAACGATATTTTCCGTAATGAGCTATTTAGTGGTGATTATGTGATAAAATGAAGTTCCACTACGCATAGTCGTTCAGTACTCAAGATAAAAGGAATATTTGGTTAGACATCATTAACGGATTTTCTCACAGACTCAAACGGAAGAAGACAAACTGACACAGTGTAGGCAGGAAACTGTCTATCAACCGCTAGTGGGTGGGACTAAGCTTAAAGCTGCGATCATATTGGACGATTTTTCTAAGGTACACGATACATGTTTTATGGGATATTCGGAACGAGAACACGAGAAGACGGGACAGGGTGGTTGTGGTGGGGGGCGGGGGGGGGGGGGGGCAGGTGAACCATTTTTAAATGCTCACACATCATCCCTATACTATACCACTACACCATTAAATCGAACACATCCTTATTCATCTCACTATGATATCACACGAGTAGGTTGATATAGTGCCTCTAGGTAGGTTTGTTTTTAAGAACAGACGTTAGACACACGCTGCCAATACAGCGCTTCCACACAATTCAATAAAAGATACATTCAATACGACGTGCAGACAAAATAGTATGTAGAGCCCATACTACATTACCACAGCATATAATCGAAGATTCCATTAGGATCAAGTGGTCTCACACCACGTTCCACCCATAATAATCATAAAATGATATAGAACAAGGCGTTAGGGAGGACAACATAACCTTCCCTTGGCCCAATTGAACCAAAACGGGTACAGACCGTAAAAATTATATTACCACTCCATTCACCCGACCATAAGGCCGAAACACAACAATTCTAGCCATTGTTATCAAGTCCTACTTGCTATCTATAGCAATTACATAGAGGGTAATCGCTTGACTGGACTGGTTACGTGAAATAATTCATGAGAGGTGAGGGACGTTGTACAGAATGCGCACCAGTGTTTTACAATATAGTCCCTCGCCTCGAATGAATTATTTCACGTAACCAGTCCAGTCAAGCGATTACTCTGTTTATGACTTTTCATTATTAACGATAATTATATTATTTAACCCTTTACCCAACGTAACGTCAAAAACCAGCCAGCGCTATTCTCAAAAATCGCCGATTAATTTTCATTATTTTTTTTCATTTTTTGTCTCTAAAACATAAGTTATGACCCCTCATTGGGACGAGCTTGTCGAGCTCGTTCCAATGAGGGGTCATAACCTATGTTTTTGAGACAAAAAATGAAAATAATAGTTATTCAAGAATTTCTTTTTATGTGTCGTCTGTTTTTCATGTTAGGTAAAGGGTTAAAAAAAAACAAACAAAAAAACAATGAAGTCCCCATTACACCCAAGGCAAAGCGTCTTCATTTGCGCGCAAGGATACATGACCCAATTGTTGATTGCATAATTCACTTGTCAAGTTATCGTTTATAATCAAACCCGGAAATCCCAGTAAATCACACTTTGGAAAGTAATAAAGGATGTTATTACATGCCGCGTTGGGGGAATCAAGTGGTGTTCCTACATCAAATATGGACCCTGAAAGGTACAGACCGCCCATACTATGCCGTTATGTCACCCCTGCACGATAAACCCGACAGAACTTGACGGGAAAATGATTCAAACAACATAACACCTCTTTAATACTATAAAATATTACCCCAGGGGATTCATATAAATAAACGTTTAAGTCATATTTACAGAAATGATATATATCAAATATGGAAGCATTTGAATCATTAGTCTGAGAGAAGACTTGTTAATGTTCTCTCTATTAGCCATAGTATCAAAACCGGGAGGGAGATGACACCCATATTACACCATTGTATTTGAGGGAAGAGTTTGAATATACTTGTAATTCGTCCGTATAAAGATCTATATCAAACATGGAAGCATCTGGAGGAGTGGGTTGGGAGAAAAATATTTTTTTCAATGTTTTCTTTCCTTTAACCATAAAATTAAACTATAGGGCCAAGAGCCTAATATGAAACCAGGGGTTTGATTTGGATAAACCTATCAGTCCTACTTACAATAATATTATATAATTAACATGGAGTATTTTAGACGGTAGTTTAAGAAAAGAAGATTTTTTATATATTTTCACCAAAAACCTGGACATCCTTCTCATCTATCGTCAAGAAAATAGACTTTCGATAAAGTTATCTCCCTTGCAATTATTAGACGAGCGAGGAAGGTTAAATTAAGAAGCAAGTAATTGTTGAGAAAACACCTATGCCATCAGAAGAAAATAAAGTAAAGTTTCATTTTGTAACGTTTAGTGAAAGAAAACAACAGACAGCTCAGGTCACAGAAAATCCGCAATTAAGAATATCTATAAGCATTTCACCTACCAACAATAGTGACCACATTGGCTCACTGTTTAGCGAATGTATAACAAGGTGATTTGCAAGTTCTTCCCAGTGGGGAAATGGTGTTAACCGCTGGCCGAATCGGCGAGTGGTTAACACCACTTCACCACTAGTGATGAACATTTGATACACCAAGCTACTTTGGGTATATTCAATTTATACCATGATCGTCAGATTATTAGGAGTCGCTATTATTTTTTCTCGATTTTACTGAGCAGCAGACGTACGTACGTGCGAATCTGTTTTTGTTTACTTGAGCATCGGTGGGAGGTACTTCCGCTGTCAATTTTATCGCAGAAACGAAATGGAAAAAGAAACGCACAAATCACGGGGCCTTTTTCATTTTAATAACATAACATTATTTCGAGTTATGGATGCTTTATTAACATGAGACAACGCATGTTTGTTAAGTGTTGGTATCTTATGAGGTAAACTCATTTTGAAACGTAATAGATAATTGCCGCTTTCATTTCACTCTTCGCGAGGCGACGAGCGATAAATTTAGACAAGTTTAAATTCAGGTCGAGGTCACAAAGGTCAATGTGGATGTAGTTCTACTGTAGGTGTAAATTTTAACTATTGAAATCCCATTGCTGACGTGTTCACCACGGTTGGTGTATAAAGCTAAAATTCATGTCATAGGCCTTTTACAGTACGTGGATAGTGTATTATCACTAAATCACTCACAGAGTGAAGATTCCACCCAAGCAATAATTGCGAATTTCTTGCAAAGCACAACCAGTACCAGCTATGTTTCAGCCAATGGACCTCCGGGTTAAACCCGGAGGTCCATTGGCTGAAACATTGCTTGTGTTTTTGTCGATATGAACAAAATGTGAAAGTTATAGATTGGGTGATAACCCCACTCCGCGGGTGATTTACTTACAATCCACTCTCCACCTACTGTATATATAGAAGAATAGGTAATCATGGTAGAAATTAGAACATTCCACCTCCTAGACTTCTATATTAATAGAAAAGACTGTGTCTGTATTATATGTCACGATACGCACACTGTTGATATAATGAACAGAAACAAATTACACAACATCAAAAGATGGTGAAAATGCCATTTTCTTATTTAAGGAATGATCGTTTCTTTTTGTCTATTTCTTGAGTTATGAACCCCAAAAAACAAAGTCCAAACTGTGTAAATAGCCCATTTACGCGATGTTTGGACTTTGTTTTTTGGGGTTCATAATTCAAGAAATAGACAAAAAGAAACGATCATTCCTTATAATTAAACGTTCGCGACCCAAATAAATAAATAGTGTTTGTCGTCCTCTACTTCAGCGAACAAAGACTTAAAAACTAAAACTGGTAGACATATTATTTTTCTGGCATAAAAGAGGGCGCATATTATTGAAATGCAGGTAGCAATTGACACACTTTCCAAGTCAAATGCACTTATGTCATTAAATTTTTTATTGACCAATGAATTACGTAATGCAAAGAAAACGTCATAAGCCACGCCTCCCTCAAATTTCGATTCAACTGTTCACTTCACGTAAAAGTTACGTTCCGTGGTAGGTGGAAGTAGGCCATCAGTATTACATTGTATTTTGGTTTTGACCGTTTCCCGAGAACTGAAAAACACAGTTTGTAAAAGTGGAGTTAGATATAAAATCATTTTGATTTCCAAAAATTTCATTCAAATTGGCAATGTCAAAATTGCCGTATTCGTCGTGACCAGCCATTGTTTACAATCGATTTGGGTAAAACGATGAACGCAGACGATCACCCAGTGTGCGTAAAAATTGAAATGTCAAATAAATACAGTTGTGAAGAAAAAGAAAAATTGACCCACCACGGTCATTTAAATATTTTATAAATAATTTCATGGTGATAAATTAGTAATATAAATTTCTTTTTCTTTTTCAGATTTAGAACGTGCCAGTGTTCTAACTTCTATTGATTTGACACCATGTTGCAACTCCGGAGACTGGTATTTTAGGGGCGTGGCTGGGGGCGGACCTAATTGGGGTTTTTTTAGGTTCATTGAGTTATGAAAAGAAAAAACAGAATCGCGAGAGCCAATCATTTTATCTGAAAACGCATGAACCGAAAAAATGTTTAATTATTTTTTAAGGAGTTTCAACAGAGAATAATAATGAGACGTTCAAACTGATTGGGAAAAAAATTGTAAAAAGCCAGCTTCTGTATTTTTATACTACTCTGCAGGAAGATGCCTGGAGTTTGTGAAATGATGAACACATCGATGATACAAATTCGCTAATATCTCGAAAGTTCAACTTTTAAATGAAATTCCAATATCCTTTGTGTTAAATTTACTGACGGCCTTCAGAAATTAAGGGAAGATAACGGTCTCGTAAATCTCTTCCAATGTTGGCATTGCTCATCCATGGACCCCTTGACACCCCTAAATGTGATGCCAGGGTCACGATTTAAACAGACTTGTCAATCATCTTCACAATGAGGGGTATACACCAAGCACGGTGTGCAAAAGTTCAAAAAATGACTCTAACCGACTGACTGTTCACGTAGTTTGGGGGATGGCTAACCAAACGTTTGGCTACGTAAAAATTCTTGGGGAAACTGCTTTTTTATCATTAACAAGTATTCATATATTGCGTGGAATTTAAATATTTATAACCTCTCAAGGCAAAAGTCTACAAATCTATCAAGACACAAGAAAACTGGTTAACTGGTAGAGTACAAGAAGACCATATTTGGGCTTTATTCTGAACTGCAGGTACCTAAAGTTAAAGGCTTCATATTCTGTGGATGTCCTTCATATTCATCTCCATCGATTTGCATTGTTACTATTCATGGGAGAGTGCCGGCACTCTCCTATAAATTGTAACAAGACAAAAACATGTGAACAAATCTTAGGGGTGAGAAAACATTTAGCACTCTACCAGTTAAGTTACTCAGACTTTACCATTCAAGATGCAATATTTGGCTAACTGGTCATCCGTTCGCTTAGATTTAAATTTGCGTAACCACCACGCGAACGAAACGAGCGTTCTCTTCAAATTTTGCACACTGAGCCACCGATGCCTTACCAGCGGTGGTTTGAGAGAAGCTGATTGTTCATTCTTTTTCCTTTACCCACAATGTTCAAATCTTGGTACCGCATAAAACCCCTAAATTTGATATTTCGAGTACTGATTCGGAAGGGCAATATTTTATATAGTTTCCCTAAAAAAATATCGTCTGAAAATGTGAGGGTCCCATGGCACTCCTGCATAGGGCACCACGGGCTTCATTTGAAAGAACTTTTAAACCGTTCTTACGAGGATATTATATATGTCAAGCTTGAAAGAATTTAGACTGATTGTCTGCGAGAAGACTTTTTGACTTCATATTCCATTACCCACAGTGTTAAAAAAGGGGGACCCCTATATTCACCCTACCTCCCCCCAAAGAAAGCCGATATTTTTTGTATACCTGTTAAACTGAAATCTTTCTCTAAGGGTGTTACAGCTACCCGTGTTGTGCAGTACAGGGAAAACTTACATTTGTTTGTTCTATTTTTAGAATAAGTGAGACCCATCGTCCCTTGAGCGAATAACGTGCAGCATTGCAAAGGGCTCCTTGTTCCTCTCAAGGAATGATATGCATAATGTCAACACTAGTCAGTTTCACGTTACAATTCATAATAAGTTGTAAACTCTCGCTCTCAGCTCAAACTAAGAGTCGAGTTCCCTTTTTGATACCCCTGCCCACCCCATTCCACCTCACCCCATATCCTTCTGGCACCCTGGTTGCACTTTGGCAAACATTTGCAACTCTAAATTTTAATATTTCGACATCAAGCGTGCAGACGGGTGAATGTATTTTTTCACAGGTACATTTTAAACTGAAAACAAAAATTAGTCTTGAACTTCAACCTGTGAAATAAAACGCCCCCGGTTAAACAATGTATCTTTGTTTCAAGCAGTTCTAATTTACTGGGTCTGGTTGAGTTTGAAGAATACCTGTTCAAGTCACTATGAGGAATGCCGTACACCATGTTAATGTTCAGTTGGAAAGTGAAACAGTTTGTATGTAGCGTGTGACTGTTACGTTGAGTAATTTTCAGGGATTTTTTTTCATCAAACTCCATGGGTTAGTTCTGTTTACAAATGGACTGACACGAGGGGGATTTAGACGAAGAACTTTGCGTGGTATGTTGGCAATACGATTCGATCGTCTGTCCATGGGACGCGAACACATAGCTTCGTCTGTTTACATTTAGGTGACCAGAATGCTGACTATGTTTGCTGTCTTGTCGAACGGTAGTTGATAATTTGACTTAATCCGGCCAAAAACTTGCTAGAATGACACTCTGACGAGAATAAAAATCACCTTGGAGTGGGATGAGGATACTTCTAAAAAACAACTACTAATTCTTGCGACATACAACAAGGATGCAGCAAATCATGGTTGTTTGAATGGAACGCGAATAATGCAGAAATACTTAATTTGATGCGGAAATAAGTGACGATCATTTAACGCGTTCACTGTGTATTTGTATTTTGCACTTGTACTTCGGCGTAGAGGACATATAACCCAGTCAAAATACTACTAAAATCGGCTAACCTAGAAAAAAATTGTACAGAAGTGGTTTTAACCTTTTCGAATCTACGAACCATCCCCAACAACAGAGGAAAAAACCGAGCTCAAACTAGAGCGCGTTTTTAAAAAAATCAAGATAGAGTTCAAGATGGTCGCCGACTGTGAAACATCAACCAAGTCGTTTTGATGACATCATGCGTTAATGCTTCGTTAGAGGATGGGCTCCATTACAATGGATATATGTTCTACAATAACCAGAGATACATTTGACATTGGAATTGTTCATCTGAATTCAGGACGGCTGACAAAACGGAGACAAAAGTTCGAAAAAATCGATTTTTTCGTATTTTTGTTTATCATATAACTCGTCCGTTTTGTTCACTTTAAAACATGTGATATTTTCTTTTCATATTAATCAGTGATAAATAAAGCCTTCCGTCAATTTCATTGGTCAATTTCAAAACTAGACAATTTGATTGGCTGAACAAAATAAAACTGGGCCACATTTTCATAATTTGCATAATTAGGATTGGGAGCTTTCATTGGTCAATTTCAAAACTGGACAATTTGATTGGTTAAACAAAATACAACTGGGTGACATTTGCATAATTGTAGTAGGAAGAATTTACTTTATCTGTCCAATTTAGGGTTGGTTATATTGTATTAATCTTTTACCAACAAAAAAAACGCCATTCATTTTTTTTTTATATTTTCACTTTTTGCTTCCAAAACATAGGTTATGACTCCTCATTGGAACGAGCTCGATGAGCTCGTTCCAATGAGGGGTCATAACCTATGTTTTGGAAGCAAAAAATGAAAATTTTTAGTTATACGAGGATGTTTTTTCCAAGTGTCGTCTGCAACTCAAGTTAGGTGATCGGTTAAAAAGTAATACAAAGTGGCTAATTTGTGAGTGTGTGTGTCATATGATAAATAGAATATGAAATGAGTGTTTTTCTCATATAATATTTATGAAACTCGTCCGAATTTTCCGTTTGTGCTCGCCAGAGGCTCGCCAAAACGGAAAATTCTTAGACTCGTTTCATAAATATTATATGAGAAAAACACTCATTCCATATCCTCTATATAGAACATGGAAGTGGTATAGCCTAAAAGGCTGTCTTCTTACCATTCCCGTAAAAAATGTGTCAACTCTGGTTGGCATCAGTGTAACGAAAATTCTTTTCAACGGTTGGAATTTCATATCCTCTATGTATGTTTTCTGATATGGAGACGGGATTTGTGCGCATATGACAAAATATGCTATACTACCACCGAGGGTGGCTATCCTTAAATAGTCTGCGTCAATTTTGTCCACAACATTCGTGTGGAACACCCGCAATTACAATTTTTATAAAGTTCACGTAGATTGCACATGAACTAAAAGAGGTCAAAATGATCACCTTTGAATTACATCTCCCAATCGTTGGGATCATTAGGGTGGATGGACAGGGAAATTATAGACTACTTTCTAAACTCCCTCCCCTACCCCCCCCCCCCCGCCCCCACCCCCCGCCCGCAAAAAAACAAACAAACAAAAAAAAACAAAAAAAAATACAACAAAAAAACAATGCCTTTGGGTGCATCAGGACAAATATGTTTACAGATACCTCACATTGCTAACCCAGAGAGCAGAGATATTTCTTTCCTGTCAAGAAAAACACAAATAGAATCAAAACAAAACAGACAAACCCAAACTTTCAATCTTCGTCAACTATTGGCTGCTGCACCTTGTCACAGCTCGTACCTCTACACGACTCACACATCGTTGTACATTCTATGCAGACCTCTTTGCAACTGCACTGGGCCGACTTACAGCCAGTTTTGCAGTTGCAGGGAACGATTTTCACAAGACTTTCGGGTGCTGGGGGTTTGTTTGTTTTTAAAGGATGCAGAACGTTTTCCTTCAGAGACCACCCCAGTCTGTGACTGTCAACGAATCTTCACCTATCCATTAAAATATTTGGAGGTACGTCCGCATGCTATGATATTGAGCAGGACTCTTAGTTGGCGGGAGTATTTTGGGATCGACAGCAGACAGCGCTTTGGATACCTTATCTGTGAAGATGGGCCCACGCAAACTGTCCAAGTTACCAGTCGTTACGCCTTTATGTAGACAAATGAATGTAAACTCGCCAGCTGAGATTATTTTCTCTTTATTCACATCACAGAGACGTTTACAAAATAACTCTGAAGTGTGGAGTGGATCTACAGTTAAAACGTGAAGTCCTTTCACGAACTGTGCGCTTATCTAGGCTTAATTGCACGTAGGAATTGCGGGCAATTGCCATATCGAATGGCATCCAAAGCACGGCAGGTTCTCCTGGTTACTCATAGCAAACGCAGGGAACGTTTCTGTCAATGGGCCTCCGGGTTACCCGGAGGTCCATTGGCTGAAACATTGCTTGTGCACAGGCCACATGTACAGAATTTGATAGCCTTTACTATGGTCATAACGCGTAGATTAACGCGCGCAGATCGACGTACTGTTTGTGGGCATTTCATGACAGAACTTCTAGTTTTAACTGTAAATTGTTTGATAGCAGTAGCTTTGCTGGCACCAAAAATCCGTGATATAGTATCACAACCAGTAAACTCATGTAGAAAAATAATATGTGCGCATAAGTCAGCACCTGAACTCTCTGTTGTTTCCTGTATATTCCAGATACTTTTGTTCTTCTTTGAGCTAGACCTCCATGCAAGATATATCGACTTATAAGAAGAAATGTCATTGTAGCTTAGGAGAACGAGAAGATCAGTATCATCTACTATGAGACGACACACAGGTGCTTGTCTTGCCATGTTAATCACAGTTCGAACTATGGGGACATCTGCGTCACCATTGGCATGTATGGTACCTATTCCGCCCTACTCAAGATATCCACTGAGTAATGTGACGAATGCTTGTTTGTTTTTACTATTGGCGAGACACTTCTCCTTCTTAACACTCAGAAGGTTTCTGGAGTCGATGGTGATCTCTACACAGCCTCTCGATCCAAGTGGCCTGAAATGTGTATTATCCTTCGTTGATGCATCATTTGTGTTGCCATCAAAAACCACAGTTGCCCCCGAATAATGGTACTTGACAAAGTCCTCATATGCCTCGCAAATTTGTCCGAATGTTTTGCCCCTTTTGGGAGTCAATGCAACAGCATTCCACTGTCAAAAATATATTGAACAGAGTTGCAGTCAAAATGAGCATCTAGCTTGACTATTGAACGAATGCCTTCCGCTAAATCAGTCTTGTCTGCCTCTCCCAAACTGTCAGTTGACTCGAACAAAGATGTCGGGTTTGTACTCAACTCATAAGAAAAAACGCGTCGCCGGGTATTGTTTTCAGAGCAACAGCAACCAGTCTCAGGAAGAGAAAGCTGTGGATCTATTTTCACAATCACATCACCCGCTTGCAATCCACATTTGTTATTCATTTGAATGACACTTGATCCTTCTTCTTAAAAGTGTAATCGCTGGCGTCCATGCCAACCATTTTAGATACAACGTTTTCACCAATAGCATGGGCTTTATCGACATTACTGAGGTTGGAAACGACTCCCTGTATATTTCTCAGCCCGGACACACGTGCGAAAGGGTTTCTTTCCCGCAAACGTCTCAGTACAGTAATTGTATCGTGCTCATCTCTGGATTTTCTCGCCTTTACACAACCTTTGCGCTGCACACTTGTGTTATATGAACACCTAGATATATGCTGCATGGCGTCATTAATTTCAGAACAATCAGGTCTGGAGAGGACATAAATAGCTCGTTAATATTCCGCCATCCCACTACCTCTGGTGAGACCCCCAATCGTTTCAAGACTTCTCATTCATGTCTGCTCTATCACCAGATCCGTTGAAAGTCCATCCCAATACCGTTTATCATTGTGAACCACGTGCTAGCCACACATGAACATTTGGAATACCCCAGGACATGTTTTATCTAGATCCTGCATGGTGGAGAGATAGATGCTAACATACTTTGCTTAATTCAAAACACTGATAGAATATTTAGCGGAATTCGACTGAAAACGTATTGTTTTCCATTTCAGATCCTCATGTTGGCGGTCACTTAGAATATTATGTAGTCGAATTGGTGCCAATCATATGATGGAGGTTCGTCTGTAGATAACGATGCATGTATAAATAAGCCTATATTGTCATACTAAAATGTCAAATAAGGGAGTTAAAATGAGTGTATTTTGGCGGCCATCTTGGACGCCATATTGGATTTCTCGGGAACGCACCTGACTTTGAGCTCGGATTTTTTTTTTGTAATTGAGGGATGTTCATAGAATCCGAAAACGTTCAAACCATTTTTCTAGGTCTATCATACTGTGACTGTATTAATATTGGACGCGACGTGAGTGTTGGGCGCTAAAATCAAAATTAACACCTTTTCCTGTCAGTTTGGAATGCTGACATAGAGTGATGCCTCCCACTTAATCTTTACCTAACATAAAGAGCAGACGACACTTGCAGACAAAATTATTGAAGAACTAATTTTGTTCATTTTTACGTCAAAAACATAGCTTTTGCACCCTCATTGGAACGTGCTCGACGAGCTAAACATAAGCTATGTTTTTAGGCAGAAAATGAAAAAAATAATGAAAATTGAATGGCAATTCTTTTGTGAATAGGCTGGCCGGCTTTTCCATTAAGTTGGATAAAGGATTAAGCCTCGCTGTCAACCATAGACAGGAAATAAAGCTGTTCGTCGTTGCTCGGTGGCTCTCTCCGGGAACTCCGGCTTCCTCCACCCGTGAAACTTTCACCGACACGATATGACCTTGGCTGTTGAAGTGTTGTTAAACACTAATAAATAAATAAATCGTGGTATATACACAGAACGACACACATGTGTGAATGGGTTAATCGATATGGCACAAGTGCTAGCGCGGGAGGATAAAACGAGAGGCCGTGTGGCCTCTCGTTTTACCCTTCCGCGCTAGCACTTTTGCCATATCGATTAACCCATGCACACGCGTGTGTCGTTCTGTGTTTATTACACGCCTTCCCGTTTATGAAAACAATTATTATGACACTCATCAATTCATTTGACAACTATCGACACAAAGAACACATTTTATCGACAACCAAATTTCGAGGGGAACCCTCGTTACTCTTTCGTCCCCTGAGTTCCAATGTGTTCTATGTGCCTACTGGCACATAGAACACATTGGAACTCAGGGGACGATTTTTAGCCAGCGTTTGTGATTCAAATTGTAATTGCGGTGCACGATTGTAGAAAATTCCAGTGAAAGTTCGCTTCTATTTAAAAATAGTGCGTCAACGATTTTCGTTCCACACATTGATTTTCTTTTTCCGCATGGTTTAGTGTTGCTGTAGATGGGGATTTCATTGCACGGGCGTGTAATAAAAACACTGGGCACAACGGGGATTGTAATCATTGATTTTATGTTTCAGCAAATCTCAAATTGGAGGTACAGCCACTGAGCTCTAAGAACTGGAACGCTCATTGGTCACAAAGAAACGTGTCCCAACTGCCGGGTGGGGAGGGGCGGATATTGCTATAAACAAACATTTTGAACACTTTTCGCGGTAATATTAATTGAATGTTTACAACATATTTTAGTTATTATTGAAAAAATATACAAGTGCTGAGATTGGAAAGTTGATACCAGTAACGGGAGATAGATGGATCGTCCCAGACTGGGGAACCATGAATTGACATCATAGTATGAAGCCTAGTTACATCATATTTGATTGCTGTGGTAGCCTGCTGTAGCGGCCATCTTGTTACGTCACTCCTTCTTGATACGTGTTTTTGTGCCCATGAGCAGTGCGTGTTGTTCGGGTGACACGTATTTCCGTCGTCCATTTCGTATACTGGAGGCCGTCATCTTAGTTTCTATGGTGGCATCTGGTTGCTATGTGTCCCAAAGGCCCACAATGGGTGGGAATATGTTCTGAGGATGACTCGGATTTCTCACTAAATCCTATTCTTCAGTTGATTATGAACTTAATAAACTGTATACTGTGATTATGACAAAATAAAAATTAATTGAATGTAATATATTGTTGTCTTCTTCAACTACCAAACCGAAGTCCTCGATGCAGGAACCACAGGATTCTACTACAAAAGGTATCCTCCGATAGTTATCCTCCAATAGTATATCGCCATAGCATAGGTATCCTCCAATACCCGTATGTGCCTATGCGATGCATGTTTTGTACGCACATTGTGCATAAGCACACAAGCACATATCGGCACGTCCAGCCTGTGCCTCTGTGCTGTATGTGATGTGACCACATTATGACACAATGTGTACTAGCACACAGACACGTTCCCCAACTTCCTTTCCCCTGTTCCACAGAATCCCTTTCTAGTATCCAACCATATTTCTAGAATCCCCTTTTCATCCTATGTACCTGTGAGCGCCATGTGTTCTGCATACATTGTGCATTTTCACATAAGCATATATGGGAAACTCGGACTGTTGCGGGTGAGAACAGTTAGAATAGAGTCTGGAATAGACAATCCAAAGTAAATAGAATTGTTAGAAACCGAGGATTTAGTGAGAAATCCGAGCCAAATAAATAATTGTCAGGTCTAGTTGGGTAATTCTACGAAGTACTGATGATTCTGGGTAATTAGTTTGACCATTATGCAAAGAAACGCGCCTCGTATTGGAAAAAGGAAGATTCTGGGGAAATCCGGACTGATTTCGGTAGTTTTGGGTGGTTTGAAGGAATTGTCGGGTCTATTTGGGTAATTTGATTGACTATTATACAAAGGATCGCACCCTCAGACCATACCCTCGTCCTATTGTGGGCCTTTGGGTCAACCATGTGCCACCATTGAAACCAAGATGGCAGCCTCCAGTATGCAAAATGGACAACGGAAACACGTGTCACCCTAAGAACACGCGCTGCGCTTGGGCACTAAGACTTTGTATCATTATAGGGATGACGTCACAAGATGGCTGCTCACGCGGGCTACCATGCAAGCAAGCATGGTGTAACTAGGTTACGTGGCATGACATCGGTCCCCCCCAATCTGGCACGATCCATAGCGTAACTACCACTGATACCGTTTAAATAGTTTTCGTGCTAGGTAAACACCATGACTTTTAGTGAAGTGAAAGCTGTTAACAGCGTAACAGCTTTCATTTCATCAAACGTCACTGATGTGAGGAGTTACCGCGTTGATTGCCTTAACGCCATATTATGAGAGCGCAGAATGATTTGTGGTGTTTTCCGCTGACGTTTCAAACATCCAGTTGTACAGAGATCAGTGGCTACAACAGCATATCGAAACTGAAAACAGAATCTCGGAAGAACTATGTTAATTATTACTTGATCGAATTATGCATAATGTTCGCCTCACGTCCAGTGGGTAAAGGTCTCTATTTGCAAAACGGCATAAGCCAAGTTACATTATTTGGCCACCATGTGAATTTCAGCAAACACGGACGTCTGGGCTATATTAAAATAACGCTAACGCATTTCAGGCGAACGGCACAGATATATTGTGCAGAAGGTAGAAGCGGATTTCGGTGATTCCTGAAAGTCTGCAACCGAATTCATATTAAAATTGCACAAGCAGGCAAATAATATCAAAACCATGTATGGCTGAAGTTGCCGCAGATATAGAAGGACAAAGCTAGTACATCAGATCAGCTGAGTTGGCAACAACTTACACCAATGGATGGATAAAGTATTCCAACTCTGATTTTTGTTCAACGGAAACTCTGTCACTGCTGTTGGTGTATATGTAACTTGGCGGCGCGGTGGCGTTGTGGTAACCGGTTCTTGTCAGATCACCGAAGTTAAGCAACGTCGAGCCCTGTTTGTCCTCGGATGGGTGACCGTCTGAGCGATCGAATCGGACTCCCGCGTTGTGTCCTTGGGCAAGGAACTTAGCCCCGATTGTCCACATGGGGGCACGATGACACCGTGTACTAAGGCGTACTGCACGTCGATGGTGCGCATGTTTTCAACCAAACTAACCCTGCCTGTGCTGCAGTGCGGAGTTACGATGTTGGGGAGCTGGCAGCTACTCGTCGTTGCTCGGTGGTTCTCTCCGGGTACTCCGGATTCCTCCACCTGTAAATCTGTCACGGTCATGATTAGCCATTGTACATAAGTATGTGACCTTAAACACCAATAAATAATAATAATAATAATAAAACTGGGCGCACGGGTGATATTTTGGACCTACAATAAAAAACAAAGGGAGCAACACGCTTGTTAAAAAATCCAAACATGAAATCGCGAACTGAATACAATGTAAACTAGCGACAGGCAGCAAATAGGTTATTGGTGTGTTCCAAAAATATAACCCGCTTGGCATGTTATTCTGGAAAAAAAAATCATATTTAAATATATGTAACACATTTCGCCATATGTTGAAACACAATTTTTCGCTGGAATCTAATCTCGAATCGATTTAGGCAAAAGGTTCGAAATCGAATCGAATCCCGAATCGAATTCACTTACCAATTGTCACGATACTTCGGTTGTCTTACTTTTACTATCTATTTCTCCTATGAACACTACCACTTTGTGTCCTGGGACCAATACTATAAAGCTTTTCCAATTGTATTTTCTAGAATTGTATTTTCTAGTTTTGACTTTGAACGGGTTTAAATGAACCATTAGCATTTTCAATGATCTGGCAATTTGCCATTTGGCAAATTGCCATATCTTTTAAAATGCTAATGATTCATTTTATCAATGATATTAATAACTAGAAAATACAGTTCTAGAAAATACAATTGTAAAAGGTTTATAGTACTGTGTCCTGGTTAGACAATTTAGCACCATCGAACCGCAAGTACAAGCAGATGGATTTGTCACTTGTTTATGAAAGGTTGAACAATTTATTTATAACGCAACCAATGGTATTGCATGTAGATATTCCGACACGGACCAGTGCATAAACCAGATGTACAATGTTCATTCATCATCTCTTACATTTATTTCACACTTTTGACTTCAGAGCGTGAGCATGGAAATACCTGCTAGATTAGAGAAAGCCATATCAGTTCTGGGCGTCTCTTGTCCTATCTCCTGGACTAGCCAGGAAAAAGGCAAGAGCGTCCAACTGACCTTGGACTTCATCGTCGAAGAGAAGAGCTGTCCGCTGAATCACGCGAAGAGAAGATCCTGAGAAATTGCGACAAAACCATGGCCGAGACCGAGGAATTCAAAAAACAATCCGCTGAAGTATCCAGGATGGCGCAGGAATGGATAGAGAACATGATAAAACAAAAACAACAACAAAACCATGAAACAGCCTCTCCATCTCCATCACAGCAACCTCCAAAAAGAAGTCTCGCAAAAAAGAGGATAAGCTGCTTCCTTCTCTATTCCTCCTTTGCCACGCCCAGATAATCAAAAAACATCTAAAGTTAAAGAGGGTCGAAAGGGGCTTGCTCCTCAAACCGTTCCTGCGCGCCTTTGGCGCGCGAAACCATTTGATCGATACATTAATATTAGAACCAAAAAGGGCGGGGTTATAGTGCGTTGGCGTGCAATTTACTCGAAGCTATCAGGGGGGGGGGGGGGGGGCGGTAGCTCAGTGGTAGACTGTTGGACTTTATGCTAGAGGTCCCGAGTTCGATTCCCGTCCGGGACGACCCGCGTTGTGTCCTCAGGCAAGGCACTTTATCCCGGTTGCCTACGTGGGGGCACGATCACGCCGTGTACCAAGGCGTACTGCACGTCGATGGTGCAAATGTCTTCAACCGCTGTAACCCTGCTTGAGCGGAGCTTGAACAGCGTTAGAATGTTGAGGAGCTAACAGTTGCTCGTCGATGCTCGGTGGTTCTCTCCGGGTATTCTGGCTTCGTCCACCCGTAAAACTGCCACGGTCACGATTAGCCATTGTGCATAAGTATGTGACCTTAAAACACCCTAAGTACTCGAAGCTATCATTTTGAATGTATCACTATAAAAACAAAATTTGACATTTTCTCTTCTTAATATTGTTGTGGCGACAGCTTACCACGCAGTTATCTTGGCAATGGGGCTAGATTCGAGCGAGAATTGGCAGGACCCCGGTGGATGACCTCGGAGGTGACGTCATGTCACGTAACCCAGTGGCGCCATGTTGCGTTGTCATGGTAACTCGCGTGAGCGGCCATGTTGTGACGTCATTCCCATAGTGATACGTTGGTTAGTGGGCATGCGCAGCGCGTGTTGTTATGGTGACACGTGTTTCCGTCGTCCATTTTGTATACTGGAGGCCGTCATCTTGGTTTCTATGGTAGCACGTGGTTGCTATGTGACCTAAAACCTTCTTATAGGACAGGGGTATGTTCGGAGGGTATGTTCCTCTATACAGGAGCATTTTCCCGATTCGCAGAATTACCACAAATAACCCGACAAGTTGTACTATTTCGAATTCTTTCAGATTTCTCTGCTTCTATCTATCTCAATAATTTTCGTCTACCTGACCATGTTCCTTTGTCCTGGAGTACACTCCAGTAGAGTAGAAGAGCCTATCTGCTGGAACAGTTTTGCTTATTATTACTATATTTAGCTGTTCTAGTCTGTTCTTGTTAGTTCTGACCATATTCCTAGTACTCTTGTTGTTTCATTTATCTAGATCACCAAATCACTTCACTTTCCTGACGTTAACTAACCAATCAGATTGCTTCATCCCCGGTAATCTATATGCAGAGTTATCTCCCCTTATTATAACGCAGTCCTGTCCGATTCTCATCATCTCTATATCCAATGGCCACGTCTCATGGAATCCCTTTTTGTGAAACGTCTCTGGTTATGGAATCCCTTTTTAGTGGTATGAGGCCATGAAGTCTATGAGAAAATCCCTCAGTGAGGTCTAATTTACTATCCCTTTTAACCTCATTTCGTTCGTGTCCATGAGGGCCATGAGAAAAGCTCTAATTTACTATCCCTCTTAGCCTCATTTCAGTATTTGAGGATACCTATGGCTTGGTGTTGTATTATTTGAGGATACCTACCGAGGCTACCTTTTGGAGAATCCCTTTTTAGTCGAATGAGGCCATGAGGGCTATGTGAAAAGCCCTCAATATGGCCTCTTTTACTATCCCTCTTAGCCTTATTTCGGTATTTGAGGATACCTATGGCCTGGTATTGTATTATTTGATGATACCTATCGAGAATACCTTTTGTAAAATCCCTTTTTGTGTCATATGAGGCCACGAGGGCATGAGAAAATCCCTCATTGAGGTCTAATATACTATCCCTCTTAACCTCATTCCGTTTGAGGCCATGAGGGCCATGACAAAATCCCTCAGTGAGGCCTAATTTACTATCCCTCTTAGCCTCATTTCAGTGAGGTCTAATGTAGTCTTACCAACGGCTTCCTTATCTGCAAAGCTCCAAGGCCAGGGTCAGAACGCCGGACCTCTGCGCTTGTTTTGTACATGCATAAAACAAGCGCTGCGCTCTGGTGCTCACAGGCGACCATGGGGACCCTGTCCCGTCCTAGCCAGTGTTCACTGCGTCACTAATCGGTTCTTGGAGACCTTAATGCATTTAGCTTGGCGCCTTGATAATTTTTCAGCGCAATACAAGCGCCGGCCTGATCGCAGCAGAGTGTGACAGGGTTTTTAAGTTAGAAGAAGAAAAAGCCATCTATCCTCGAGTGGAACAATGCTCAATCCGAAATGCATTGCAGATGGTACATTGATCCCCCCAAGGAGCGATATGTGTACAAACTAGACATGAAGCGATCTCCACTATCGCTTCAAATGACATTTTAAGGAATTTTCCGACTAAATTTGTGTTTTCTAGTTGAGCCGGATACGGTCAATCTTGTTCCACAGAAAACTTCAAAATAAGTTGTCATCTTCAAAAAGACGACAATAAAGAAATGTATGAAATCAAAAACTCTCTGAGATTCGATTTCTATCGAATAATCGAAATGGTTTCGAACAGTGGCGGAACAGTAAAATATCTAACTTAAGGTGTTCACAGCTGTATTATAAGCAAACGCGTATACTTCGTACGTCACAGTATATTTCTATGTCTTAATCGACCGATCATTGAGCTCAAAAATGAACGACGAAGGAATAGAAACGTTTTCTTTCGAATTCGCCGAAGTTATAAAAGTGCAATAAAAAATTCTTTTTGAACTTCTATGTATTTCAATTTTGATATTAAAATTATTACCAGATGTGCTTTATACTTCATTTTTCGACATTATTTAAATTGGAGGCACATTCCTCAATGAGTTTTAATATAACCTTAGGTTTCTATACAATTCGAACGTCAAACAAATATACACAGTGGGGCACACTCGCCCCCCCCCCCCCCCCCCCCACACACACACACGAGACAGAGAGACAGAGAGAGAAAGAGAGAGAGAGAGGGGGGAGGGTGGGTAGAGCAAGAAAGAATGATATTAAAGCATGCTGTTCTATCTGTCCAAATCTAATCATAAACAACTGAATGATTGTTTCCCCACGTGGGTACCCTGGGAAGTGAAGCATTGCTTCTTTACTGTGGTAAACAAGCTCTGTTTTCCTGGTTAAGTAGGACACAGTCACCAATGCTTGGGGTGGAAGGCCTCTAAAATAGGCAACACTGGTATAAACGATTGTCCTTGGGCAAGGCACTTAAGCCTGCGAGGGGGCATAGTGGCGCTGTGTACTAAGGTGTACTGCACGTCGATGGTGCACTTCTCTTCAACCAATGTTAATGTTCTCTCCGGGTACTCCGGTGTGACAGGAATGACAGTCCGTAGGAACGTTAGTCCCTCTGGACTATTATTCTGCGGAATTATAGTCCTAGGTCTAACATTTCTAGGAATAGTAGTCCAGCGGACTACTATTCCTAGAAATGTTAGACCTAGGACTATAATTCCGCGAAATAATAGTCCAGAGTCCTAGGTCTAACATTTCTAGGAATAGTAGTCCGGCGGACTACTATTCCTAGAAATGTTAGACCTAGGACTATAATTCCGCGGAATAATAGTCCAGAGGGACTAATTTCCTACGGACTGTCATTCCTGTCACACCGGCATCCTCCACCTGTAAAACTGTCTGCCACAAAACGACCCTGGCTGTCGAAAGTGCCGTTAAACCCTAATAAATAAATAAATAAATAAATAACAAAGTGTTGTCAACGAGTTTATATACCCTTTATCCGCATGTTTCGACTCCTAAGGTTCGCAATGGCGATTGTGTTCGCAGAAAATGAGCCGACTGTGGCCGCAGGGAGACCCCGGATTACGTCCTCAAAGCCCATAACGAATCTGCCAGCAAGGCCAGTATGTCCGCAAAACGCGAGCCGAATAAGTCCGCAGGTTTGCCTGCGGACTCAGTCGACTCGCGTTTTCCGGGCGAAATCGGCCTTCGAACACAATCGGCTTTGCGGACTTGATCGGTCGAAACAATCGAAAATGAATATTAACTGTTGACAAATGGCCGACCAAACTATAAAATGGGCTTGGAATTATATGTCGGATACGACGAAGTTATATAGTTACATCTTTTTTCAGCTTGAAGTACGGACAGAATGTTATGTCAGTAATTCAGCCAGTGATTTCATGTTTTAGCTTGCACATTTTCTGAAGTGTAGTCGTTGTTTGTCTTGTCTTTCCGAAGCTCGAACTGCTGACTTCACATTGTTTACAAAATTACAAGTTGAAAGGAAATATAGCTGAATATATTGCACCACGTCTTCTTCCTTTTCACCTTTTCCTAATGCGCTACGGCGCTGTAGCCATGAACATTGGCGTGACCGACCTTCGTGGAATTAACGTCTATTTTGTGCTTGCTAAGGGAACGAAATGTTGAGGCGAATTGTGATACGAGGAAAATGTTACCGCTTATTAATGAGTATTTGCGCTGGGTAAAGTTTTGTTTTGTTATTTTTGTCGGCTTCCAAACATAATTTGCGGTCATTCGTTAGAAGTAGTTGTTCGAGCTCATTCCAATGAGGTGTCATGAGTATTTTTTAGAGGAAAAAAGAAACGCGGTAAACCAGGCAAGTGGTTATGCAAGTAGTGTCGGGCCGCCCAACGTTCGTGGTCACAACACTGTCATGGATACACCACGCAAGTTGTTGTTATTTGCTCAGAAAATGAAGCAAAGGCAATAATTGAGTTTTTTTCACTAATCTGTATGCAATTTATATTTCCGCAAGAATTGTGCACATCATCACCATATTCATTTTTCACAGACATCAAAGTATAACCTTTTTAGAATCGCGTTTGCGAGGCGTCGAGAAATTGAAAACCGAGATTGGCGCTTTGTATTAAGTCGTACTGCACGTTGGTTTACACTTGCCTTCAACCACTCCCAGCTCTGTTTGTGTTGAGTTAGTAAATTAGAGAGTCGGACAGTTACTCGCTGCTGATTGGTGATTATCTCCATCTTCCAAAACCTGTAAAATTGTCCACCACGATGTAATCCTGACTGTCGAAAGTGTCGTTAAACCCCAATAAACAACAGAACTAACGAAAGTTCATATTGGTTCTGTAAATACGATAGTACTCGTTGTTGTTTTTTTGAAACTGTTACTGGTTGTCCAATTCAATTACATCTCCGCGATAGTCGTCTATAAATTATGGTGATACCTGGCATATATGAACTCATCGCCACGATCGTCGGCCACCATATGGCCAACGCCCACGACCGACCGTCGACGTAACATGCCCGTTCGAATTTTTTTTATAAAACAAAATGACACTTCGGAGCAAGGAAAAATCATCTTCCTAGCCATTATCATGTTTAGCACTATCACTGCCAACGCAGGTGTGGTCGGTAAAATATACTTAAATTTGTGTGATTGTTACATAAAAACAGAAGAAAGAACATGATTCTAATTTCAGAAGAATTTTATTAGTCCACGGTGTTGTCATTGGATAAAATGTCTCAAAAATCAATTTAGTGTGAAAGGGGTTAGTTTAACCAATTACCTGACACGACGAGCAGACGACCTATGCAAAATATTTTTGAATAACTAAAAAACTTGATTTTTTGTCTTAAAACCCATCCCAATGAGGGGATATAGAGTATGTTTTTATATGATATATAATTATTATACACTACCTTATAAGATAAGGAGACATGTCTAACGAATATTTTTTATATCTATTGCAGTCCTTAGATTCTCAAATCCATAGAGCTGTGAAAAGTAACACCTCTCAATAGGTCGAAGGGTGCTATTTTATAGTCCTAACTAGGACCTTCATGTCAATTATTAAACGCCTGTTCTTTGTAATCTCTATCTACAGCAACACTAAACCACGCGGAAAATGAAAGTCTGTTGGGAACATATGCGCGGAACGGAAATCGTTGACGGACACTATTTAAATAGAAGAGAAATTTTCTAAACATCGTGCAACGTAATTACAATTTGAATCGCTGGCGATAGCTGAAAATCGTCCCCTGAGTTCCAATGTGTTCTATGTGCCAGTAGGCACATAGAACACATTGGAACTCAGGGGACGAAATAGTAACGCGGGTTCCCCTCGCAAATTTGCTTGGTAATAAAATGTGTTCTTTTTGTTGATAGTTGTCAAATGAATTGCTGAGTGTCCTTCTAATAATTGTTTGTTTTTTTTATAGACGCAAAGGCGTGTAATAAACACAGAACGACACACGCATGTGAATAGGTTAATCGATATGGCACATGTGCCATCGCGGAAGGATAAAACTCGAGGCCCGTGGTCTCTCGTTTTATCATTCCGCGCTGACACTCGTGCCATATCTATTAACCCATTCACACGCGTGTGTCGTTCTGTGTATTACCTTCACCTCCCACTTCCCATCAGGGAAGTGGAAGAAGACGGCAATGACCTGAGGATTCTAGTTAAGACTACTAACATGAGTAATAATGAGGGGCTGTGCCCTGTGACCATCCACAATTTTATTTTAAGTTCATTCTTGCTGACAAGTTCTTGAAGTGACATTTAATTTCGGTTACTGTTTAAAGGTATGTGCATCACCATATTAGCTGTTACTTACTGATGGGTGGTTTCCAGTCCACAGAAGTTGACATTCTAGTCCAATAGGAATTTATGGGGTTGGTGGGTGAAGGAAGTGCAAAAATGAACGTTTCTGTACTTATCATCTCATACCACTGAGACCAGTGTTTTTCACGTTTCTGTAAATTCATCTCACACCATTGTGTACTTAAGAGGTGGATAACTGTCCCAGGGTGAAGAAAATTGCTGGACGTTTAAGCATATTGATTAACTGTGTTGGCTCTTCTGAAGTGTGAGTGACTGGAGTTAGGGTAGTTAGTAAGGGTTCAGCAGATGAACTTGGGTTACGTTTTTCGAGTTTTGTAAATCAGGAGTCCTGAATAATCACATTTCACGAGCAGGCGTTTTATTTGCAAAATAATTAACCATCATATCAGTGTACAGAGGTGTGATTCGGAAGCTTTGAGGGGTGATCATTTTCACACTCCTTGTGATTAAGACATTTGTGCAATTGGTGGACAGTTGCGATAACACGCCTCAGACTCGAAGAACTTTATTCTCCCGACAGAAAAAGAGACTATCTGTCCAGACATGACGCTCACCACGCAATTAGTTTAGATCGATTGCACTACTGTTTTCAGCGTTTGGGTGCTTTTCTTACAATTAAAAAACATGCTTTAATTTCAATTAAAACATCGCAACGCATATAATGAAAAAGAATCAACAAAGGTGCTGATTCCAGAAAGACCTCGTCTCTGGATCAAATATAGGCTCGGCCTAACGGACTCGTCGATATATACCCAGAGAAGAGGTATCGACTCCAAAACATCATCTCGGAAACCCACCTGATGGTAATAACCTATATATATTTCATTGCACTCACCCATGAGATAATCCTGTTACCTACTCAAAACAGCGGGTATTTTCTGCATTCATTACGTATCATTCTGCACAAAATAAATTGTCATTGGCACTTGACGCCATCTTTCTATTTGGCCATGTGTTTGCGGATATCCTGTCGCACCTGCTCCGTAATCCCATCTATAGACTACAGTTCGAATAGAGATGGTCGGTATACCGTTAGTACCGTTCGGTATCGAGTCAATTCAGATTTACTCTACCGAGGGAATCTCAAACTTCAAAATTTCGGTATTGAAAAATATTCCCGACATTTGATAAAAGGATAAACAACAGAATGTTACGCAAAATCCATGACAAGAAGAGCCTATGGACTGTGTATTTCCACAAGCAGTCACCACCGGTCATTTGATGTAACAAAAACGCTGAGAGAAAATACCCAGGGGTATTTTCTCTCAGCATTTTTGTTACAGCAAATGACTGCCGGCTATTGCCTGTGTTACTTCCAACATTTTGACAATTCGGGGATCTGCAGCCGGACAGTATATCAGTAGTACCATTCGATATTGATATTGGTGTGAGTACATGTATGCTATTGACACTAAATGCTGCACCGATATCGAGGTAAATCATTCTGAAAATACCAATACCGAAACCGGACTTGAAAGTTCAATACCACCCAGCTCAAAAGTTGAAAGGATTTGGGAGTAACCTTGGAAATGGTGCATTGTAAATGAATATTTAAAAGCCATGGACTTGGAAAGACAATATAACTGATAAACACTTACCCGTATCTAATTCTTCTGTAGATTTTTGGCTATCCGAACTGTTGCTGATCGGAAACACGGGAAGCGCCTGACCTTGTGGGATAGTGTTCACCGGTTCCGTCGTTGTTACCATCGTTGTAGTAACGTAAGGTCTAAAATGCCGTGCATATTTTGAATAGGGATTGATCAGTTTACTTGGTGCTTTTGTATTGGGTGGCTTTTTTGGAAAATACTTATTATCCGGGGGTGTTTGTGCTTTCCAAGGTAGCTGTTTGTTATGGTATCTCACTCGCTTTTCTGTTTTGGGTTGTAGTGTGTACATTGTTATTCTGTCTAGTTTACGCAGCATGGGTGTTGGAGTTGTGGAAGTGACATGGTGAGGTATACTTGTGTGTGGTGGCAATACGAGCCACTGATTTTTTTCAGTCACCTTCTTAACATCTTGAAAGGTAAACCCTCGAAGAGACCAAAGCCAATGAAGTTTATACTGGATTGTATCTTTTTCATCTCTGATTAAGTTATTCCTTCCAATAGTTGTGTAGATGGGTGTTGTGGTTGTTGGGAATGTATTTATGGGTGGTTGCCATTGCTGATGTGGTGTTGCCCAGTAAACCCATGGAAACCATGGGTAACGACTTTCTGTGGTCGGTGTTTTTTTCCTCGGTGTAACTCTTTTGTATTGCAAAACAGTTTTTCGAGTTGGTTTTGGTGACTGCGATTTAATAGGCCATTTGGATGAACGATATTTCTGATGATATTTTTTCTTTAAATATAAGTAAGGATTTTTCGTTTTACTGTGTTTCATGTCATATATAGATTTATGAAAACGATTTGGCATTTCTTCTCGTATCAATTCCAGGTGTGTCATATTTCTCTCTTTCGAATTCAAAACAGGCACTGGTGTTGTTCTGTAATTATTAAAATACCAGGTGCGACGTGTGTTGTGAAAACTAGCTGTGGGTTTCAACGTTGTTTTAAATTGACCATGTTGCTTTGTGGGTGACTTGGAGTTGGAAACGCAGTCATCCAGATCAGAACCTCTCCAAACACAAACTTTATGCCTCAAAGAATACACTGTATTTGTTCCATGACATTTCATTTTCCAAGACTGAGAACCGTAGCATACATAGAACGTAGCACAGTCTAGCTTGTCACGCACGTATATTTGATGCTGGATCGGGTATTTACAAGGGTTCTCTCGCACTCCCATCACAGAACTATCTTTTAGTAATATGCACTGACATAGATCAACTAATAACACTTCTAAAACTAAGATGTCCAGTAGCCTAAAAGAAGAAATTCTACAACTTTTCAGTTTTAGAATAATATATATAAGATAATTTGTCCATCTCCTACAATATTCTCGGATACATTTCTTTTGGTTCATCATGTTCACAAGTGAACTCTCCTGCGTTCTATATAACTGTAATGGTTCCGTAGCCATATCCTTATGATGCGTAGGATAAGCTGGTGGTTTGCGTATCTTCATGTTTAGTGCATGTCTGTTACGATTCGTGTGATGTCTCTCGCTGTGATTCTCTTTTTGACCTGTTCTCGAGTAACAATCAATCGATCTCGTGCGGGTTTGTGGAGTTTTCACAACAGTTTGCCTCTAGAGAAACAAGTATCTTATAATCTCAAACAAATTTGTTGAGGATTCAACAGCTATTGCTCTTGCATGAGTAGTATTGTTTCGTAGACACATGCGCAGTTGTTTCGCTGATAAATCGGTGCTTCCGCTGATCGATAGCCGTGTGTGTTTTTTCAGTGAAACACAAATTGATTAAGTTTATATTCGCCGTCTTTGGAATTTGAAATGTTGTTAAGTGAACATTTTCGCCATTCGCTGTTAGAAAGCTTCATCTTCTTGCGATCATTCCGGAAATTCCGCATTTTAATTTAGAGTCAATGATTTGAACTTAAATGCCCTCAAATTGATTTGACAGCGCGTATTTGGTACAGTTTCATTCCAAATGTATCCACCCTTTCATTCGCATGTTCCCCATCTTCCTATATGAGCTGAGAAATAACAGAACTGTCCAAAACTAATGGGGAAACTATTTTGCTTTCGCGGGAGGTTTACTGATATTGTAAATTTACAGCATTGTCTGTCGATAGAATTAACCCTTTACCCAACGCAACGGACAAAACCGGCCAGCGCTATTCTCAAAAATTGCCAATTAATTTTTTCATTATATTTTCATTTTTTGTCTCAAAGACATAGGTTATGAGCCCTCGTTGGAACGAGCTCGTCGAGCTCGTTCCAACGAGGGGTCATAACCTATGCTTTTGAGACAAAAAATGAAAAAAATTAGTTATTCAAGAATTTTTTTTACAAGTCTCGTCTGCTTTTTATGTTAGGTAAAGGGTTAAAATATTATAGACTCTCGGCTGCCGACTTGTTGTTTCTTGCGTTCTATACTTATCGACTGCCAATTTTGCTCCACACAAAGAAGTATTCATGTATTATATATTGGATATGATTCTATTGCCAGGAAATGCCTGTTATCACACTCGGCTGATATGACTCCAAGCTCGGCTGATATGACGCCGATCTCAGCCGATACGAACCAAGAAAGAGTTGTCCTCATTACTAGGCTCAACCAATGTGCTTACATCAAAATCGTCCACAGTTATTCGCTGAATGCAATTAGTAATATTGGCGTTACCAGGCAGGGTGGGGTGGTTTGAGACAGAGTTTTGTATGATCAGGAAATAATTATGGCAATAGGTAATGATTAGGTGAATGGAGAGAAGGAAGAAGAGAGTTGTACGGAAAATGCATCGCAAACTAAAATTCAGAGTCGTAAGCGGAGAGTCGATGCAGCAGAAGATGTAGTTTAGTTACCCGAACGTCGCGGCTTCCCCATTGGGGAAGCCGAGATGTTCGGATAACTGAATTAGGAATGAGAATGAGAATAATATTATATTTAATCTTATTTGTTTTACAAGGATTGGCGAACATGTTATGCAACTTATATTAACGCCTCTCCTTGGCCCACTGGCGTAGGGGTGTGGGATAACCTTCATAGCAGCAACTTCGTGGCCTAGCTCTTCTCGAATACTACGAAGGGATCTTTAGCCTGCACGGAGTGAATCTCTCTCCGCACAGAGGACAGCCATTTTATGTCCCCACCCGATAGGACGGTACGCTGTGACAGCATCAACCCCACAACTGATGCTGACAAAGAGTGTTCGGACACCTCGAGAACTTTCCCCGACCGGGGACCGATCCCGAGACCTCTGGCTTGAGAGACCAGCGCACTTATCCACTCGGCCACCACACATACGATTAATGAGAATAATAACAACGATTTACTTTTTTGGAATTATTAATCTCTCTGAAAACCAGAATGTTTTTCTCTTCTCCAAAGTACAGACATTCCTCATTTCCAGTGGTTGTTTCAATTAAGTTCTTTGCTTACAAAATAAACATCCCATTATAGTATTTGTATCAGTTCGGTGTGAATTATATTTCAAACTGCTTAAATCCATCTTGTTCTCTCGACATTCCGTCCATTCTTCCAAGACGATAATTTAACTACTTTTCCCTTCTTCTTCTCTACTTTCCTTGTACTTATCACAGTTTTAACAATTCTGCTTGTTTAATTAGCCGTTGAAGTTTATATCTTAGTTTGAACGTGTTGTCATGCCACATTTTTAAATATGTTATTCTTTTTCGAGAATCGAGATTAATTAAGTTGTATAATTTGTTCTCTAATCCTTTTGTATTCCCATGGCAAAAAAAATGTGTTCAAACCAAAAGAATGAGAAACAATAACATTGTCAGGAAATAATAACAGGTCCAAGAACATTTTGTAATTATTTGTTTTGGTTTAATAAATAAAGAAGTTATTACTTGGTTTGTTTCATATCGGCTGAAAGATTAGCCCTCGGTAACTTCACATCAGCCTTCGACCTTTGGTCTAAGGCTGATATGAAGTTCCCACGGGCTGATATGAAACTAACCAAGTATTATTATTTATTTATTGGTGTTTAATATCACATATCTATGCACAACGGCTAATCATGACCGTGACAGCTTTACGGGTGGAGGAAGTCGGAGTACCCGGAGAGACAGAGCAACGACGAGCAGCTGCCAGCTCCACGACATCGTAACTCCGCACTGCAGCACAGGCAGGGTTAGATTGGTTGGAGACATGCGCACCATCGACGTGCAGTACGTTGGTACACGGCGTCATCGTGCCCCCATGTGGGCAATCGCGGTTAAGTGCCTTACCCAAGAACACAACGCGGGAGTCCGGATCGATCGCTCAAACGGTCACCCATCCGAGGACTAACCGGGCTCGACGTTGCTTAACTTCGGTGATCTGACGAGAACCGGTTACCGCAACGCCACCGCGCCCCCAACTAACCAAATAAAAATCTCAAAATACCTGTCTAACTCTTTATACAGGGGCATCGACATTAAAATATTCTCATTTGTTTCATCTTCTGTATCTTTGAACTCGTTTCCAACACGATGTAATGAGGTATTTTGTGGAGAAGCATTGTACTGTCACCGTTTTTGTTTAATTATTTATATATCGCATTGGTAAGTTACTATCTAGCACTTGCGAGTTATCGAACACTGTGAGTTATTATCAAGAATTTGGGAGGCAATAGGGTACCTCACATATAAAATATAAGATTCCATATTTCCAGGAGTAGTATATTATGTATCCGAACTGGTCTGATCAGCAAAATGTCATGCATGATCGAATATGTGACGTCATAGAGTAGGTGACCAGTGACGTTTTGTGGGATAGTCATGGTAGCCCGCGTCATTCTCATGATGATAAAAACCTGGAGATAGTGCACATGCACGGCGCGTGCCAGGAAGGCTATTGGATGGTATAAGAAATAGGATCCATAAAGATCATGATCTTGAAGAAACAGTAACAGGAGCTAGTATTTGGGAGTCATGGCATGGTCTAGAAGTTAGGAACCATGGAATGGTCTTAGAGCTAGGAGCCGAATAGAAGCTATTGGGCATAACTATCCTCGGACAGTTATCCTTAATTATTATATACTTTAAAATAACCACATTTCTATTGGCTGGATCTTATGCACGTGACTACTACTCAAAAATCCATGCACTCCGGTTTTCCAGTGAATATCAACTTTCTAAATAAAATTTTGGCAATCCCCTCCCTAGTTGTATTTCAATCGACGTGCATGCGCAGTCAACCTGACTTCCGTCTCATTTTTATGTTATTCTCCAGATGATAACTATTTTATTGTTAAATAAAAGTATTTCTGGTTGATATTGTTTTTTTTGGAGGATGGTGTATTTAATAAACAGTTATGAACTTGGGTGGTGGTAAATAGGATGTGATATGAACCTAAAAAACTTATACTGACCTCGACTAACGCCTTGGTCAATATAAGTTTTTTAGGTTCATATCACATCATATTCACCACGACAAAAGTCCATAATTATAAGAGCTATCCTCCAAAATATATGCCAATAGTATATCACCATGTCATTATGTCAAAAGTATCCACAGATACCCGAATCAAAGAGAGTCGTACGAGGAGTCATTGTTTCGAGCAAGTGCTCGATAGCTCATTTGCTCAATGAGATTCGGGCGTGGCAGCATAACTTGTTCAAGTCACTCATCGATTGACTCTTGGACTCATTCATAGTACCCAATGGTCTCGTATCAAATAATGGATTCTGTATTGTGTGACATGGGCTGGACATAGATAAAACTAGCGATCATGCTGAACCTACCACTTGATCGTGGCCTGAGATCGAGGTATGGTGTGTAATAGGAATAGTAGAGTCCTGTAGTCCGGGATAGAATAGGGTCCCAGATAGGTAGAGATCGATGATTCTGTGAGAATACGAGCAAGAAAAACAGTTGTGGGATAGTTTCTGGTAATGAGACACATTCCCATTGAATCGAACGACACCCCCAAACATTTTAAACCAATATAACACTACGTGCTACTCATACCAATCGAATACCATCCAAGGTGGTGAGTGTTTAGAAAGTTCAGGTGTCGTTTTCGGCAATTATAGTGTTTGCTGGTTCGTTTTCGGTAATCCGATATACTCCATTCAATAGAATATACCCCTAAAACACACCACTACTGTATTAGATGACCGATAGTTTCTCAAAGTAACCACGTTTCGTCATAGACACCAAGATGGCGGCCTCCGGTAAATAAAATGGCCGACGAAAACACATTTCACCTTAAAACACCTTGTCTATGGTCCCAGCTTTAAAAGACTGGGTGATCTTTGAAGATGCAACTGCTTCAGTTTAATTTTATGTCGCATATATTAACTCTTTACCAAACATGAAAAGCAGACGACACTTGCAAACAAAATTCTTGAGTAACTATTTTTTTTTGTTTTTTCTCTCAAAAATATAGGTTGTAACCCTCATTGGGACGAGCTCGACGAGCTCGTTCTAAAAAGGGGGTCATAACCGATGTTTTTGAGACAAAAACTAAAAATACAATGAAAATAAATTGGCGATTTTTGAAAATCGCGCTGGCCGTTTTTGGCCGTTACGTTGGGTAAAGGGTCAAGCAGGAATTCCACCAGGCATAGTCCTGGGACCGAGCCATTGGACTGAAAATTGTAGAGTCTTTCGGAAGGTGTCCTGACGGGAGTCAATGCCAGGTCTACGGTTCCCAACCTCCTAGCTACAAATGCACTGCCACCATACCAACTGAGCCTACGGCGACCACTCCTCCCTCCTAACAAAAGGTTACAATTAACTCAGCCAGTATGTCAGTTCACATTTACAACCCGTCCGGAGGCCGTCTGGCTTCAGACTGCAGTTATTATTTTATCTTCAATGCCCCGTGTATACACCTCTTATAATAATACAAAAATGGGACGAAATTATGCCTTGGACCGAAAAATCGGTCTTAGGGAGTTCAAATGATTAATATGACGTAGGGTATTCTTTGTGGCAAGTTATACACAATCCAAATCGTCCAGATAATTCGATTGGATGCGATTTCAGTCACTCTCATTCAGAAACTGCCCAATCACGACGATGTTTCTAAATACAACAAGTATTTCTTTCTTGAATTCCATGAAAGTAACTGTAGTTGCGGGACCTTCTTGAGCACATCTTCTACGGGAGATCTCATGATAGAAGAAGAGTTCAAGGAGGTTCCGCTTTTGAAAGGAATTTGATTTTTTTTCTGAAATATAATTTCGCTTTTTTCATTGACTTTCCTACGCAGAAAGGTTGCGTTTGAATACAATACTCGAACAGAGACTGACAATGTAACAGCTGTAAGAATCTCAATTTGAAGAGCGGAGAGATTCGATTCAAGGTTCGATTCGACTCGATATGCTCAGCTTGGTTCATGATTCGTGATTCGAATTTGGAATTCGCATGGCTCTAGTTCAATACTGGCGTGTAACTGCTCAATGGTAATCCTTCTCGACGGCAATTGTGCTACCACTTTACAAAATAATCCCTCGTCATCCGTGCCCCTCCTCTCTCTCTCTCTCTCTCTCTCTCTCTCTCTCTCTCTCTCATAGTGTCTGTTATATGACTGTTTTCTTCACAAATAAAATGAAATCTGTTGTCTCATGGTGAATCCTTGAAATAACTAGAACATCTCTCAGTGGATTACTGTTGAAATGGAATCAGATGGAGTGTTTGCATTTACTATTGAGGTTACAGGATAAACATCAATAAAAGTTCATATGGATTTCAAAGCACTAAATCTGTGCCAACATTTAAAACCTATAACAAATGGTAAACATAAGTGCATGTGACACTGGCTCGAAACAAAAGCTTTGGTGACCCGTATACAACGATCAACACACCTGCTCGTGCCGGTGTGACAGGAATGGAAGTCCATAGGAAAATTAGTCCCTCTGGACAATTATTCCGTGGAATTATAGTCCTAGGTCTAACATTTCTAGGAATAGTAGTCCGCCGGACTACTATTCCTAGAAATGTTAGACCTAGGACTATAATTCCGCGGAATAATAGTCCAGAGGGACTGACGTTCCTACGGACTTCCATTCCTGTCACACCGGTCTCTTCGTCCTCGAATATCCTGGATAAAACAGAATCTTTTTTATTAGAGTCGGATGTGCATGTTCAAGACAGCTTCAGATTATATCGGGACATGGGTATATTGATGGGGACTCGCCTCTCTCTCCCGGAACAATTCTGAGTTTTGGAGATGGCTGTGGGAGTCGGATCGAGGACCCTAAAACACTCGCATCAAGTAGCAAAATCCATGCACAGCCAACAACATTTTGGAGCCTTCTACGAGGGTTTCGCATTGCTGCATGTTTCAATCTTTTCTGGAAGGAGCTGTGTTAGCCACCCTTCCAAAATGAATGACATTGATAATTATGTCTAGCCTTTCAGACAATCTGGCGCCGCTGGCAACATATTGTTAGATTTATTCGTTCATTTATGGTGAACTCACTGCAGATAACGCAATATCGAATCTTCTGTGCTAGTCCTGATAATACGATATCGAATCTTCTTTGATAGTACTAGTAGTATGTAATGAGGTTTTCACCCCCTTTTTGGATGACATCGGTAGTTGACCTAGGAAGTGACGCCATGTCACGTGACTTAGTGGCGCCTTGTTGGCTTGTTATGCTAGCCCGTGTGAGCTGCCATGTTGCTGCGTCATTACCATAATGATCACTGTCTGTGCGCATGCGCAGCGCGCGTTGTTATAGTGATACGTGTTTCCGTCGTCCCTTTGGTATACTGGGTGCCGCCATCTTGGTTTATATGGTGGCACGTTGTTTCTAGGTAACTAAAAACTGTGTAATGGGATGAGGGTATGTTAGGAGGCTATGTTCGACTGAATGGGGGTATACCTAATTACCACAAACAACCCGCAAATCACTCCAACCCGACAATCACTTCAAATCACCAAAAACAACTTGGCGAAGCCCCATCTTGGGTTAATAAGAGTAGCATGTAGTGCTATAGGACGGAGAGATCAATCACCTCACGTTGCGTTCGATTTAATAGGGGTATATCTAATTACCCAAATGATCTCGACAATCACACTAAATCATAAAAAAACACCCAAAATCTTTGTAACGGACCCGGAGAAGCAGATGCTGGATGTATCTATTAAAGGATACCTTTCAGATGATATCTATTAGAGAATACCTTTTGGGAGATATTTTTAGATGTAGTCTGGATCATATAATAAACACACTATTACAACAGTCAGCTAATCGGGGTCATATAATAAATAAATTGTTACAACAGTAAGTTAATCAGGGTCATATAATAAATAAATTATTACAACAGACCAGTAATCGGGGTCATATAATAAACAAATTATTACAACAGACCAGTAATCGGGGTCATATAATAAACAAATTATTATAAAAGTCAGGTTATCAGGGTCATATAATAAACAAATTATCACAACAATCAGTTAATCGGGGTCATATAATAAACAAATTATTACAACAGACCAGTAATCGGGGTCATATAATAAACAAATTATTATAAAAGTCAGGTAATCATGGTCATATAATAAACAAATTATCACAACAATCAGTTAATCGGGGTCATATAATAAACAAATTATTATAAAAGTCAGGTAATCAGGGTCATATAATAAACAAATTATTACAACAGTCAATTAATCGAGGTTATCATATTCTGTTTCGCTGACAAGACCAGATTAGCCAGATTTGTTTGTTCTGACTGATCTGGAATCGTCAACTCGGCGGAGTTTGACAACCTAGGTTAACCTGATCTTTGTAATAATCTGAAAATATGATTATTTATTGAGAGGTAGGTCGGGCATTGTCAAGTAGCTAAGCGGTATGGATCTTGGGTGTTTTACGCTGAATTTAATGTTCCAAATCCTCCCGAAGGAATCGTACGTGATAGATCGGGTTTTATGTCGTCGTAAAATGATACACCTTTCATATATGATATACGATTTAACCGTGTTTTCTGATTTTATCTAACAATCATATAGATTTTGGCCTGAAAATCACGAGAAACGGTACGTATCACATAATGTGTTCCGATTCCGTATCATATAGATGACTCATTCTGATTCCGTATCATATAGACGACTGGTTTCCGGTAGCGCTACGGGCTATCATAACAGGCACATAGATACATTCTATTAGCGTTTCAGTGGTCGACCGAACATTATGTCCCAAAAATGTTTAAAAATAATTTACCTAACATGAAAAGCAGACATTTGCAAAACAAAATTCTTGAATAACTAATTTTTTTCATTTTTTTGTCTCAGAAACATAGGTTATGACCACTCGTTGGAATGAGCTCGACGAGCTCGTTCCAACGAGGGGTCATAACCTCTGTTTTTGAGACAAAAAATTGAAAAATAATGAAAATTAACTGGCGATTTTTGAGAATAGCCTTGGCCGGTTTTGGCCTTTACGTTGGGTAAAAGGGTTAAGATTTAATCTGTGTATGTGACAGAATTGTTAGATAAATGAATTATCATGATAATGTGCATGTCCTGTGATTTGCATCAGATTCTCGGTGGTGTCCAAAAATGGGATCACAACTCGCCAGCAAAGCCGGCTCGTTGAGATCCCATTCTGGACACCACCTCGAATCTGCTGCAAATCACAGGACATGCACATTATCATGATAATCTGGTATCAACCAAACAGTGTTATTCTGGTTAGAACATGATCGTAAAATAATATCTAAAAGAAATGTAAAATTGATCTACCACTTTGTACGACTTAAGTAAAGGTGTATAAGATGATGTATGCATACCAATACTGGGGAGTTGTCTTACAATATAAAAAACCCATTGAACATATATTATCGCCTTTATCGATCATTTGATGGTTCCACAAGAACAAGATAACCCGAGGCTCTAAGGCGGTATCCAGTGTAGTACTAGTACAAGCCACCCATCCAAGAGATGTTCTGCATTGAATCATCAACACTTTGTGATGATTGAGTTTGAAAATATGGTTCGCACAATCTGATTCAAATGTATACTGTATTTTTAAACACAGCATAAAAACAATTGTTCTACAAGCATGGCATTCTGATCCAATATTGGCCGCAATCAGCAAAATTATGAAAACATTTACCTTAACTACTAGGATGCTCCAATAAAAACCAACAAATGCTGTATCGTGCAGTTCCATAAAAAACAAAACGAAAACACATTTTCTTTGTGTTGCCTCCACGACAAATGTAAATTTTCTTGTAGATAGTTTATCATAATCATGTTGTTGAGTAATATCGTCCCCTGAGTTCCACTGTGTTCTGTGTGCCTACTGCACTAATGCTGGACCATCAGAAGAGCTGGAAACCTGTCTGTTCACATTACACCAGGTACAATTCCAAGCCTGACATTCTTAAAAATGCAGGAGGGCTAAAACTCGCTCCCCTCGCATGGTCTAGGCGAGCGATTAGCTCTCCTCAAGTTTACAAAAGTTAAAATTGCAAAATGAAATTTTACTGTTAATGAATTCTGCCAAGTGGGCATTGAACATTTTATTTCGTGCTGCTAACAAGGTAGTCTCTGTAAGACGGCTACACTGCCCCTCCCACACCTCCGGGTCTTGGCAAGGCCCGGAGATGTGGGAGGGGCAGTGTGGCCGTCTTACAGAGACCACTAATATACATGTAGCAGAGATCTTAAAAGATGTGGGTTTTAGGCATAGGCAGTTATGGTAAACATTATTTTCTAAGGCCAGTTTTCTCCCTCCTTATTTTTTTAAGGCGAGTAGTAGGCGAGCGAATAAATCGCACTCCTGAAAATGCCAGGCCTGCAACTCCGAGGTCGGTAAAATATATTTTATGAAGTGTTATATGGTATTACTGAACTAAATATTTGAATCAGAGTTACTCGCCTTGAAATGTTGCACCCGGAAATGATGCAATCTCTAAAAATAAACAGCCGTGGGAAAATATATTGTTTCAATAAATGTTTGAAACATTCTATTGACATTTTGCATTATTGTTGAATATTCCTCATAAAAAGGAGGGTGATTTGATGACTTTTGGACCTAAAAAGTACAATTTACTTTCGTGTGTTTTTGTAAGGAATTCCCGGAAAAATATGTGCACATGACCGGGTCATTTTTTTTCTCTTATTTGTTGCATGACCCCCTGTTTTGGGGTCAGAAAAAGTTGTCTGAAGGGCTATACTTGATAAAGATATTGGAATGCCAAAATTAAAGTGATGCGATCATATGTTTTTTTCAACGTTTCAGCGGTGGCCTATGGGAAAATATTTCGTTCTGTGATAACTACTGGAAATATGTTTGTTGGCTTCCAAACCAGATTCAGTTATTATTTGGGGGATTATTTCACATTTAAATGTTTATTGGGGGACAACACACCTTACAAAACTGTATTATTGCTTTGAAAAGTTACAGTTTTGTCACAGTTATCAACAAAGGCTATATATTGCCCAAACTAAGGCTGTTAATGCAAGCAAATTCACATTTTGAGCAAGTGTATTTCCCAGGAGCACACTATAACATCTGGCAGCTGCTAACTAGCAGTCTGTCTTACCCTTATAACACATTTATTTAAACCATGGCTCCCCCTCATAGTTCTAAGGGCAGGGAGGATTCCAATCTTCCAACTCCCTCCCAAATCACCATTCAAACACAGCCAGAAAACCTATACTGCACTTCTGTTCACTGGTATTTATAAGTTTTTCTCTTCTATATTATGCTCTTTAAAATGTTGGAAAACAATTCCTTCACTGAAAGAGTATTTTGGAACACAAATTTGGGGAGGGGAGGGGGCTACAGTGAAAAAAATAACATTATAAAATGACAAATGTGAATGAATGGCATTTTTGCATAGTTACCAATATAGCAGTTTGGTACTAGTACTGTCATGGTTACCATGATAAGCACAAATTTACAGTGACAGTTGTGCAATATTGCTCTCTCCATGAACCAAGTCCCCCTCCCACACATACTTAACCCTTCTGCTGATGATAAACATTTGGAAAGACTGTACAGCATGCTTTAGAGGCTAAGGTTAATATCATACACTTTCAGTTTCTTTTGATTCACTTTGAGACTGCAGCACTCATGGTCCACTGAGTTATTTTTCTATTAATATTGACAACCTTGTCCAGGCTCTCCGACTATATTTTTCATTGTATGTTATTCAGTACTCTCGTGTAAACTTCCTAAATGTGCGACGGCAAGCCTATCATGCTGTCTGTCCGTCTCTTCTTCAGACAAGGTGTTTCTTTGCTTTTCATTTGCCTGGATCTACATTTTCATAAATTGGCAGCTGGCTGTCTTTCACCCCCCCCCCCCCCCCCCCCCCCCCACACACACACAAATATATTAAAATCAAAGACCACTATATTCTTGAAGCAAATGTCTAATTCGTCCTCTTTGGAAACATATTTTCTACAATTTCACTCTTTTTGTCAGAATGGGTGTCTCCGGGGATTAAAACAAAAGTTGTGAAAGTGCAATTACAGTTAAAACTAGAAGTCCTGTCTTAAAATGCGCATATATAGCACGTCGATTTGCGCGTTAATCTACGCGTTATGACAATGGTAAGGCTATCAAATTCTGCACATACGGCATATGCACAAGCAAAGTTTCAGCCAATGGACCTCCGGGTAACCCGGAGATCCATTGGCTGGAACATTGCTTGTGTTTGCTATGGGTAACTAGGAGAACCTGTCATGCTTTGGCTGCCATTCGATATGGCAATTGCGCGCAATTCTTACGCGCAATTAAGCTTAGAATAGCGCACAGTTCGTGACAGGACTTCTAGTTTTAACTGTATGGGTACTTGGAGGACACGCAAAACACTATAGAATCAATATTTGATGGTTTTAGGAATTTTAACAGTGTTATGAGGTACCACAGTAGCAGGTACTGGTCATTCGTTTGGAAAAAACACTGTTTTATGTTTTGTCAGTGCCATACCAATGACTCTAAGTGCCTTAACTGAGAAAACTGAAGCTTTTTCTTTACAAAAATTGCAAAAAATTGTTCAAACACAATGTGAAATGTCTTCAGAAGCCAGAATGTGATTTAAAAACTATCACAAATGGAAAATGTAATATCACAGTAGGTTTGGTTTGGGTCAATATCAATTAATTTATGAATTATACCACAGACCTTTATAAAAAGGGGCATACCGAGGGGTTCTATTCAGGGCTATATTTTACCACATCATCAGGTAGAAGAAAACTGGACATCAGTTGTTAGGATAAAATGGAAAAGTCCTTTTATATTGGTGACATAAAAATCTACATCCCCAGTTTTTGAAACAAAATTGACATTCATATTGTTTCGTGGGGGTTGGAAGACTGTTTTGCTTGCAGTGTGGTTAAATGAGACAGATTTGTTCCCCAAATATTGTGTGCTGATGCAGATTTTAGTTTTATTTTGGGATCAGTGTAGTTTTTAAAGAAAGCTGTAAATTCTCATCCCTCTCAGCTAATTTACGAGGTAACAGGCTAGAAAAATCGTTTGGAGGCAATACCAGTTTTTAAGCCCATTTGACAAAGTTTGGACACTTTTCCTTAAAAGAGCAAATTTCCCATGTTTTTGACTCAGCAGAAGCCAAAAGTTGGATTCGAATGCAGAAATGACTCTTTTATCTTATGGGAGTGGTAAAATGTCTCTTTGGTATGGTTGGGGATAATTATAGGTATCGCTGAACTAAATATTTTACTTTGAGTTACCCGCCTTGAAATGTTGCACTCGGAAATGAAGTAGTCTCTAAAAATAAACAGCCTTGGGAAAATATATTGTTCTAATAAATGTTTGAAGCATTCTATTGACATCTTGCACTATTGTTGAATATTCCTGATAAAAAAGAGGGTTATGTGATGACTTTTGGACCTACAAAATACAACTTACTTTTTATGTGTTTTTGTAGAGAATTCCGTGAAAGATATGTGCACGTGACCTGTACTTCCCTTCGTGTCATTTGTTTTCTCTTATTTGTTGCATCACCCCCCTCTTTTTGGGGCAGAAAAAGTTGTCTGAAGGGCTATCCTTGACAAAAATATTTGAATGCCAAAATTAAAGTGATGCGATCATACTTGTTTTCGCCTGAAAGTTATAATGGTGGCCTATGGGAAAATATTTAGTTCTGTGATACCTACAGACGTGTGAAGAGATGATAGAGGTTGGGACGTGGCAGGTACAAAACGTGCATTCGAGGGAAATGAATGCTAATGAAAACACTCCCGTAGAGTTGAAAACCTCAAAGAACACCAACTCCACGTTTTCCGTAGACATTCTTTTTCAAAACAGCCACATGTCGCCTTAGAAACCGAGATGGCATCCTCGATCATCCAAAATGGGCGACCGAAACTTGTTCCACTCTAACAACATGCGCTACACATGCTCACCACATATCATCCTGGTAATTATGTCACATGACAACCTATGCAACCTACCATGCCAATACACATAACACCCATCAAGCACGAGGTACAACGATGCCTTGCTTCCCAACCATTTGCCCCTAAATGGGCCCTTTTGAATCCACGATATACTACAGAGGATGTTAGTTTTAATGCACCAATGTCCGGATCTCATCATTTCAAAATGTTACATTTTTAAATTCATATCCCATAAACTACAGGACATCTTAATTGAGAAAAATGCAGCAGATAGCATGCATTAGTGATTTTTAAAAAATCAAAAATATGTCACTATGTTTCTGAAAAACATATCCATTTGAACGAATAAACGCTTTTTAAATGATCTACTTTTTAAACATTGTGAATGAAACACGACATGAAAATGTAATATTTTTCATAGTAAATCCCAGGATATTTGCCGAAAGCCGTGGACTTTAACGAGTATTGAACACAGACCAAACGGACCCCTATTAATCTCTCTGTTAAAAAATGAAGGTTCCGATCGGCGCGTTAATCTACGCGTTATGACCATAGAAAGGCTATCAAATTCTGTGCATATCGCCTGTGCACAAGCAATGTTTCAGCCAATGGACCTCCGGGTAACTCGGAGGTCCATTGGAAGAAACATTGACTGTGTTTGCTATGAGTAACCAGGAGAACCTGCCGTGCTTTGTATGCCATTCAATATGGCAATTGCGCGCAATTCCTATGCGCAATTAAGCCTGGATAAGCGCACAGTTCGTGACAGGACTGCTAGTGTTAACTGTAATTCTAGTGGCGACTCAGGTTGGGGCTGGCTGACTCAGCGCTAGCTCCTAAACATACTTATATCTTTCTAGGGACATAGGAGTATGAATAATCAAGGATTTTACTTGCGTTTGTTCTTTCAATAAAGTGGAGAATTACATTATCATTTTGACATTTTTAGTCTTAATTCTTGCCAACCTTACTTTCATGGTTTTGGTCGCGAATGTAGAAGAGGGCCATTGGGAGTGGAAGGAGGTGAAAATCTGGTTTGTTCAGACTGTGATGGTTCAAGTCCCGACTGATAAAATATTTGTCGAAGGCATAGCTGACATTTTTCGTCATTGAACGAGAGTTACGGAAAAGTTACCTCCCCTTAATTTTCTAACGCTGTCAGTAAATTCAAAACTGAACGTATGAGAATTTCATAAAAAAATGAGATTCCAAAATGTTAGTGAATTTCACAAACGTCGGGCATTTAGAGCAGTATAAAAATATACAGAAGCTTTTTTTGGCTGTTTATTTCTATTTAAAAAGAAGAAAAAGGCATTTTCACCATCTTTTTAATATTCTCTCTGGTTCTGCAACATTTTCCCGTTCATAATAATAAGAAGCATAATAGAGTGCGCTTCGTAACATATGATACAAACATCGTACTTTCCATTAATATAAAAAATTAAGCGGGAGCAGGGATGTGGCGATGGGTAGGGGGGTTTCTCCACCCCCCCCACCGCCCCCACCCCCCAGCTATGAGTATTTTGTTCCAATAGTTGGAAATTCCGAGGTCAAAAATCAGATAGTTGAAACTAACATTGTTCATGAAAAATATTAAAATTCCAACTAATGATGAGAAATTTTGATCTTTTATTTCCAACTGGAAACTTGAGTTTCAAATTTCCTACTCTAAAATTGACATGGCCTCAAAATTTCGACTCTGACATCAATCCGGTAAATTTTCTGACCCAGACACATTATAAATGATGCTTTTTTCGTTTCAGGACAAGTGAAAATTTTCAGAAGGGTTCATAACCCTCTACCCAACGCAGACGATTTCAAAATTCATTATTTTAAATATTTTTTTAAAAAATTTCAACAAAATCATATCATGTGACCCCTCTTTGGAACGGCTCGACGAGCTCGTTCCAAAGAGGGGGTCACATGATATGGTTTTGTTGAAATTTTTCGAAAAATAATATTTTTTCAGCAGCTGTATTTGCATATTACGTGGGCGGATGCGGGCGATTCGTTGGGTAAAGGGTTAAAAAATATCACCCAGCGCTGCAGTACAACCACCTATCGAAACCACTTACAGTTGGAATTTGCACCGGTGGCACCCCCCCCCCCCACCCCCACCCCCAGCTGAAACCCACTAGCCACATCCCTGAGCGGGAGTGGGGGCGGGGGTGGAGATATTATGTATATTTTGACTGTTTGTTTCCATTTAAAAATAAGAAAAAGGCATTTTCACCATCTTTTTAATATTCTGCCTGGTTCTGCAACATTTTCCCGTTCATAATAATAAGAAGCATAATAGAATGCTCGTCGTAACATATGATATAGACATCGTACTTTCCATTAATATAAAAATTTAAGCGGGAGCAGGGATGTGGCGATGGGGGGGGGGGGGGAGTGGGGGGGTCCCCCCCCCCCAGCTAGGAGTATTTTTTTCAATAGCTGGAAATTCCGAGGTCAAAAATCAAATTGTTGGGAATTCAATAAATTAACATTATTCATGAAAAATATTAAAATTCCAACTAATGATTCGAAATTTTGATCTTTTATTTCCAACTGGAAACTTGAGTTTCAAATTTCCTACTCTAAAATTGACATGGCCTCAAAATTTCGACTCTGACATCAATCCGGTATATTTTCTGACTCAGACACATTATAAATGATGCTTTTTCCGTTTCAGGACTAGTGAAAATTTTCAGAAGGATTCGTAACCCTTTACCCAACGCAGACGATTTCAAAATTCATTATTTTAAATATTTTTTTAAAAAATTTCAACAAAACCATATCGTGTGACCCCTCTTTGGAACGAGCTCAACGAGATCGTTCCAAAGAGGGGTCACATGATATGGTTTTGTTGAAATTTTTCGAAAAATAATATTTTTTCAGCAGCTGTATTTTACGTGGACGGATGCGGGCGATTCGTTTGGGTAAAGGGTTAAAAGATATCACCCAGCGCTGCAGTGCAACCACCTAACGAAACCACTCACAGTTGGAATTTGCACCGGTGGCACCCTCCCCCACCCCACCCCAGCTGAAACCCTCTAGCCACATCCCTGAGCGGGAGTGGGGGGGGGGGGGTGGGCGGGGGTGGAGATATTATATATATATTATATATACCGGTTGAACCCGGTGCTTCTTTAATAAATTTTGAAGATTATTCCCATAATTAGTGTGTGGAATGTAATATTATTGCGTCCGTGGAAATATTGCCCACACGTGGAAAGTTACCAGTCCACGGCGGTCGTACTGTTAGACTCCAACCCAGACGAATATTTCGAAAAGTTTGGAAACATCATTGTGGGGTACACACCCCTAAACCTACCTTCACTGCCCCTTGTATAAAGGTGTACCATGACAGATCATGCACTGTCCCAAAATATCTTGGTGTACCGGGGTATTTTGGGACAATATCATGGTTTAACATACTAATTTTATTGAATATCCGTCAAATCGTTCGCAAGGCGTAACTAATCTCTGCGGAAAATTTCTCCGACCTTACCTGAAAAATGTGAGGGTGGGCAAAGAAAAACAGGAAAACAAGCGATTACTTCGACTCTTTTTACCGAGATTAATTTCACAATTACAGCATGGTTTTCTTTCGATTGCAAGCTGGGGCTAAGTAGGTTTGTGACACAGTTATTCGCACCTTAGAAACCATATAACTATATTTCATAACATCGAAAAAGTACAAGGGCAAGATGTTGTGATTGTTTTCACATTTTTTGTGTGGTTCAATTCGTGCTTTAAAATTCCAGTATCAACATCTAAATGCTGCTTAAGTTCTGTTTATCGTTAGCTGTGTGGACAAGAATTTAGCTCATGGGAACACGTCCAAATGTCACCATCACGAATACTTTTAGGTGCAAAACCTTTGCATATATGCGATTACTGTTCGGGTGAAACAATATTCCCTTCTCACAGGAAATCCTAATTATGCACTGAAATGACAAAATATACACGGAAACTAACAAAACATTTGCTAATGTCCTGTAATCTGAAGAGTAAATATTCTTGACTGAGTCTCTCTGCTTTTTCGTCCTCTGTTGCGTCACGGCATTAGAGCATCCCTCAATAATTCTTACATCAATAAACGCTTAATCAAAATGCAGGAAAAAAGTATCTATACTTTAAACCTGCATCCGTCTCTCAAAGATATTGCTTTGTTGATATTATAAGGGAGATGCACGGATGAGGCGTCATGGAATCAAATGGCACAATTTTGCATTTCCGACTGTAATTGCACCAATAAACCCCAAGGTTTTTGACTATACTGTACGGCCCCAGTGGAATGGAAACTTTCCACGAGTGGCCAATATTTTCATGGACGCAGTAATATGAGACTCTAAACACTAATTATAGGAATAATCCTCACAAATTCAGTTGATGACTCACCGGGTACCGCCCGGTGCTTCATTAATTAAAATTTTGCTGATGATGATTTTTATTACCTGGTAAACGCATGCGTAAACATTAATGCCCACGCGTGGAATATGACCAGTCCACAGCAATTGTGCTGTAGGTATGTCATATAATTGCACACTGAGTTAGGGGCTTGCGAAGTTTCGAAATTCGGTTCGGTTCGAAATTGTCCTGATAATTCGATTCGATTCGATACCAGTGGCGCAGATTTGTAAATTTTCAAATCGTCAAAATGATCCTAAAATTATACCAAGTGTCTCCTGTTGAACTCTTCTTCCTCCATCAGGTCTCCTGAATAGGAGACCTGATGATAGAAGAAGAGGTCAAGGAGGTTCCGTTTCCGAAATTACTTTGATTCCGTTCCGGAATAATCCGCATTTTTGATTGACTTACAATATTTACAAATTGAAGAGCAGTGAGATTCAATTCGAGATTCGATTCGATTCGATATTCTCTGCCGGATTTGATTCGAAATTCGAGTCAACCCAAAGTCTTATTTTTAGTTTTGAGAGTGTACAAATGTGACAATGTACAGGCATTCCTACCAAAGATTAACAGCAAATGTAAGCGAATTTAGTCGCATGTTGCCAATGAATCGGTCGGTGCAGTCAATTTCTTCCACTTCACCCATCTTCCAACCAGATGCCCGAAGATGGATGGGCCTGAAGAAAACAGACCTAATAATGACCAGACCGTTGTATACCTACCAAAGACAGAGAGACCAGTGAGAGTACGTGCATTTACGGATAAACGATTATAATGCCTGTCGTGACAGAAAAGAACGTCGTCAGTAAAAATTTCTAAGATATTGTAGACTTCCTGATGCCCACTCTATGTCCTCAACCCACACCTCCAACCAATCCCAACACAGAGGCGGACTGGGCCAAGAAAAGTTACCTGGGTATGCACCGGGGAAGGGCAGACTCGGAGAAAATTTTGATTTTGTGAACTGAACGAACGCGGCTTCCTTGCATCTGAGCGATCAATAGCGGTGCACATAGAGGACATTTCGATGGCATTTTTGTGTCATCTTCATCGATCATTCGACAAAAATGGTTCTTTCGGCCCAATCAGAGGAAATGTGGATTTTTGAAATTGATGGAACACCGTGTCCTTACATCTGAGTGATCATTGGCAGACTAGACTGCTGGTATATCAAAATGTTCTCTATGTGGACTGCCAGTGGCAGTCCACATAGAGAACATTTCGATAGTCCAGTAATTTATGCAATTAGATCCATTTCGCCTTTTGGTCATCTTTACGTATTAACAGGGGTTGGGCTGCATCAATTTTGGGGGTCCCAGTGGGAACTCAATAAGGGGCCCACCGGGAATTATCTCGGTGGACCATACGGCCCGCCCGACTCAGTCCCAACAAAACACCTCCCATCGCACTCCTCAAGACCTGCGAATCAAGGAAATGGCCAATCTGTAGAGCATTTTTAATATTCCCCCACCTGTCGAAACCATCGTCGGCCCGTGTGTCTTGAATGATGTTCCCCCACCCCACCTCCTTCATTGCGCTTCCGTGCTAAAGGAAAAAAACACCACCTCATCATTCCCATCCATTTGTCGCTGTGGAATTCTTTTCCAATTTCGGGTAGCGCTTGGTTAAGTTAATTCATAGTTTGCACGTATGACATCCCTAAGGCGTGCATAATTACTCAAAATATCGCACCTGCGCTCAGTTAGATTGCGGTAATAGGACAGGGAAGACCTATTGTTGATATTCTTGTTCATTGATATTTAACCCTTACCTTAACCCGATCCAACTTACAATCATTAGATTCTTATTCCGGTACAATTAAGGGGGTCGGTATTAGATGGAACGTGTTCATCCATGTTGTGTTCCTTCGCATCCAAGCACGAACTCTTCCATTCGTTATGGGCGGCATAAACGCTCTCATCGGACCAGAGGGGCTTCCACCACGAGGTCTGATTCCAGTAAAGTCATTCCCGACTTGCCAAAAGTGCAGCTCAGTGTTTATGTGTAAAATAGATCGACTGGTAATCTTCAGGTTCAACACTCAACTACTTATATTCGATTTTAGACGGGTCTTGTGAATGTGTTCGATTGACTATCCATCTAGTTTTCAGAATTGTACTCGTTATAGACGAGTAATGATGCATCTTCTTCTCCATTTGTGTTTTTTTCTCTTTTTACAGTCTTCCTGTTCTGTCCTTAAGTCATTGGTTGGTCGATGTTCGTTACTAGATGATTAATTCTCTCACAACTGGGTTTCCTGGGTGATGTCGTCTAATCCGATCCTATTTGCAGTGAAATGAATGGCTCTCAACCAAGACTTGCATTCTGCAAAAAGCATACGATGCACAGAAACAACAATTTTAGATTAATGGCGTCCGAGTATAACCAGGTTTATAGATATTGTCTTAAATTATGCTTGAACTTCTTATGATTTTTTTTTAACTTTTGTTTTGGAAACCCCACGCAAGAGGCGTTTTTGTGGCAATCGACTCTCCACTTACTTTGCCCAATGTATATATAAAATATACCAATAGTAGCTTGGTGTACCAAATGTTCACCACGAGTGGTGAAGTGTTGTTAACCGCGGGCCTTTGGCGCGCGGTTAACACCACTTCACCACGAGTGGTGACCATTTGGTACATCAAGCTACTTGGGGTATATTTTATTTATACCATGATCGTCAGATTATTAAGAGTCGCTATTATTTTTTCTCGATTTTACTGAGCAGCAGACGTACATACGTGTGAATCTATTTTTGTTTACATGAGCACCGGTGGGCGGTACTTCCGCTGTCAATTTTATCGCCGAAACGAAATGGAAAAAGAAACAGGCCCTTTTTCATTTTAATAACATAAAAATATACTGTTTCGAGTTATGCATGCTTTATCAACATGAGACAATGCATGTTTGTCAATATTTGGTGCCATACAGGATAAACTCATTTAAAAACGTAATAAACAATTGCCACTTTTATTTCACTGCGATAAATTTAGACATGTTCGCATTTAGGTCGACGTCACCAAAACTCACCTTTGATGTAGTTCTACTGTAGGTGTACAATGTAACTATTGAAATCCCACTGCTGACAGGTTCACCACAGTTGGTGTGTAAAGCTAAAATTTATGTCATAGGCTTGTCATATATAGCAGAATAGGTAATCATGGTATAAACTCTTTTTCGTTGCACCGTACAGAAAACAACGTTCTTTATATTCCTATATTGCACCATAAGCACGGGAGGTGACCTCATCTCATCTCCTCTTATCTCATATTGTGTTATCTAATCTCATTTCAGCTCATCCTACCTTGCTTCATTTCTACTTTCCTAACACATCTTCATTCAGAACCGTGCTTTATTTTTTTTCACCGCATTATGAACATGCTCTTGCCGAGATTGTGATGATGCGGAGATGAATAATAACATTAATAATGAAGTTCATAGCCTCGGTTCCACAATGTGCTCGAGGGCTTTACAATCGAGAACACGCATGGTACATAAGTAAATATGCTCTGCGGCTGAATGAGTCTGTGGTGGGGTAATGAAGATAATCATAACACTAAAGAGGAATACAACATACTTTCCTATCTTCATTTCCTTATCTTGTCTTAAATCAGTCTTTGTCCAGTTGCCATGACGACGAGAGCATGCTCAACTACGCTACTTTTGTCCGGCTCAGATACTCTTGTAGAGATTGATGTAAGACGGGTCTGTCTCGGAACAAAACCAAATTTAAGGATAACGAATACATACGTGTTTGATGTTACGACAACTTCTCATGGAAAATAAAATCACTTCTTCTGACACACATACCTTAATGTTTATCACTTCTTCTGACACACATACCTCCATGTTTATACTGATGGAGGCGGCAGGAAGACGGCCAATCTGGCCATGCTGCTTCCCAACAGAATATCGTTATTTCCTTATTAACTATTGTCACTTTTATATTCTGTTGAATAAAAATTTACTTACTTACTTACAACGTTCTTTATAATCCTCTATTGCACCATAAGTACGAAAGGTGAATGTGTGACCTTTTGTAAAGTATGAATGTGATATTATAAGTTATCTCCGCCAACATGTATGGTATATGGAGATTTATAACCTGGATGTCGGGTTTTAAACACCGAGCGGCAGAGAGAGATATCGTTTTTGTCCCGTTTGAAACAGAATACAAACATAGAGGAAATAAATTTGTGGCTGCTTTTCTCAGCTCCACAATCACTTCGACTAAATTTGTGATAATTATTTTGTTTTTAAAATCGCAGAAGATAACAGACAGAGTTACATCCCTTGGGTCGTTAAGGAAACGAGTAAACAGTATTGTGCTGACATTGCGTCCGTCCCCTGAGTTCCAATGTTTTCTATGTGCCTACTGGCACATAGAACACATTGGTACTTAGGGGACGAAGTATTTGCTCTTATTTTATTTTTATGATTGAATTGTCAGAACTCTGATGATATTTGTGACTATTTTCGGGGTTTTTTGGTTCGATTTTTATTTCGAGGCGAGCAAAAGCGGAAAGCTTTCGTTTAAACCATATACCCCCGATGTTTTGCGTGCACTTATACCCTGGATGTTGCACGCTCTCATATACCTTGGATGTTGGGTGCATCCTTTGCCATGACTATTTGTCCAAGGCACTCTGACCAATCAAAAGACAGAATTCATTTTGATCATGTTGTGACGCAGTACTTGAGAGATCATTTCTGATACGATCACTATCGGAAGTTAAATGAGCCAGTTGCGATGAATTCCAAATGCGACCATGATTTAACTTTAATATTTTCCCCACCATTGCGACCATTATAACGTTCAAGCGAAAAAAATTATGATCGCATCACTTCAAGTTTGGCATTCAAATACCTTTGTCTACTATAGCCCTTCAGACAACTTTTCCAGACCAGCAAACAGGGTGTGTGTGGGGGGGGGGGGGGGGGGGGGAGTCATGCAACAAATAAGAGAGAAAAACTGACAGGAGGAGAAGTACCGGTTAAGTGCACATATTTTTCAGGGAATTCCCAACAAAACCACATCAAAGGTCAATTGTATTTTTTAGGTCCAAACGTCATCAAATCACCATCTTTATTTATCTGGAATATTCAACAATAATACAAGATGTCATTAGAATGTTTCAAATGTTAATTGAAACAATATATTTTCCCAAGGTTGCTTTTTTGTAGAGATTGCATCATTTCCGAGTGCAACATTTCAAGGTGGGTAACTCTAATTCAAATATTTACTGCAGCGATACCATAATTATAGCGCGCAAAAGCAGCCCGAAGGGCTGCTTTGAAGCAAGCCTAATAGACAACGTGTACGTGAAATTGGAAAAACCAAGGAATGCTATGCCATCCAATCTAAACCGGAAGTAAAAACATGGGGAACCCCAGCTCTCGTTTTCAGAAGCGAACAAATCGAATGACGTAATGCGAGATTTCTCCTTAGATCATTCCATGCAGACTGTGAATAATTTATTGAACATGCTTTTCAAAATTAAAGTTTTTCCAAACAAACTCAACTGTCGTTTGCTTTGCTGACTAAATGACAGAAATTGTCGAAAAGCTAAATGTTCCCATATATGCACATTGGATTTCATCGTCTGCTGGCTGGCTGTTGGGATCCCGCTGTTGTTCGATTCTGCGGAGTATTCTGTCACGTGATTTACCTGTTTTGCATTTGCAAGTGCAAAACGCTGTTCACTTCAAACCAACACTGCGTGTTATTGGAACAAAGTTACCAAATTAAAAGCATCAAGAACACGTCCGTTTGTTGTAACTTAAAAGTACGCACAGGTCGGATTGTGGCAAAGGTCGTTTTCATTCAGTTATTACGAACCTAAGATGTCGAAGTGACATACTGTCTGACAAACGTCCACGAATTACCATTTCTAAAACAGAAGTTCCGTTCCACAATGTATGCACCCCAGCGAAACAAAAACAATAAATTTTCGACAATACGTTTCGAGGCCAATTTTTATATTGTAGGTCTGATATGATTTTAGAGGGAAATAAATCTACAAGACAGCATGTACATGCATTAATTCACAACGCAAAACGTTTTGTTGGACGACCCCTTAAAATTGTTTTAACTTTTGTTAAGTTTATGTCATTATAATTTGAAAAACACTGTGAGTTGCGCGCGCTTCTTGGTTTTACCAAAGTTCATATTATTTTTCTTCCCCCACTGCATGTGTAACATACGTCTGTCCAGGGTGAGATAGCAGGGAGAGACAGATGTATCCCACCCACCCACGTGACGTTATACATTTATAACGTTATTATGACGTTATGTATATCGTATCAGTGTTTTTTGCTACCAACTAATTCGTTTTGACGTCATCAGAATGCCGTGTGATCAAAGTTTGATGCTCTAAAACTCTTTAAACCCCAAGATGCCACTGTTCCTAATTGATTTCGTGGTATATACCTTTGGTATATACATAACTTTTGCATGTTCTTTCCAATGGTGTCTTTAGTTTTTCAAAACAACGAATACCAAATGAGTTGATTATATAAGCACGTGACCGCCGATCACCTCTGGCTAACATTACCGCTGTATGGTGGGGGGATAAAAATAATCCCTGATGGGTACGGGTGTGGGATGGGAAAATCTCACCCTCGGGACAAGATATTTGGGCCAGACACTCGGCAAGCCTCGTGTCTGGCCCAAATATCTTGCCCTCGGGTGAGATTTTCCCATCCCACACCCGTACCCATCAGGGATTATAATAATCTTTGCGTTCGACTACTATTTTCGGTTTGGAGAACTTAAAATCATCCTTTCGAATAATTCCAGGATTTCTTGTGCGCTCTGTATCTCCTTTCTAGAATTTTGTTGATTTTACAGATCATTCTCTATCTATGTAATGCTTACTTTTCTCTTGGTAACGCTTTACACGAGAGAGAACGTTCTAAAAAGGTTTGCTTTTTTGGCCATATGGGAACACATTCAAATTTATACACATCTCTGTCGGCCATGAATTTATTCATTTATTTATTTATTGGTGATTTAAGGTCACATACTTATGTACAATGGTTAATCATGACCGTGACAGTTTTACGGGTGGAGGAAGCCGGAGTACCCGGAAAGAACCACCGAGCAAGAACGAGCAGCTGTCAGCTCCCCAACATCGTAAATCCGCACTGCAGCACACGCAGGGTTAGATTGGTTGAAGACATGTGCACCATCGACGTGCAGTACGCCTTAGAACACGGCGTCATCGTGCCCCCATGTGGACAATAGAGGTTAAGTGCCTTGCCCAAGGTCACAACGCGGGAGTCCGAATCGATCGCTCAGACGGTCACCCATCCGAGGACTAACCAGGCTCGCGGCCATGAATTAGAAATGACGGAGATTTTCCTGTTGCCGCATGCGGAGTGGAACTGTAATCCATCAAAAGTCGTAATGTATTCCTTTGAAGAGCACACCTCCAACTGTGCAGTTTGAAGACAATCTTTAACCCTTTTACCCAACGTACCGACCAAAACCGGCCAGCGCTATTCTCAAAAATCGCCAATTAATTTTCATTATTTTTTAAATTTTTTGTCTCAAAAACATAGGTTATGACCCCTCATTGGAACGAGCTCGTCAAGCTCGTTCCAATGAGGGGTCATAACCTATGTTTTTGAGACAAAAAAATTTAAAAAAAATTACTTATTTAAGAATTTTTTTTGCAAGTGTCATCTGCTTTTCGTGTTAGGTAAATGGTTAAGAACTCTATTGAATCGCTCCTCCTCCTCCCCATTCTCTCGAGGAAAATACACCGACGACCTCAAATGACATATATTTCAAGATTCCAAAAATTCTGAAATCTCATTTGAAACAAATTGACTGCCGTTGTCGGAAACTAATTCTTTGGGAAACCCGTTTCTACTGAACACAGTTTTAAAAAATTTGACAATTACTGACGATGTAATTTGCGAGGCAAATGCAATTTCTGGCATTTACTGAAGTAATCAACAAGAGTGATTAATTACATATTTACATTCATGTGGAGTCTTGTCAAAAGGTCCTATGATATCAATTGCTACCTTTTCCCAGGCATGGTTGGGAAACTTTACTGGCTATAACAGGGCTGTATACGTTGTGGCTGTTTTGTAATGTGCTTGACATAAAATAAAACTATTAACCCTTTACCTAACACTTGCAAAAATAATCCTTGAATAACTATTTTTTTTCATTTTTTGTCTCAAAAACATAGGTTATGACCCCTCATTGGAACGAGCTCGATGAGCTCGTTCCAACGAGGGGTCATAACCTATGTTTTTGAGACAAAAAATGAAAAAAAATAATGAAAATTAATTGGCGATTTTTGAGAATAGCGCTGGCCGGTTTTGGCGGTTACGTTGGGTAAAAGGTTAACAGCCATTTAAACAGAACGATCTATTTTAGGCCACCAGCACAATTCACGTAACCATTGTTTTGTACGCACTATTCCTTGTTGAGTTTCGTGTGCCAGTGAAATTATTTTATTTTGTATAGAAGAAGGAAGGGGAGCGCGGTGGCTCGGTTGGTAGAGGTGCAGGCTGCAAGCCGAGAGGTCCTCGGTTCGAATCCCACCTGCGGCAACCGCGTTGTGTCCTTGGGCAAGACACTTCATCTCCATTGCCCGCGTTGGGGCACGGTGGCGTTGTTTACTAAGGCGTACTGCACGTCGATGGTGCACTTGTCTTCAACCAATGCTAACCCTGCTTGTGTAGAGTTGGTATGTTGGGGAGCTGACAGTTGCTCGCCGTTGCTCGGTGGTTCTCTCCGGGTACTCCGGCTTCCTCCACCCGTAAAACTGTCACGGTCGTGATTAGCCATTGTGCATAAATATGTGACCTTAAACATCAATAAATAACAATAAATAATAGAAGAAGGAAACAAACAATAACTCTGTTATCACCTTTGAATACAAGTTCATCATGCGCCGAAAGTTCGTTTCTCATATTATAAAATAGCAACAAGTCCATATCCACATATTTACGTTTTGGCCAAGGTTTAGAAATTTGAATGCTTCTTAGCTAAGGTAATATTTCACATGAAGCACTGACACTGCGAAATTTATCTTCAGTAATAGCATTAAAACTAGATGTTTCTGTAATATTTGCCACAGATTCAATCTGACTCATATCTTGTTCAATTTTAGAAACAGGCCGCCCAGACAAGTATTCCGCAATTCCTTTCTTTTTGCCAGCCCTAAAAACAACTGTGTAGTTGCAATCGAGCAAACGAGCAGACCATCTGGCAACACGCAAACCAGCCCTGTTATTACACTCTGTGGTTATCAGGATGATTAGTTCCTGATGATCCGTTCGTAACGTGAATTTTCTGCCCCAAAGCCAAGTGCGCCATTTCTCCACTGCCCATACACATGCATATGCTCCCTTTTCTACAATTGAATATTTCTCTCAGCTTCAGATAAGCTACGAGAAGCGAATGCTGCAGTACATTCTGTCCCATCTTGGATCTGAGTAAGTACTGCATCCAAACCACAATCTGATGCATCAGTGATGCATGGTAGGTAAGTTTGGGTCAAATAATGTCAATGCTGGGCTGTCAACTATCGCAAATTTTACCCTTTCAAAAATCTTTTTCTGAGTCACATCATCCCATTGAAAAGACGTATTTCCACGGGTGAACATTCAGAATGGTTCAACCAGTGTTGCGTAATTTGGAATGAATTAACTGTACCAGGATGTAAGGTCTCAAAAAGAACGAAGTTCTGACACATTCGTCGGGGTTTTGGAATTGATCAAGTCAGAAATATGATTCTTATCTGGCTTCAATCCTTCACCTAACATGAAAAGCAGACGACACTTGCAAACAAAATTCTTGAATAACTAATTGTTTTAATTTTTGTCTCAAAAACATAGGTTATGACCCCTCATTGGAACGAGCTTGACGAGCCCGTTCCAAAGAGGGGTCATAACCTATGTTTTTGAGACAAAATATGAAAAAATGATAAAAATTAATTGGCGATTTTTGTGAATAGCGCTGGCCGGTTTTGGCCCAAACGTTGGGTAAAGGGTTAACCCTTTAGAACTTATCTCGTATCCTAAAAATTCAGACTCTGCTTTCTGTATTTTTTTTCAGTATTCATTTAAAAACCTCTTTCATTGATCCTATGTAATATATCTTTATTTCTCGTGTTCAGCTGGTGTACAGCCATGCACAACCATATCATCCATATAACACTGAACACTAGGTAAGCCTTTCAGAATTATCGACATCATTTTCTGAAATGCGGACGAAGCAGACGACAATCCAAATGGTACTCGTCTGAACCTGAATACATCCTCATGAGTAATGAAGACAATCCAATCTCTACTATCTTCATGTACCTCTAATTGGTAGTTGGCACTTTTAAGATCTAATTTTGTAAACATGACAGAATTTCTGAATCATGAAATAACTTCTTCTTTGCGAGGTAAAAGGTAGTTATCAGTAACAACAGCTTTATTAGGCTCAACACACAGCTTAATACCACCACTTTCTTAATAACTCCTAAGATGGGAGAAACCCATTCAGATACCCCAATGCGTTCTATTACACCTTCCGTTTCAAGTTTTTCGAGTTCACATTTAACCCCATCGCGTACTCATGATTGTAAGGGACGTAACGTTTGTGTTACTGGCTTAACATTTTGTTTCGTCTTCACGTTATGCACAAATCTCTTAGCATGTTCAATCTTGGTCTGAAAACTTGAATTTTCAGAATCAGTCTTCGGCCTGCTAAACGATTTGTTACTGGGTTTGCCTTGATTATCAGAACGTACTTTTATACCGAACCATTGGAGCGAACCTTCAATCTGCCAATGATGATGTTAATATTAAGTTCAGACATCAAGTCCATTCCTAGAGAAGTTGTTCCAGACTTTACTATATAAAATCAGTTTAAACTATTTTGTGACCAAAAGTTACGAAACCGGATAAACATCCCAACACAGACAAACGTTGTATGGAATAGTAAACAAGTTTTGCTCGCTCCTTCGATCGCGAACATTGGTGGAAATGTTTCTGACAAATTTCTTCGGGGAGAATTGAAACTGTAGAACCCGTCACGACTAATAGTTTAACCCTTTACCCAACGTAACAGCCAAAACCGGCCAGCGCTTTTCACAAAAATCGCCAATTAATTTTCATTATTTTTTTCATTTTTTGTCTGAAAAACATAGGTTATGACCCCTCTTTGAAACGAACTCGTCCAGTTATTCAAGAATTTTGTTTGGAAGTGTCGTCTGCTTTTCATGTCAGGTAAAGGGTTAACTTTGTACTTGCTTATGGAAATGGGAAGGGCAATTTCAACATCACAGTACATTTTACCGTTAGAGCTCGAACTATCACTGTTATTATATATGCAAAGTAACCGGATTTCGTCAGCTCACCGAAGTTAAGCAACGTCGAGCCCGGTTAGTCCTTGGTTGGGTGACCATTTTGGACTCCCGCGCTGCGTCCTTGGGCAAGGCACTTCACCCCGATTGTCCACATGGGGGCACGATGACGTACTAAGGCGTATGGCACGTCGATGGTGCGCCTGTCTTCAATCAATCCCTACCTGTACTGCAGTGCTGAGTTACGATGTTGGAGAGCTGGCAGCTGCTCGTCGCTGCTCGGTGGTTCTCTCAGGGTACTCCAGTTTCCTCCACCCGAAAAACTGTCACCGACACGATATGACCTTGGCTATTAATTTGAGGTTAAACCATAATAAATAAATAAATAAACAGTTAAATAAATAATCAAAACAAAGAACGGTTACACCAGTACCGTACGTTACTTCATTCATAGCACGTGATTTTGAGCGAAATGCCCAGTTTTTTGAACGCAGTTTACATTGTGCTGACTTTGCTGGACACGCACTATTATCAGCTAAGTGTGAAGTTGACCCACAAGGATAACATTTCAGCTTCTCTTTTTGCCCGACTTTGGAACTTTTCTTGTATATTACATGTATGTATTTTAGATTTATCATACGTTTTCTCTTTCGAATGAGTTTTACCCCTTTACCTAACATGAAAAGCAGACGGCACTTGCAAAAAAAATTCTTGAATAACTATTTTTTTTTATTTTTCGTCTCAAAAACGTAGATTATGACCCCTCATTGGAACGAGCTCGTCGAGCTCGTTCCAACGAGGGGTCATAACCTATGTTTTTGAGACAAAAAAAATGAAAAATAATGAAAATTAATTGGCGATTTTTGAGAATAGCGCTGGCCGGTTTTGGCCGTTACGTTGGGTAAAGGGTAACTGGCCTTTTTGGACGAACACTATTTACAGACTGTGATTCACCCTCTGTGATGGGTTTCGCTTCATTTATGGCGGATTCAGTGTGGTAGTCTAAACTACGTACCTTTGTAAGTGCGAGATCGTACTCGAAAAGAAGTCTCTCTCGAACTCTGGGAATATTTGTTTCCTCAATTAACTGATCCCTGATCATCTCGTCTGCCAAAGTTCCAAAATCACATGAAATTACAAGTTCTCTGAGTCCAGAAATATAATGTTCAGTTGATTCATTGGGTTGCTGGCCTCTTTGGCGAAATTTGTAACGTTCGTCCACGACATTGACCATCGGAGAGAAAAAAGTTTTCAAAGCATCAACAGTACCTTTGTATGTCTGATCGGAAAGAGGTGGCGTATAGTAAAGTCTTTGACCTTCGACACCCAAGCTTTCTTACGTATTTCAGGAATTTCATCTTCTGTGATACACTCTAAATCGGTTGGGTTAAAAATCAACCCAAATCGACTGGGTTGAGTGAATATGAACCCAATTTGGGTTCATATTCACTCAACCCAGTCGATTTGGGTTGATTTTTAACCCAACCGATTTTAGAGTGTACATATCGCAGTAATGTAATTGTTGAACATTTTCAACCAAGTCCCGAACTCAGTGGAATTATTTCCTGGAGTCTGTAGAAATGTAGGCGGCAGATTTACTATTTAGTGCGCAGCCATACTGCAGTATAAATGTAAAGTTTTTCCTCGTCGCCAAAAATGTAAGGTATCAAGGTGACATATAACTTTTAAAAAAGCTATAGTTCTCTCTATCCCTTTATTTACACCCTTCTATTCCTTCCATTACAAATCAACTGTCCGCTTACCGGACTTCACTCTCAACTCCAATACCTGAACAGTGCACAAATGAAAATTCATGAGTAGTGTTCACACAAATCAATATCGATAATAATATCCTGATCGATACACTGACCAGTCACTAGATTAACCATTTCCCTAGCTACTGATGTACACAAAGTATTCAATACACAACACCTTTTCAAGCTACCTCACCTCCCGGCCCTTTGATCACGAGAACCTTACGTCCATGCGCAGAACTTGCTTGCCAACTCATATGGATTATTACCACAATGGGGAGTTCCAAGCTGGTGTGGTGAAGTCGCGGCCTTGTCTGTAGGCATAAAACGATGAGTCGGTAGGACCCCCCCCCCCCCCCGGTGGTAATCAATTTATCTTACAATATCTGCCTTCAAAAGTGACCAACACGTCGTTTAACCCTTTACCTAACGAATCTCCCGCATCCGCCCGCGTAATATGCAAATTCAGCAGTTGAAAAAATATTATTTTTCAAAAATTTCAACAAAACCATATCATGTGACCCCTCGTTGGAACGAGCTCGTCGAGCTCGTTCCAACGAGGGGTCACATGATATGGTTTTGTTGAAATTTTTTGAAAAATTAAAAAAAATGATATTTAAAATAATAAAGTTTGATATCCTCTGCGTTGGGTAAATCGTTAAACAAGGAACTGTGTTATTGTGAGCAAACCACTGATGTGTATAAGTGATGTAAACATTCGCAAAAATCAATGTCGTAGATTAAAAATAATGCCAGTGTCATTGGATATTCTTTAAGTTGAGCGTAAGACAACTGACTTTCGAGTATTTCTGACGTTCTTTTTCATACTAAATCAGTTAGTATTGTTGACTTAATTAGTATTTCGAAAAACAATGACCTCAACTTGAATACAAAGTGAACCATTTGATTACTTTTGTGGTTGAGTGCAGTTTCGAAAATCTGCCTTCATTAGTTCGCACACGTGTGCGTGGAGTATTGCTACTATCATTAGAGATATGTATTTGGTCTGGACGTTTTTACTTGTATTACGGGAAACTATATGCTTGTTGTTAGATAAACATAAATATGTTTCACACTGAGAAAGCACTGTGATACAGTTTCTAGCACTGATATAACTAATGTACAATACGTGGAGAGTTAATTACCGTTCAGACACCATAAGACTGGAATTTTATCCAGATATTCTGATTATGGTTTTATATTGTTTTACGGAACGGGAAGTGATATATTAGCGTCTGGAAATTCAATTCTTTGGGTGCATTATCAGTAAGTCACTCTCGTAGTGCTGTATTTATTTATTTATTGGAGTTTAAGGTCACATATTTCTGCACAATGTCTAATCATGACCACGACCGTTTTACGGGTGGAGGAAGCCGGAATATCCGGAGAGAACCACCTAACAACTGCGAGCAACTGTCAGCTTCCCAACATACTAACTCCACACAAGCAGCGTTAGAATTGGTTGAAGACAGGTGCACCATCGACGTGCAGTACGCCTTAGTGCACAGCGTCACCGTGCCCCCACGTGGGCAATGGGGGTGAAGAGTCTTGCCCAAGGACACAACGCGGTTGCCGCAGGTGGGATTCGAACCGAGGACCTCTCGGCTTGCAGCCTGCACCTCTACCTACTGTGCCAACGCGCCCCTGCTCTTAGTGCTGTACAAAGTTGTGTTGGTCAAGGTCGCTGCAACTTCAATCCACTCAACTACCCTCTTTATCTGAGTTACTGCGGTAAATAACCAAAAAACAAGTGACACAATAATATGATGAAAGCATTAAAAGGCTTCACGTGGATGGATATTTCTCCAACTATTGAGAACAGGCCCATACACATCTACGCTACACATCCGGTGGGACTTGTTGTTGGCGTCACGAGTGACAAACAAAATACTTTCTTGTAACGATTAGTGAAAATGAAATCATTTATGTCCAGTTAAATGATGCCCACTGTTTATATTAGTTTGGTGACGCTTGTGCTTACATTATTTTTTGTGTGCAGGGACGTGGGTAGAGGTTTCCGATTGGGGAGGGGGGTGTAATGTAGTGAATTTCCAACTTGGGGAGGGACCAGGAGAGGGAACCCCCTCCCGGTCCCTCCCCCTAGTTGGAAATTCACTACCGAGAACGATCTGAACAGTGTGTTTGAATGGTTCAAATTTTATTCATTTCCAGAAAAATACCACCTCTGATTTATATCGTAATGAAAAACGACTTTCGATCAAGTTATCTCCCTTGAAATTATAAGACGAGCGAAGAAGGTCCAAATAAGAAGCAAGTAATTGCTAAGAAAACCCTTATGACACCAGTAGAAAATAAAACCAAGTTTCCTTCTGTTACTTTTAATAAGCGAAACAACAGACAGTTCTCACTACTGTCTGTAGTTTTCGTTTATTCAGAGAAAAAAAAGAAAGCTTGGCTTTCTGTGGCCAGCTAATTAGAATGCAAGAACAACTTCACAGATAATCCGCCATTAAGAATATATATCAGTATCACACCTTCCAGTACAAAAGCGTCCACTTTGGCTCTTCGCTCAGCGAATGTATTTTTATAGTAATTTGCAAATTTTTATTTTTCACAGGAAAAGAAATAGCAAATCTCACCTACTATAATTTTATGATAAGGGAAAGTACAGTGTATATATCATGTGTTACGATGCGTACACTGTCAATATAATGAACAGAAAAAATGCAGAATATCAAAAAAATGATAAAAACTTAGTTTTCTCCTTTTTAAATGGGTTTCAACAGAGGATAATAGGGAAACGTTCAAACTGATTGGAAAAAAATTGTAAAAACGCAGCGTCTGTATTTTTATACTACTCAACTGGAAAATGCCTAAGTTTGTGAAACGATCGCATATCCATGATACAAATCCTCAAACAGCTGTGAATTGCAGTTTTTAAATTAAATCCTATACCTCAGTGTTAAATTTTTCCGTAAATCTCTTCTAATGACGAAAATTGCCAGCCATGCATATTTCTTGAAACGAATAGCCCAACTATTTGCTACAATGGTTTGCTATTCATAGACCACCAGATCGTTTACCCCAGTAGTTTACCCGATGGGCTGCGTATTGAGAAATTTGCTGATTAAATTTCGATTCACAGATATTTACCTGTGCAACTGGTCATTACAATATAAGCAGAAAAGGCCTGTGTGTTAGGTTCTTTATTTTTGTGACAAATGTTCGAAACTAACAGAATGCACAGAGCACCCGTACGTCTCCCTTACTACATGAAGTACCGAAAGTGTTCAAGTACCGAAAGTGTCAAAATGGTCATGAGAAAGTAGCATAAACAAAACAAACAGTACTATTAGTTGTCCTTGTGTTTTCCAGGGTGTATGAAAATTTACACCGGTTTGGGAACTCACACATCTTGAGGCGAAGCCGAAGGGTGTATGAGTTCCCAGACCAGTGGAAACTCCCATACATCCTGGAAAACACAAGGATAACGGATTTATTTCCAAGAATTTTGGTATACTTAATACTTTAACCTACATTGTTGGAAAAAAACTGACAGAAAATTTGTACTTCGTAAGTTTCTTAATAAAACCAGACAAATATGGATGTCATTGGAACTGGCTCAATGAGCCAGTTCCAATGACATCGATATCTGTAATATTTTATTGCACACAAATATTAAATTTCCGTATTTTTATTTTTTTTCTAAAATAACCGAGCAGTAGGTATGAATTATTAATTAAAAATGGGTACTTTTTTAGCCATATACCCTGCTATTCTGTATTCTGGTTTTTACACCGTGGTTAACCACGGTGTAAAAAAGGATACTGAGGATTGCAAGTTACACCGTACCTCTCAGCCAATCAAAACGCATTATTTTGTTACATTTGGAAATAAAAACATTCATATGTGAGCCAGTCGTAAAGGGATGATGACAAGCGCCGAACACAGACAAAGAACAGCCAGAAGAAGAAAAGGAAAAGAAAGAAGGGACCTTCCCCCAGACGACGCGATGCCCGCCGACTGACGGTGTTCATGGAAAAGAAAAGGACGGAGAAGGAAGAGAGGGAGGCTAATCATGGCATTGAACGCTCAATGCCTGCTACCCCTGTCCGTTCCACGTCCAGCTCGGTACCCTCCACTCCGGTGGAAGGTCCGGATGACGCTGGTTCGCCAGGTAATAGTCTAACCTCCAGCCCATCACACTCTTCCCCCGAAGAGGAGATGGAGGAGGATAGTCTGTTTGTGGAGCAGGAAGTTGAGGCTGACATCGCACATGTCGCTAAACCCACTCTTGCTCTTCCTGCTTTTTCCGACCTGTACACCATCCAGGAAGCAAACACTGCAGAGTCCGTGGAAAGTATCCTAGGAGAAAAGGCCAGAGACGACTACCACCTTATATTTCTACAAACCAATATTAAGGCCTTGAGAGATCGCGGGTGCAAAGGCAACATGCTCAGAATAGGATTAGAGAGTCTCAGCAACCACTACTTGAGAACAACACCAAAAAGCTCTTCACCACCGACAGCTGCGAGGACCAGACCTTACCAACCGAGTCAGCCCTCCACCACTCCTTCAACACCACCAAAGGGGGTATCACCAACTCAGCCACCTCCTCCTAAGAAAAGCAGACGAAATCATAGACGCCGCTAAGCATCTTAACACTTTCCTCCTTTACCACGGCCAGACCAGACAAACCGAATCACATACTGTTAAAGAGGGTCGAAAGGGGCTTTCCCCCTAAACCGTCCTTGCGCGCCTTCGGCGCGCGAAACCATTTCATCCGAGATATATTACTTGCCAAGTGTCAGTTTAATTTCCACCAAACTGCGGTTTCAGTATTACCATAAATTTGCAAACACAGAGCAGAACTTTTGTAATTATGCAAATTCCTCGCCATTTTCCAGCTCAAGGTTCTCAGGATCTCAACCCACTACCCTACTGCCAGTCGCACACTCAAACTTAATAAGATTATTGCCTCTTGCTCCCGACTCTCATGGATTTATAAGCAAATAAAGCTATAAAGCAAATAAAGTTATTAGGGTCGCAAGGGATTTCAATCCCACATCGTCCCTGCGTGGCTGTGGCGCGCAGAAACTTTTCATTCATTCAGTCGTAAATGTTCTGAGTTTCGACATTAGAATATCTGATCAATTTGCGTGTTTTTATTTCATGGAAATGCAGCTCGTAGGATAGAGAGTGACGAAAACACTCTTCAACAGACTACTTTCACTTCAACTGAAGATACAACACCTTTGAAAACGACTCCATCTCTGGGTTTCGTATTTTTAATCATTAGGGGCAGTTTTGCCGATTTCCGTCTTCGTCGTGAAAGAAAAATACAACCTGCCAAACCTCAAACTCGTTAATCTGCAAGGTTTAGTGGCACCAGGTCCAAGCCTGGAATGATTGTATGCGCGATTAATTTGCATTTTAAGGGCAAGAGTGTTTATGCGGCTTTTCCGTGGATAATGAGTTGTTGACTGTTGAAATGGCCACTCCCAAATCGAAACAACAAAACCATTCATCATCGGATACAATCCAACTATTGAAAGAAATTTCCTGATATATAGCTTCCAGATTTGCTACACATACTTAAAGATTATAGTTTTAGCAGATGACTACGGCAGCCTAACACCCAGGCTTTATATGTGGGGAGAGATACAGAACATTTGAAAAGGAAAGGCGGGGGTTTGAAGAGTTTAGTTTTCAACAACTGGATGGATTTTTTGTATTTATTTATTTTTCTTAATTTGATTTGATTTAATTTTTCATGACAACTTTTTAAAAAACTACCCTCCTATATATTTCAGCATTTCATGCCGCGTTTTATTTTAGCTTAAACTTTTGAACACAGATAATATCTTCCAAGTCAGCTCATCGGCTTCAGTTGGACAGTCTATATTCATTATTTCAGGGTAGATCAATTAATATTTTCATCGCGTAGCCTTGTCTTATTCTGTTACCATGGTCGTTTTTCCAACAATTACTTGCTTAGCTCTTTACCTAACACGAAACGCAGACGACACTTGCAAACAAAATTCTTGAATAACTAAATATTTTCATTTTTTGCATCAAAAACATAGCTTATGATCCCTCATTGGAACGAGCTCGTTGAGCTCGTTCCAATGAGGGGTCATAAGCTATGTTTTTGAGAAAAAAAATGAAAATTGAGATTTTTGTGAATTTGTGTGAAAAGCAATGGCTGGTTTTGAAAGTTACGTTGGGTAAAAGGTTAATTGAAATTTCCTCGCGCATCTAATAATGTCAAGGGAGATAACTTTATTGAAAGTCGATTTTCATGAGGACATGAGTCGGGATGAGAGCAGGTATGTATTCTGGGCTTTTTACAGTACTGGACAGAAAAGATCGTGGTTGACTTCACGATTTATATGGAGGCCAGCCCATTATTATCTGGGATGAGTTTTGTGTTGCACTTATTTGTGTCGCCCGCTATTGACCTTTATGATGCGTGAAAGATCAACAAGAAGCTAGTTTTGTTATTACTGTTAAAGATGTCAAGAAGATAATATGGGAAGTTTACTGGTAATTACTTTAAATGGGTTGTCTATGTACACTAACGACATACCGACCTTATGATGACACGAAAATTAAGGAAATACTAGAGATGACTCACGAAGTTAGACAACACTTTACGACAGACTCTAGTCTACCACTTGGATGATTAATATACACGGGATTTGTTAAGAAGGAAACACAGTCCCCACTCCCCAGGCTGTCAGAACACTCGTCTAATTCTGTTCTGGATCCGACGTTGTTTGTTTACCCACCTTTCGTGTAGTTTGCGCGCAGACGACCGTTGATACAATGTGATGCTTTTTTACTCGTGGTGTTATACAGATTTATTATATGCTAGCCTGTGAATCATCGCAGATTATCTAAAATATATTTCTCGATAGATATCGAGAAATATTTCTCTGTAGCTTCCTAAATGACGTCACGCTTCGGCGCATGACGTCGCCTTGAAGGAACGATCAGCTGATCTTTGTTATTGTTTTGAAACGAACGCATTTGGGGTCGAATTGGGCTGAATATTGTACAATAAAATGTCTCGTAGCATATAATAAAAAAGAAAATCTGCTCTGTTTTGGTCAGTGTCGGTAATTACCTGGACCTGAAAGTTTTATTTTTCGCGAGCGCTTTATAATACTTTCATATCCACACGATGAATTTTTTCAGTAGCTTCCTAAATGACGTTACGCTTCGGTGCATAACGTCACCTTGAAGAAACTATCAGCAGCTTTTTGTTATTGTCTTGAAACAGTTTGCAGTCGAATTGGGCTGAATATTGCGCAATAAAATGTCACGTAGCATATAATAAAAAGAAAATCTACGCTGTTTTAGTGAAGCGCTCGTGAAAAATAAAACTTTCAGGTCCTCTCTCATGAGATAATTCCCGATATTCACTAAAACATATATATATCCTCTATTTTCTTTCGTGACCCTGTTATAGATATTCCAATCATTTAGGATATAATTCACTTTGAAAATATCAAGATATTGACCCAAGTAGTGGAACTTCGCAGCGTTATCATAAAACTACAGCCGTGGTGAGTTTTCATCCATGATGGTACAGGTCAGTTGACATGAACTGGTCACTTTCCACGGGTGGGCAATATTTCCACGGGCTCAAAATTATTATTATTATCATTTATAGGAAAAATCATTAAACATTCAATTAATGAAGCACCGGGTACAGTTAAAATTTTGCTGATATTGATTTTTATTACCCGGTAAACGCCTGCGTGGACATCACTGCTCAAGCGTGGATTACGACCAATCCACGGCAACTGTACTGTAAATGTCTCCAAAGATTCGGTAAAGTTAAGTGTGGACTGAGAAACACTTCTTGCGGTGATTAAAAGAAAATGAATGTTTATCGATTTTTGTTTTTGTTTCATATTCAGTCGGGTGGATTATTCCAGCTGGTTGGAAACTGGAATCGTAGGTTCCCTTTTTCGATTAACTAAAATATTCTAGCCGATTGAACCTAAACAAAGGCTATTTCAGGGCTAGATTCCAGGTTCCAGATTGGTTCCAAATTGGTTCCAGGTCAAAACAGCATGGAATTCCATGCAGAATTATACTGGTGGCCTGAGATCTTCCCTATTCCCCTAATCTTTTTGGTCGAGACCACGAATTATTCGAAGACAATGCTTTGAGATTGCACGTTGAAAATATTGATTCGTCTACCCCACACATTCACTTAGGTTCCGCTCCACAGTTTTCCAGGCATTTCCAAAAATGACATGCCATGCACTCACTTCAATTGCAAATATTCTGTAACTTAGTTATCTTACCCACAACTTGTATTACCTTTCCTAAATCCACTAAAACACTATCTGACTAAGCAGAAATAAACAATCTGAATGTGGGTGAAATAATTTATTGTCAAAGGCAAGACTTCAAACAGCAAAATTGCATAAAAATGCCAATACCAGTCATTTTCAGCCACCTAGCAGCTTTAAAAGCAGCATTGTCCCACTATCCCTACTCACCTCACCCTGGGGCATATAATCCCCTGTTTCCGTTTCATTTTTAGTTACATTCCTGTTAACAAACCCGTGTAAACATGACATTTCAAAAAATAGCAAATTTTTCGAAGCCACCGTTTCCCATAATTCATTTGGTAATTTACCCCAATGCATCAGACTCCAACTTTGGGACCAAAACTTCAAATTCTCTTGTCCAACAAATAGCCTAATGTAATCATATCTCTACAAATAGCCTAATGTAATCATATATATATCTGATACTATAAATATATCTCCAATTTACATGGCATTAGTTTCACCATATGCCCTATTTTTAGAATTTTACCTCTGTTCAATAGTACGAAACTGTAGAGCGGAACATTAGCATCCATTCTGCTTAACTGGTAGAGTGCTGGAAGCCCATATTTGGGCTTTATTCTGAAACATAGGTACCATACTATAAAAGGTTCATAGTTAGTTGATGTGATCTTTAAAGTGAAATTGTTCACTCTATTAGGAGCTACTTTGTCACATTTCACGGGAGAGTGCCTATAGGCACTCTCCCATAAAATGTAACAAGGCAAAAACACGTGAACAAATTTTGTCGACCAAAAATAATCTAGCACTATACCAGTTAAGGAAATTATGACGTATAATGTTCCTGGGTCGGAAAAAGGGATCACGATCCAAAGGGTTAATAATTCCAAGCCTTGACATCATGTTTTGACAGTCCACTCTACAAAGCTTGAACGTACCAACAAAGAAAATATGAAACAGAAATAACACTGTAGATATCTTACAGCTTATTGCAGCTGATACCAGAGCTTGATTACAAGATGAGTTAAGACACACAGATGCCAGGGATAGCTTCCGATCGCTCTACCAGTGCTGTCTCTAAAATTCCCCACGGGGAAGCCCTCGAATCTCCATCAACAAAAGCTACACTCTCCCAGAACCACTATTTGCATTTTGCCTGTTGGCATGCGTGTTAGTCCTGTCCGGGATTCCCCGTTGGATACCCCCTCCTCCCACTTCCCTTCGCGGGGAAAGTGGAAGGATAAGGTAAGGACCAGAGGGTCCTAGTTAGGGATGGCATCCTTGTTAGCAGGTGATTGCTGGCTTTCAATTTAACACTGGACAAAATTTAGACGCGAATTCAAGTCTACGTTGGAATATCAGTAAGAGACAGAAAGTGTCAATCCCCGGTAAGCTTTTCTGCAGAAAGCTTTTGGGTTTTAGCGACAGTCTCAAGTCAGTACCGCTACCATATATTCTCCTATAAAGGTTCTAACCCCTCTTTAGGATCCTTGTTGCTTAGCACAGGCTATGAAGAACAAAAGTGGCACGTATAAAAACCATTTGCCTGGCGTTACTGAAATAACCTGCCAGCGTTATTTAAAAAAAAGGCAATTCAAATTTCTATCATTTTCTTCAATTTTGGATAAATACAATAGCGCATGACCCCTCATTGGATCGAGCATTGCTCGTCACACTAGTTCCAATTAGAGGCTAAAAGCTTTATAAACTATATTTTGAGGCCAAAATTTCATTTTTTAGTTAGGCCTAAAACAGTTAAAAATCTGTTTCTCAGGACATCCCGCATGCTCCTTTTGGCTGCCGCATGCTCTCTTTCTATAACCGATGCAAACTTAAAAAATAATTTATTTATTTATTGATGTTTAAGGTCACATATTTATGCACAATGGCTAATCATGACCGTGACAGTTTTACGGGTGGAGGAAGCCGAAGTACCCGGAGAGAACCCCCGAGCAACGACGAGCAGCTGCCATCTCCCCAACATCGTAACTCCGCACTGCAGCACAGGCAGGGTTAGATTGGTTGAAGACATGCGTACCATCGACGTGCATTACGCCTTAGTACACGGCGTCATCGTGCCCCCACGCGGGCAATGGAGATGAAGTGTCTTGCCCAAGGACACAACGCGGTTGCCGCAGGTGGGATTCGAACCGAGGACCTCTCGGCTTGCAGCCTGCACCTCTACCTACTGAGCCACCGCGCTCCCCTAAAAAATAATTATTACGTGGTTTATGTCTGATATTTTACCTACAGTACGTGGTGAGTCGAGTTATCACCCAAGCTATAACTTTCAAATTTTTAACATATCGACAAAAAAACACAGGCAATGTTTCAGCCAATGGACCTCCGGGTTTAACCCGGAGGTCCATTGGCTGAAACTTTGCTTGTGCTGGTTATGCTTTGCAACAAATTTGCAATTATTACTTGGGTGGAATCTCCACTCTGCGGGTGATTTAGTGATAATACACTCTCCACGTACTGTAAATTAATAAAAATGATAAATTTGTCCCCTGGGTGCAACAAGGTTTTGCAGTGCTTTGGCATTGCAAAGCCTTCTTGCACTCAAGGGACGAAATACACCACCACCCATGCTATTCCGTAGATTATGAGGCCTAAAACATAAAACAAACCAAGAACATGAACTTTTGATGGCAAAGAAATAATTACAAAAATAAAAATAAAATAAAAACCTCCCACTTACATGAATTTTACAAAAAAAATGGCATGAGAAACAGAAGAACTACTTTGTGGAGCCTTATTCAAGATTTTTGTTATTCTACAAATATTGGCATTATTAGTGTTAGGTAAAGGGTTATTCTTTATCTAACAGCTTGGTGACACTCGCCTGAGTAATTAACAAATTGAACAGTCAAAAAATATTATTTTTCGACATATTTCATCAAAACTATGAGAACCCTCAATGAAACGAGCACTTTGGAGTCATTCTAATGAGGGGGTCACGTGATATGGTAGTGTTAAAATTTTTTAAAAAATCAAAATAACTAATTTGTATAGCGAATGAGTTGGGTAAAGGTTTAACATTGTTACTGACTGATTCTTTATTACTTTTGTAATCAAATATAGAAAGGTCATTTTTATATCCGATTATAAGGGAAATACACAACCGATCAGAAATATTATTATTATTATTATTATTATTATTATTATTATTATTATCTTTTTATTTTTATTTATTTTTTAAAAATTTTATTTGTTTATTTTATTTGACATCACAGCCTGTGCTGAGATCCTTCAGTTACGAAGAAATACGCATTGGTGAAACTTTCCAAAACATTCGACAAAGCATAGCATGTAACCCCCTCAATGGGACGATCTCTTCGGGCTCGTTCCATTGAAGAGTCACATGATATGTTTCCTTCGAGTTTTGAAAAATTTGAAAAAAATAACAAATTTTGATATCATGTCTATTGGGCAAAGGGTTAAGCTTTTCGAAAAATAGTTTATGTGTTAGCCATGACACCACTTGTAGGCAGTCTCTACAGTGGTTTTGTCTGCTGCGATTTTAAATTTTACTGAATATAACGACATTATCCATTCCAACTTATACAACTTCATGTGGTGTGTATGTGGCAGTGTTTATCAAATCTTGAAGGTGGTTTGGTGTGGGTAAAAGTTTATATTCTATCCAGAACTATTCAGCGAGAATAGATATGTTTTGGTGATGAACAGAAAACAAAACTATCATCCGAAACAGTAAGAATGGTTTACTGGTTGCACAAGTCCAAGACGTGTGAATGGACTTTCCTCGCCTTAAACGTTATCAAGGCTTGTGGTCAAGCGGCTGTTTCTAGTCAAGTGTCTGGCTAGTCTGGGGTTCAAACATTTTTGTTGTGCAGACATATCCAGTCAATGGACCTCCGGGTTAAACCCGGAGGTGCCATTGGCTGAAACACTGCTTGTGTTTTTTTGAAAGTTATAGCTTGGGTGACAACTCAACTCCGCGGGTGATTCAGTTACAATCCACTCTCCACGTACTGTATGGAGTGATGTCCCTTTCACGTTGGTGTGACCAGGATATTTTCCAAAAATGTTCTCTTGGGGAGGACTAGCCTCAAATGGCTGGCGCTACTAGGAGACATTTGGAGGCTCGAAATAACTCCCAATTTTCTCCAAGCGAGGGATGTCACCTACGATTTCATTAGTTCAGTGTGCAGAATTTAAAACAATGACTGTAACCGACTGACCGTTCAAGAGGTTTGGGGATGGCTAACCGAACGTTCGGCTACATAAAAATTACTGGAGAGAAACAACTTCTTTGTCTATAACAAGTATTCATATATAGCGTGGAACTGAAATATATTTATACCCTTTCAAGGCAAAAGTCTAAAAATCTATAAAGACACAAGAAAGGCTGGTTAACTGGTAGAGTGCTAGAAGCTCACTAGTATTTGGGCTTTGTTCTGAACTGCGGGTACCTAAAGATAAAAGCTTCATATTCCGTGGATGTCCTTCATATTATTTTGGAGGCAAAATTACTTCATCTCCATCGATTGCCATTGTTACAATTTATGGGAGAGTGCCTATAGGAAATTTCCCATAAATTGTAACAAGACAAAAACATGTGAACAAATATTGAGGGTGAGAAAAAATTTAGCACTCTACCAGTTAAGTTAGTCAGACTTTATCATTGAAGATGCAACTTTTGACTAACTTGTCATCCGTTCGCGTAGATTTAAATTTGCGCACCCACCGCGCGAAAGAAACGAGCGTTCTCGTCAAATTTTGCATACTGTAGTTTAATACCCCATCCAGCTCACAGAAGTTTGGATTTTCGGGATGGTGGGATCTTTTTTTTTTTTGGGGGGGGGGGGGGGGGGGGGGCGCTGAGCCACTGTTTTGCAATAACTGGTCAAAGTTTAGTTGTGCTTGAATTATAGAGAAGCGCTCTCTCCATATTGTGTTTTTCTGGACAAGGATTCTTGTACAGACTGATAGCATTCATGGGGCCCAGCGGATGTCATATTTTCGTTTTCGATTCGAATTAAATCGAGTCTATTATTCGAAATCGAATCGAATGAAGCCGTCTTGAAGTCCCGACTGATAAAATATTCCAACTACGTCATCAAGGCATGCCTTCGTCGAAGGTATGTCTTCATGATGCAGTTGGAATATTACCCAGCAAACTGGACTCTATTCTAGAAGTCCCGAGTTAAATCCCCATCCGGGACGACCCGCGTTGTTGTTTCCTTGGGCAAGGCATTTTATCCCGGTTGCCTACATGGGGGCTCGATGACGCCGTGTACTAAGGTGTACTGCACGTCGTGGTACACATGTCTTCAACCGCTGTAACCCTGCTTGAACGGAGCTTGAACAGAGTTAGAATGTTGAGGAGCTGACAGTTGCTTGTCGATGCTCGGTGGTTCTCTCCGGGTACTCCGGCTTCCTCCGCCCGTAAAACTGTCACGGTCACGATTAGCCATTGTGAATAAGTATGTCACCTTAAACACCATTAAATAATAATAATAATAATAATAATAATAATAATAATAATAATAATAATAATAATAATAATAATAATAATAATAATAATATTTATAATAATAAAATAATAATAATAATAATAATATTACCCAGCAAGGATTTTTGTTCAAAAAGAAAAGACTGCGTGAATTCTGTACTGGGCACTGCATGGGACAAGCCGCTAGCAATCGTGAACCCTTCGTCGCAACTGCTAGTGAACATTAAATTTGCTTTCAGCAGTGGTAGTGACTTGTGAAACTGGAATTAGTATGGGTGGTAGCATGGGTACAGATACTTGAGATTCGAAATCGAATCGAATAAGGACCCTAAGCAGTCACCATCCGTTGCTCTGCCGTTTAGTGTCGTAATTAAGGCTTGTGTATGACATTCGTTTATTGTTTTGTTCGAATGGTTCGATATTAAAACCACTCCAATCCAATTTACTAGAAATTGTTTGTTGTGCACATTGTTAGTATCCCCAGACAATTTCATCATGTGGAGTCATTGCAAAATGCATTGTGTTTATTGCATGCTACGGCTTTGTTACTGCATACTATGGCTTTGTTATACAATACGGAAGAGTGGCATGGTGTGGTAGGTAGAGATTCAGGCTGCAAGCCGAGAGGTCTTCGGTTCGAATCCCACCTGTGGCAACCGCGTTGTGTCCTTGGGCAAGACACTTCATCCCAGTTGCCCACGTGGGGGCACGGTGGCGTTTTGTACTAAGGCGTACTGCACGTCGATGGTGCACTTGGCCTCAATCAGTGCTAACCCTGGAGTTAGTACTTTGGGGAGGTGACAGTTGCTCGACGTTGCTCTCCGGTTTCTCCGGCTTCCTCCACCCGTACAACTGTCCGACACGAGGTGGCCCTGGCTGTCGAAATGTCATTAAACCCCAATAAACAAATATTACACAATACGCTTCTTTATTGCATGCTGCGATTGTACACGCTTGTTGTACAACATTAGAGGCATATGGTGGCGAATTTGGGCTTCTGTGTGTTAACGATGGGAAACATTTTTTTATTGTCAAAGTCAGATTAGAAGAGCCAGTCACTGTCGAATTCCGCATAATCTCTTTTGGATCTACACACCACTGAAGGACCTGTGGTAGCTTTTGCGTCACATTTACACATGGCGTCACCTTCTTCTGTCTCTTCTCCATCCTCCAGTACACGACCATCTAAAAGCTGACAATTTGGTCCTGTAATTACAGAAATGAAAAACGTATTGAACAAAAAAAAACACACTTTGGGACCCATGTATACGAAGCGAGTGATACAAACCATAAGACAACTCCAGAAGTTTAGAAAACCATAGCCACTGTATGGGGCCATGTGTTCTTGCCGCAGGCGTGACCCATTTTTGCGTGATCATGACATCAGAGGTGGGCGGTATTAGAATTTCGAGCTCGTTGTGGGTTTCGGTCTTTTAGAGGGGGCAGTGGCTTAACGGTAATACTGGGGGCTCTTAGGCCACATGCTGTTATTATTCAGTGCATTGTATAGAGGATATCTACGCTGTTTTAGTGGATATCGGGAGTAATAGTCAAAAATTTAATTAATGAAGGTACAACCCGGTGTTTCATTAATTAAATTTTCCTGATGGTGATTTTCGTTCCTCCTTTCGTTCGTTTCTGTATTTGTTCCTCGTTAGTCGGTCAGTACCTTAAACGAGAAGGAGTCATGTTGGCATTGGATGGTTATGGATACTGCTTCGACGGTTTAATGGAAGAGCTTATACCGAATGCATCCGCATTTGTAAATAAATTAAAATTGAAATTGTTTCGTCATTTGAACTACTATCTCATGTTGTCATGTGCCACATACACAACCCCTTAATTGGTTTAAGAGAATATCGCTCCGATTCTTTATGCAAGCTGGTATTGAAGCATCCAACCTCAACGCTTCAACTACAACACTGTTTTGATACCCTTAAAAATGATTTTTCCCAAAATGTTGGAATTGTAGGGGGGGGGGAGGGTTAAAAACGTGCAATTGTTGGGGCCCTTAGGAGACGCCATAACCTCGTCGTATGGGCGTTCCGCCACTGTGAGGGGAGGGGGATATACAGCGGTATCGGTTCGATGTTCGGTATCGAACGTGGCTGATGAGATTTGCTGAGAAGAACCAAAGCGGAATTCACGCCGGGAAAATAAAGAAGTTGTTCTTGTATCAATGAGCTAAACATTGGCATTTTTGCCAAAATACAGTTTTTTTGCGACTTCTTCCGAACACATCTTAATCTTTAAAGGCAAATTTCAGGCTTTTGCGATATCGGAGCATGTGCACTTAAGATGCCATCATTAGGAGGTCCTGCTGACAACTTACTATATTATTACTGATATTACACTTGATACTCACTATAAAAATTAATTTTAGCACAAATGACGTATGCCTCTCTCGCGTGACAATTTTAATCCCGAGAACGGGAATTCCCGGGTTCCCGGGTTCCGAAAGCCGGCGCCGATACACGAGACATATACAGCACGGAACCGGGAATGAAGTTTTCTGAATTGAAACTTTGTAGGATTTCGTCAGCACTTCCACGCGTGAAATTTTTACAATCCTGTTTCCCGACGAACCATTTTGAACAAATTACTGTAACTCTCAACCAGTTCTGGAGGACCCACATCCCTCCCTTTTAACAACAAGATCTTCACCCGCTTCAAAGTTCAAACTCGTCTTCATTTTCAGATTCACTATATAGTATCACTATTCACTACCTCATACAACATCAACATCCTTTTCACAGCCGCCACCGGTCTTCTCTGTTTGAAACAGAGGAGACCGGTGACGACAGCGAAGAGGGTGTTGGTGCTGGAGAAGGTAGAGGTGGTAATGCGAGTGATTCTGAAAATAAAGACGAGGTTGACGCCGCTTTGGGTTTTCATACTTATCTTAGACTGGGGATGGGAGATTGCCAATAAAATATGCTTATTTTCATTAAAATAAATGCGTCATGTTACCCTCGTAAATTTCTTTGATTTTATCCGGGAAATTTTCTGGTTCCGGTTCTGAGAGTAATTTCATTCCGTTTCCGGTTCCTAGAAAACCAGGGGTTATATTAAACCCTAATTTGGACATCTTGAAAATATAATTGCTGAAAACACTGAATAGGTTCAGATGGTTCAATAAGTGCATACAACGTAGGTTAATGGTAGTTTGGGGGCACCATCTAATGTTCATCGGTTTTATCGGTTGATAACGAATATCGAATAAGGAACTGGGAATAAGTAACGGTTGTCACGTCCCCAGGGCATAAGTATAATAAGGTTTCAGGTTGTGTTACCATCGACTTTCAAATGTGTTTTGGTATCTCGGAACTAAATATTTTCCTATAGGCGACCATAAAAACGTCCAGGCAAAAACATAAGATGGCATCACTTTAATTTTGGTATTCAAATAACTTTGTCAAGTAGTGCCCTTCAGACAACTTTTTATGACCAGAAAACAGGAGGTCGTGCAACAAATAAGAGAGAAAAACTGACAGAAAGGGATGTGCCGGTCACATGCACATATTTTTCAGGGAATTCCCAACTAAAACACACCAAATGTAAATTGTATTTTATAGGTTCAAAAGTAAACAAATCACCCTCTTTTTCATCTGGAACATCCAACAATAATGCAAGATGTCAAAAGAATGTTTTAAACGTTTATTGAAACATTATATTGTCCTACGGCTGGGTAACTCTAATTCAAATATTTAGTTCAGTGATACCTATTTTCCAGTCCCTGTGTCGACACAGACCGTACGGGTTTGGTTGATGTAGACAGGCGATTGGTCTCATAAAACTGATTAAAGTCCCATAAAACATCAGTCTACTAAATTGATAATCGACTACAATCTTGTGGCATGAGACAAGTTTCCTATGACTGTTGTGTTGGAAAGAGCACATAATGTACGAAGTGTTCGATGTGTGCTGTCTACGTATGTTGGGAGGTTTTTGAGAACTTGAGTTATATCCTATATTTCCAAACAGCTCCCATATGACTGCTGAGCACCACGTATAGATGCTTCGCATCAAGTGTTTCTAATGTATGTATACCCCATCCCCATATCAAATACCGGCCTACGACTCTAAATCAGAAGCGCAGGATTTTATAATATGGGGGTACCCAAGCCAGTTTTTGGAGGGTGTGGGCAGACATAAAATGCGGAAGGCCGTTGCGGTTGGTTGAGGATGCATCCTAGTCGTAACTAGAACCCTCCGGTCGTTACCGACCCCTACCCCTAGGGAGTGGGAGGAGGGGTGAAATACAGCTTTAGTATTGTGTTTGTATATTGTTTGTTGTGTATGCCTTTTTTGGGGACTTTTACAATGCTGCTAAGGTCATATACAAAAAGTATCACTATTCACTACCTCCTACAACATCAACATCCTCTTCACAGCCGCTACCAGTCTCCTCTGCTTGAAGCAGAGAAGACTAGTGACGGCAGTGAAGAGGGTGTTGGTGCTGGAGAAGGTAGGGGTGGTACTGTGAGTGATTCTGAAAATAAAGACGAGACTGAAGCCGCTTTGGGTTTTCATACTTATCTTAGGAAAAGAACTTTTCGGATTGGAGATGGGAGATTGCCAATAACATATGCTTATTATCATTAATATGAATACGTCATGTTACCCACGTAAATTTCTTTGATATTATCCGGGAAATTTTCCTGTTCCCGGTTCTGAGAGTAATTTCATTCCCGTTCCCGGTTCCTAGAAAACCAGGGAATAATGAAACCCTAATTTGAACATCTTGAAAATATAATTGCTGAAAACACTGAATAGGTTCAGATGGTTCAATAAGTGCGTACAACGTCGATTAATGGTAGTTTAGGGGCACCATCTGATGTTCAAAGTGCATGTAAGAATAAGAGCTATTTCCATAATATAACAGTGGTAGGCAGGGCATAAATGGACGTGTCATCCGTTACTTATTCTCGGTTCGTTATTCGGCATTCTTTGTTAATTAATTTTAACACTCTAATTTTTATATTGTTTGTTGTGTATGACTTGTTGTATATGACTTTTACAATGGCGCTAAGGTCTATAAGCCACCACTAACTAATACATATCAGCGTGTGTGTGCTTTTGTTATTCCGTGTCCCCCATCCACACCCCAAGTTCGAAATTCTTCTTACCTCCCTGTCTGAAATTATGTTGAATTCGCAAAATTGCTTTCTGAAAACATGACTATAAAAAGTATAAAAATAATATTTTCCTGACCTGTATTTTCTATCTTCGAATATACTGGTGGAAGAGATTCATTATATATTTATTTTAAGTTTTACGACACTTTAGACTGCAAGGATCACCTCGTGTTAGATAGTTTTATGGGTGGAGGAAGCCGGAGTGCCTGGAGAGAACTGCGGCGAGCACCTGACAAACTTCTAATCGTACTAACTCCACACATGCAGGATTAGCATTGGTTGGAGGCAACAGCACCATCGATGTGCAGTACGCCTTAGTACACAGCGCCAACGAGCCCCCACGTGGCCAGTCGGGGATTAAGTGCCTTGTCCAAGAACACAACGCAGTTACCGCTTGCCGGGGTCGAACCGTGGACCTTTCAGTTTGAAGTCCAATGCTCTAACCACTGAGCCACCGCTCTCCCAAGAGATTCATCGGTATTTTTAAACTGGTAATGATGCATTTCAAACCATTTATAGACATAGATAGAAAAAGAAAATTCTGGAAAATACAGTTGTAAAGGCCATGTACAGTTAAAACTAGAAGTCCTGTCATGAAATGCGCACAAATAGCACGTCAATCTGCGCGTTAATCTACGCGTTAAAACCATGGTAAGGCTATCAAATTGTGTATATATGGCCTGTGCACAAGCAATGTTTCAGCCAATGGACCTCCAGGTTATCCGGAGGTCCATTGGCAGAAACATTGCATGTGTTTGTTATGAGTAACCAGGAGAACCTGCCGTACTTTGGATGCCATTCGATATGGCAATTGCGCGCAATTCCTACGCGCAGTTAAGTCTAGATAAGCGCACAGATCATGACAGGACTTCTAGTTTTAACTGTAGTACTGGCCCCGGGCGGTGGAGTTAAGCGAAATCTAGTTAGCGCCCGTGCCTCACCCGAAGCAGACGTTTTGTTTATAAACAAAAACGCACGCGTAAAAATCGTTCAGTTTCACCATAAAACGTTTCGGAAATTCATCGGAACAAGAGATGTTGCGGTTAAAAAGAGGAAAGTATACTCTGATGTCACCCCCCTCCCACTCCTGACCAAAATTTCCAACAGTTGGAAATTCGGAGGGTAAGTCATCAGTAGTTGGAAATTCCATCTATCTGAATTTTAGAGCTTCGTTGATGATGCTGATGCCTCATTTACTTCCCAAAATTCCAACTCAGTTTCAAATCAGCAAAAATTCTCACTGTTACTATTTACAACTACAGTGTACGCAATATCGAGCTTCACAAGATTGCATGATGCCATTCAGTTCGAGATTTTTATAGTACGTTTACTGATCGTAATAAAAAAAATCCTCGTAATGCACTTCAAGAAAATCACATCATGTAAAATCGTTATCTGAGTAAATTCCACCATTCACAGTTACAAAATGATGAAACATCGAAAACTGATCATTCCGGCAAAAGATCTGATTTGTTAGGACAGTGTGAATTGCTTAAAGTTTTTAGCTTGAGCGTTTGTTTAGCATATATTCAATTCCCAGAATAATACCAAATAATAACAACCTGATAATTCTATCATAAATGTGTTAGCATTCAGTTACTAGAATCAAATTTATGCCCCCTTTCATGGCTTCGTATTCAAAATTTTTTCGCGGTGGTGGTTTTCCAACTAGGTGGAGAGACAGGGAGAGGTTCCCTCTTCTGGTCCCTTCTCTAGTTGGAATTTCACTTCCCTACCCCCCCCCCCCACCAATCGGAAACCTCTAGCCACGTCTCTGTGCTATTATTATTATTATTATTATTATTATTATTATTATTATTATTATTATTATTATTATTATTACTATTATTATTATTATTATTATTATTATTATTATTATTATTATTATTATTATTACGTCCCCCACCAATCGAAGCGTGTAGCTGTGAGTTCTGAGGCGGCTGAACTAAGGGGGGGGGGGGGCAGAGGGACACGTGCCCCTCCACTTTTTTCCACAGACATGTTGCGTGGTTACACGGTGAGTTGAAATGTGCACATGCAAACGTGCTAATATACAGACGTTCCTGTGATATATTATTTGCAAATCCAAACAACATTTGGCCAACGAATCCCACCTTCGGACGCTTCTGTCCGTTTCTCTTACTTCAACCATCTTCCAACCCGAAGGCTGTGCCCAATTGCACTAAACAAATTCATTTGACATCAAACATACAGCATTTGGTACCAAAATTTGGCACTACAAATACACTTTGGGTAGGTCTTAAATGCATTGTGGTTTATTATGAAACCGGCTGAGTGCTGAAAGCCACCACCAGGGCTTTAACAAAATGAGAGTACCAGAGCTGAAGCCAACATTTTCCTTGTTCATGTTTCATATTCAATCAAACACAAATAATATTTTGTTTATATAAATTTGTCTTTTGACAAATTATTGGAGAGTGCCCAAAAGCACTCTCCAATAATTTGTAATAAAACGAATTTTGAATAACAAACTCAGACCACCACAAATAATCTAGCCCTCAACCAGTTAGATGGTTGTTTTTGATAAAATCGCTGTCTGGCAACACAGCGAGTCAAACGTCACGCCTCTCAAGTGAGTAAAAGTTTCTAACCTAGCTGGAGGTATTCATGGATTTGAAGAACGCGAAGGCGTGCGGTGAGTGACGCCGAGCGGGCGAAGCGGCGAGGTGTTACAGCACGCTGGCAGGTTGTTCAAATTCATGAATACTGACAGGTAGGTTGGTTACAGACTTACACCCTGTCTTTTTTTCATTCAACGAGAACAAAGTGAGCGGAGACTCACGAGAAATACCCCCCCCCCCCCCCTTCCCCTTTTTTGCCATCCAGCCCTCTGAGGGTGATTTAATTAACCCTTTAACCAACGAAACGGACAAAGCCAGCCAGCATTACTGAACAAAAATCTCCATTCAATTTCCGATTTTATTTTATTTTCAATTTTTGTCTCAAAAACAAGCTTATGACTCCTTATTGGAACGAGCTCATTGAGCTCAATGAAGTTATACAAAAGAAAACTAAAGTTATTGCATGAAAACCAAAAATCTATTTATAGTAACAGTTATCTTGTCCATTGATCTGTTAACCCCAAATGCAATCCCAACGATCGGCGTCTCAAATGCAACCACAGTATGAAGTTACAGCTTCGTACACAAAAGAAGACTAAAGTTATTGCACGGAATCCAAACATTCTATTTATAGTAACATTGGCATTGAACGTTGACATATTGACCCCAAAAGCAATCCCAACGATCAACACCTCAAATGCAATCACAATATGAAGTTATAGTGTAAACTATAGTTATTGCATGGAAACCAAAAATCTACTTATAGTAACAGTGTCCTTTACCCTTGAGCTATTGACCCCAAATGCAATCCCAACGATCGACATCTCAAATGCAACCACAATATGAAGTTATAGCTTCGTACACAAATGAAAACTAAAGTTATTGCACGGAAACCAAAAATTATATTTATAGTAACAGAGACCTTGACCTTTGACCTACAGATCCGAAGAGCAATCCCAAGCATCATCCCATTACAAGCAGCCTACCTGCGAAGTATGAGTATTTTGCGACCAAAGGTACAAAAGTTATTGCCCTGAAACGAGTATGACGGACGGACGGACGGACGGACGGACGAACGACGGACGAACAGCAAGACGGACGAACGGGCGGAAGGATGAACGGACAAACTGATTACTATATAACCCCATTTTATAAAAGGGGGTATAATATACCCCCTTTTATAAAAGGGGGTGGGGGTATAATAAAACACACGGACTCGAGTAAATACACTAGTAGTATTCAATTGACGTCACTTGAACACTCTGCAATTATTCTTTTAGGCATTTCAAGTTGATTACTAACCCCCAAAAGACAAAAGAGTCAGGATGTTATCTACAGGAAATTATGCCACTTTGTTACGGATCAACTGAATTAACAGTTTATCAATTTAATCTGATTCTTATTAAAACATTTCTTTGTTACTTTTTATCTTGCTTATCCCTTTGAAACCAGGTGGTATCTTCCATGTCAGTTCCATGGTAGCAATAGGAAGAGTCCATATTTATTATTTGGAGGTAGACCAATTAATATTTTCAACGTGCAGCATTAGGGCTGCACGTTGAAAATATTGATTGGTCTGCACCACACATTTACCTTGCAGTCACCCCCCTTAATGATATTATGACGTAGCTTGTGACCCGGCCGGATAAAGGCCTCTGGAGTTCAAAGGGTTAATAATTTTTATATCCTCCCGGAAGATAATAAATTATTTGCTACTATTTTATTTGGAGTTAATAAACAGTAAGAATTAGAAATCTTGAAATTCTTTTGTAAATGTTAATAGGTTAATGGCCCTTTACTGTTTTATTACATATATACCTTTATCATTTTCCCCGTGGGGACCCCGGGAAGTGAAGCAGTGCCTGTTCACTGCGGTAAACAGGCTCTGTTTTACTGGAAAAATAGGACCCAGTCGCCAATGCTTGGGAGGTGCAAACCCTCTCTAAAATGGGCAGCATGGCTTACTAACGCTCACCCCTGGTCTTGAACTGATACTCATGTTATGGTCATGATTAGCCATTGTGCAAACATATGTGACCTTAAACACCAATAAATAAATAACCTTTACCATTTGTGTGTTTTTTTGCAACTAAAAATACGAAAAACAGCCCGATAATACTAAATAAAAATATTTACATGGTGCCTTATTGCACTCAAAGAACGATGCCCGGTTAATCTGTATACATTTACAATCCGATTCCATGTGATAATAAAATCCTTCACTAGAAAACTTAAATTGATACAGAACAAACATTCTGCTTGGCACCGGGGAGAGGGGGGGGGGGTGGGGGTGCGGGAAAAAAGTGCGTGGACGTTGGTGGACATTTTTATTTTGCTGATTTTTTGACCCACCACCTTTTTTGTCCAGGACATTTTGGGGGACCCACCCACTTCTCATACATTTTATATTCCAAACTTTGGCACTCGAACACTAACTCAAAACGCGTAATGCACGCTGATTCAATGCGTATTTTGATATGTCCAAACATGTTTCCATTTACTCTATCCGATGCATTTTTCAAGACTTATCTGTTTCACATCCGTTCACAAAGATACATTACTGTATAGCTTGAACCCCGTGTGGACCCGGGGATATTAGGTCCACATTTGGTAGCCAGGTTGTTAACGCACAGCAGCGACGGCCTGACTGTTCATACAGACATTTTAGTACTAGATTGATGTAGCAAATTCTAAGGAATTTGTTTTATCCTTATATTGAGGTGTCTGTGTGGATGAGCTTGTTATTTCCTCCAGTGGTTGGAGGATTCCTTAGGCCCTCCAGTGGACCTGTTTGAATAATTTTACATTCATTTTGGGAACTAATAACGTTGTGATATACGCATCAAACTAGATCAGACAATTCGCCCTCTGAGTTCCAATGTGTTCCATGTGCCAGTAGGCACATAGAACATATTGGAACTCAGGGGACGATTATTGTAACAAACTAAATGTGGAGCTTAATATTCTCACAAATCTAGTTTCTCGGTATTTAGCTTTTAAGGGGGTTAGTTTTGTTAATAATGCTTCTAAATAGGCTTTTATGATCCATTGGCGACATTTTGTTACAGTTTGGGACACAAAAGATGACAGAACGTTGAGAAAGGAAAAAAATGCATTAACTGTTTTCGTACATTTTTGGGGGACATTTCACCACCGACACCCCCCCCCCCCCCCCACCCCACCCCCTCCACACACACACACACCTGTGTTCATGCAATCCCCCCCCTCCTCCCTTTTGGCACCAAAAACTTTCTTTCAGGTCGGCTTGAACAATAAGTAGAAAATTAGGTAGGTCATGATTTGAGCTGCATCAAATTATATGCAGTTGTTCACCTCTTTGACATAAAGCGCCCCCCCCCCCCCCCCCCAACACACACACACACACAAACGCACACCAGCAAGTCCACCTCGTGTCTTTACTTTCTGTTATTAAGATGACGTTATGCTGTCAGGTGATACACAATTTAAAGGGGCCTGCGGGAGGAGGGGCGTACATTCATTCTTTGTTTAAGTAGAGGGGATCCACTAATTTCAGTGTGTGTTGTATAAGCTAAAACATTATTAATGTGTCGATTGTTGTAAAGTAATGTGTATTAAATACAGCTCTATCTGAAATTATCTAGAAATACTTACCATTTGGACAATATGCGCAGCAATGGCCTTCTGGCTTCACGTAGTCGAAGCACGGTGGCGTTATGCACAGCGTTTTAGTACAGACAACATTTCCAATGTCACATCTGCAATACAAGCAGTCGTTTGGTTTGAACAATCGTCCGCGGCGATACCACTTGTCACCGTATCCACAACCCCAACTGGTTCTCCCACCCACTGCTATACACAAACACACATACAATATACCAATCAGTAATAGAGAATGCATCATAGCGAAACGACGGACAATTCTTGTGACCCTAATTTCCTCATAACATTTTCATTTATCATATGGCAGTATTTAACTTTTCTAATTATCCGCTTATTACTAGTAGCGACAGAAGTTGCATTCATCCATCAACAAAGGCGGCGGATGCTCGATAAAAGTGATGGGGCACAAATTTTCAAGGCTACCATGCACTGCAAAAAATATAGGTTCTCTTTAGAGCCCAAACTGGTTCTAATCTTGTCCCTGAGATGGAGCCAGTTCTGTTTAAACGGTATTTATTTGAAATCAAATAAATTTATAAGATTAACATTAAATATTAACAGAATTAATCATAAATTGAGGGGGTTGCAGCCGTAAGTTTAGAGCTAATACGAGGTTGTCTCAAATCATTATTAAGCAAAGGAGATATGAACAGTTGGCATATCGAACCAGTTTTGGTTCTATACAGAACCAAAACTGGTTCGATATGCCAACTGTTCATATCTCCTTTGTTTCAAAATGGTTGGCGACTGCGTTGAATGAGCTCCAAGTTTAGTGCTGAATCTACTTCAGTTCATGTAATATTCTGTTAAAATTGAATGGTAATCTTGGTAAATTTATTTGATTTGAAATAAATACTGTTTAAACAGAGCTGGTTCCATCTCAGGGACAAGATTAGAACCAGTTTGGGTTCTAAAGAGAACCTATATTTTTTGCAGTGTGGTTCGGTCCAGTGGGAGAAAAGTTACAATCATATATCGATGTACCACGACACACTCTAGTCTCTCGTTTAGATGAACATACCGCAGTGTGGTCATTGTGCGGACTATTTCTTCTACTTCAACCATATTTCAACCCGAAGGATAGCCTTCGGATTGGACGATGGTTGAAGTTGAAGAAACGGACCGAAGTGACAGACTTCTTTGGCCAAATGATGTTTGGATTTGCAAATAATATATACTATTCAGAAAACGCAGGAGATATTTGATAGAAGTGAGATATATGAAGAAATATATTTATATTTTCATCAAAAAGACAGTTGAGGTATTGCACTGTGACATCTGGTGAATGATTTCAGCGATAGTTGGGTATCTGACAAGCATACATTCCACGCACTATGCTGTCGAAGACATGGACGGTCAGTCAGAGAATTTTCAACATTCAGTCCAAGACCTCAATACCTTGTAAATCCTCCTCGGTTCGCGAGGCAAGCGCGGATCCGACGTGTCATACTCCTCACCAAACGTCCAATATCAGCTTGACTGATGTTATTCCATTCTTCCTGCAGTGCAGTGGCGAGTTCCTGGACATTGGAAAGAGGTTGTTGGTATTGTCGTAGGCGCCTGCCAAGCATATCCCAGACGTGTTCGATTGGTGAAAGGTCTGGGCTTTGTGCTAACCAAGGCAGTGTAGTGATGTTCTGGTCCTGGAGGAACTCTGTAGCTACACGGGCTCTGTGTGCTCTTGCATTGGCATCTTGGAAAATGAATCAACGGCCGTGACGTCGCGCAAATGGCGCCACATGAGCTGCTAACATGTTGTCAGGGTAGCACTTCCCTGTGACCCACCTTGGATGACATGTAATGCTGTTCTGCTTGTCATGGTTATACCACCCCCACACCATAACCGAACCACCGCCAAAACCATCGTGCTGTGTAACGATTACGTAATAGTATCCTTCGTACCGCCGCCGACACATTCTGTTTCGCCTGTCGAGGAAGTCGAGAGTGAACCTCGATTCATCGGACAACATGTCGTTGCTCCACCGACGATTGTCTCCTCGCTGTCGTGCTCCACACCAATTACGCCTTGCTGGGATGTAAGTTCTGTCAAACGAGGCATTATTCAAGGTCGTCTAGCGTACAAATTCCAACTGTGTAGGCGATTCCGGATAGTCTGACCACTGACTCGCACATCTGTCGCTCGGTGAAGCTGCTGTCCAATTTATGAGGTACTTTGATGGCGGTTCCGTAATGCTGTGGTTCGGATGAAACGTTCCTGGTTAGCAGTTGTTACCCTTGGCCTACTTGGCCGACCTCTGTCATCAACATTGCCTGTTTGACGGTAGCGTGACCACAACCTGCTAATCACCGATTGAGTAACGTTTAGAATTTGAGCCACTGCAGTCTGTCGGTTGCCAGCTTCCAACATGCCAACGGCACGTAAACGTTAGTCACGTGTCAGTCTTCGCATACCTCAAAAGTTACGTTTCGACCAGAAACTCTTGATGAACGAGATTATACCAAGAAAAGAACGATGAGACCTCCGAAAAAGTCCGTCCAGTACAAATGAAAATTTCAAAACGTACCCCACAGGCATCAACGCGGCGCTCGTGCGAAAAACCTGCACGAAGTTTTCGTGGGCCGGTGACATTCACAATCCACACTAAACTTGGTAACATATTGATGTGTCCAATCACGCGTATCCAATACCATTTTCCGAAAATATCAACATCAGTTTGGATATCCCCTACTTTTTTGAATAGTATATTACAAGAATGTCTGAAAATTGATGCCCTGCACATTTAAACCTTGTTTGGGTTAACCCATACGCGAACACGTGCCACAACATAGTCACGACGCGTAATGTGTGCCATGGGGATTTCCATGGTAATATAAGTGGCCTTGTTGTGTTGTCATTATCACAGTGATACGTGATGTCCATACGCATGCGCAGCAAGTGTTGTTGGGTGACAACAACGTCGTCTCTTTTGACTGATGGAAGCTGCCAGTGGAACGTGGTAGCATGAAACGGGGCGGTGGTAAGTTGTAAGGACGGGTTTGAATTACCAATCCGTGCCTTATACTACGTATTCACTCACTGGCAAAAAGCACAACAGAAAAAAACCTCAGAATCTTGCTTCCGCCACTGGGAAATTCTAACAATATGAATACCAACAGTAATTCGAGTTGTACGTTCTTGTTGTTTGTTTAAGGTGCAGTAGGTGAAAAATGGGCCGATTTATCTCTGTTTGGGCCAATCACATGTGAGCGAAACGATCATTGTACGGCCTATTATATGGCTTTAGCCCAGCTCTAAAGTTACCACAAACTCTAAGGCCACTAGTCTTATTCTATTAGACATTCCATGCTGTTGTGGGTCATTTGTTTACCCACTTTTCATTGAGTGTGTGCACAGGTTACCGTTGATGTAATGTGAAAAACTTTCACCCACAAAGCTACACAGATATTCGTTAGTGCTCCATTTTTAGATATTACAATCAATAAGTATTTAATTCAACATGTAAACTTCAAGATATTAACACAATCGGTGGGACTACGAGGCGTAATCATAAAATTACTGCTGTGATGAGTCTCCATTCATAACTGTTTAACTCTTAACTCGCTGACTGTTTTCTTGGTATTTTTCATCAAATCTAGTCATGGCTGCTTTAAAGCAGCCATGACAACATTTGATGAAAAATTAATCTAAACGTAACACAAGAAGTCATTGGTGAAAAATTCCAATCCATTGACAGGGAGACTATAGGATTAAATATGGACAAATTATACTGATTTCAGAGACAAGAGAAACTCTGTGCTGGGCAGGAATATCCACAAACAGCATGTAAAGAGTTGATAAACAAACATCTCTGATGGCGTTAAATATTCTGTCAAATCCAGTCTTGATGCGAAACATTTCTTGCGTTGGTTCAAAGAAGATGAATTTGTAAAGTATATTTTAGATTATTTCACCTGAAGTATATCAGTTTCTCGCGCCCTATAATATGTAGTCACTCCTTGGCAAGAAAAGCACAACAGAAAAAAAAACAGAATCTCGTTTCTGCCACTGGGAAAAGCTAACGTATAAATACCAACAGCAATTAGACATATACGTTCTTGTTATTTGTTTAAGGTGCAGTTATGTGGGTGAGAAAATGGGCCGATTTATTGGTGATGGACTATTTAAAAATGAGTGAATCTAAATATAGGCGATGGACTATTTAAAGGCTAGCGTCAAATTCCATACATCATTAGACTGGTGGTTTGGGAGCTTGAAGTCACCAATCAAATTATGTAGGGAATTGGACACTGTTATGGCCAGGGGCCAGTCTATCCTTAAATAGTCCATCGGCTTTGTTTTAGATTCAATCGCCTACACACACCTACGGTTCGCTTTTCCGACTAATTGAAATATCCAAGACGATTAGATCAAAAATCACCATGAATATTCATTTTCCTTGAATCAACGCAATGAATGTTTCTCAATTGAGAATTGATTTAACCCTTACCCAACGTAACGACCAAAACTGGCCAGCGGTACTCACCAAAATTCGCCCATTAATTTTCATTATTTTTGTCTCAAAAACATAGGTTATGACCCCTCTGTGGAACGAGCTCTTTGAGCTCGTTCCAATGAGGGGTCATAACCTATGTTTTTGAGACAAAAAAAAATGAAAAAAATTAGTTATTCAAGAATTTTTTCTGCAAGTGTCGTCTGCTTTCATGTTAGGTAAAGGGTTAACTGAATCTTCAATGATATTACAATACTGTGACTTAACGTTCTCAGTGCGAAATGAATATTTATTCATTAGAATATCTATAACTGGGGCACGAAAGAATATCTGAATACCTTTGGACATCATATTAAATCATCGGCCGTCCGCGCGCGAAGTCCGCGAAAAGTGGATAAACAAACAGCCAACAACAACAACGTCGGATTTCTTTGTTCGTATTCCCTTATGGACTGGTAGCCCCAGATCTTGTATTTTAGCATGTTGCGATCATGGTCCACTTACCCCTTCCATCTTAAATAACTTCATGTGGGTGAGTAATGTAAGTGTTTATCAAAAGATGAAGTCTGTAAGATGTGGATCAAAATTCTTATTCAATCCAAATTCCCTGGACGAGAATCATTTACAATTCTGATGGAAAACGAAATATATACGGTACAATATAGAAGTGTGAATGATTAATGGAGGAATATTCTTGTTCACACGTTCAGTCGGAGTGATCAGTCATTAGGAAGTTGTCAAATTCCTCGAAATCTCTTTTGGCTCTACAAATAACCGAGGGTCCCGCATCGGCTTTTGCGTGACATTTACACATGGCGTCCCCTTCTTCTACCTCATCTCCATCATCCAAAACACGGCCATCCAGAAGCTGACAATTTGGTCCTGTAATTACAGAAATACAATAGGCTAATTAAAACAAAGTCCTCGTCGAAGGTATCAGCAAATGAGCTCGATGAGCTTGTTCCAATGGGGGCCAGATTTTGATCTGGATCGTTCCTCGGCCTGGGAAACTTCTCAAAGTATCCAAACCCTCTATGTCAGCATCAATCGTAGGGCTGATACTGTCACTTCGTGTCGTCCTATCGTAATTTTTTTCCCTTTGTGCGGAAAGGGACACACTCCATGTAGAGTAAAGATTCCTTCGTAGTAGTGGAGAAGAGAGAGGCCGCGAAGTTGTCGCTACGGAGGACATCCCACATATCCGACCCATTGAGCCAGTTAGAGGCGTTAATATAAGCTGAATAAGATTATGCTTTTTGAGACAAAAACAAAAATTCTTTTTTGAGTTTTGGAAGAAATTTTTTTCAAGTGTTGTCTTCTGGTTGTTTTAGATAAAGTGTTAAGTAACATTTTATTCTTCTTGGTCTGTAATTTAGAGGCGTCGTGAATTAAGCGTCAAACAAAGACAATGTTAAGTAAGGAGTACAAAGTGAAAAATAAAATAACGAGAGATCTATACCAGTCAAAAATAATCGGTTACTGGGAAATTTGAATCATATTTCCATCCGAATGAAACATTGTTAACCCTTTCACTGCCACGCCCACTTTAGCCATATATGGAGGACCTCTATGTGCGATTGTATGCGAGGAAGTTTAATAAAATTTATGACATACTTAAAACTCTATCATCGGAATTAATGGTTGGACAGCGCTCTCTGAGCCCTTTCCAACAAGTAATCAGATGGTAGGTTTGATCTGCGCATACCAGAACGTACAGATAATCATCATAAAATAAGTGACAATAGTCATTTCGACAGCGAAAGTGTTAACACAGAAATGAAATACTTTTGTTTCGTAAACAGCTAGAGTTTTGTCATCATCGGAGATCATACAAAACCCCTACATTTTCTGTTTACAGTTATATGTCGTTGAATCTTGGGTGAGAACAATTAGGGAAGAGAAGGCGAGCGATGAACCGTTCCTCATCAGCCGGACCCCGGCCCGGTCCCGGAAGTGACATCATGCCACTTGCCCAAGCTGTCTCATGTTTAGTTGCCATGGTAGCCCACATGAGCAGCCATCTTATGACGCAATCTCCATAGTCATACATGGTCTTAGTGTGTATGCGCAGTGCGTGTTGTTAGGGTGACACGTGTTTTGTTAGGGTGACACGTATTTCTGTCGTCTATGTTCTATACTGGAGGCCACCATCTTGGTTTCCATGGTAGCACGTGGTTTCTATTTGACCCAAAAGCCTACAATATGACAAATTATGCTTGGATGGTGTGTTTGTTTAAACTAGAGTAAATTTAATTACCCAAATAGACTCGACAATCCCTCCAAACCACCCAAAACTACCGAAATTGACTTGGATTCCCCCATTTGGGCTATAAGAGTGGCACCTAGTGTTTTAAGGTGCGTTTCTTTGTATAAGAGTAATTTTGTTGTTTCGGATTTTACCCAGATCCTCGGATACTCCGTAGAATTACCACAAACAACCCTACAAGTTCCTAAAACTTCCAAAATCTTCATTTTCTGCCTACCCCGGGCCTTATTTCCTCCATTCCTGAACATGCTGCACCTATTTTATTGTTGTTTTCTGTCTGCTATACCCTATTTGCTTGTTCCAGAGTATACTCTAGTAACGTAGAAGAACTTTTCCGCTGGAAAAGATTTGGCTTATTTTATTGGTTACTATTTTTAGCTTTTCTTGTCTGTTTCGATAGTTCTGAACCTATTCCATGTATTCTTGTTCTTGATCTGAACACCTTAAGGTGTGTTTCATCTAGGCGGATCGTCCAAGCAGATCACTTTACTTTATCACCACGTACCGTGGCACCCCAATTCCAGCACCCCTGACTAAGAAACGACAAGTCTTTGACACCCCTTTGTATCGTATGAGGCCATAAGAGACATGAGGAAGTTCCCGAATGAAGTATAATCTACTTTCCCTCTTACCCTCATCTGGATATTTAACTACCCCAATTCTATCACACCTAAATAACTAACGACTGGCCTTTGGCACTCCCTTTCTACCGTGTGAAGCCACGAGGACCATGAGAAAATGCAATCAGGTATAATCTGCCATCCCTCTTATCCTCATGTCGGTATCGACATAAAGCAAAAAATAGTAACCAATTACCCAAATCTGTTGCAGAGGAAAAGCCCTCTACGCTACTGGAGTATACTCTGGAACAAGCAAATAGGGTATAGTAAACAGAAAATAACAATAAAATAGATAAAACATGTCCAAGAATGGAGGAAATAATCCCAGGGTAGGCGGAAAACGAGGAATTTAGAAGTTTGGGGAATTGTTGGGTTGTTTGTGATAATTCTACGGCGTATCCGAGGATTTGGGGAAAATCTGAACCTATACAATTACTCCTACACGAAAGAACGCACCTTATAACACTACGTGCTCCTTTTATAATCTCAAAATAGAGGAATCCAAGTCCGTTTCGTTACTGTTGGGTGTTTTTGGTGATTTTGGGGATTTTCGGGACAATTTGTGAAATTTGATTTACTCTAGTGTAAAGGAACACACCCTCTGAACATAATTGCCATATTGTACCATTGAGTACCAGTGTAAGCTGCGTAGAGAGTGTGCTCCAACGAATATGGACAGCTTAGTTAAACCAGCGCGCCCGCGGCGAACGGCCCCGCCTAGACACATAATCCGCGTCCATGTCATAGGCAAGACATCAAGCCAACAGCGCCCTGGAGATATAACTGTATCCATGATTCGAGATTCCCGTCACTTACAGTCTGGATATTCGGTATTGTTGCATATGACATGGAGAGAATATGATTATAAAAAAATTGCCAGAATGATTTGTTTATATCTGAAAACTATTATTAACCCTTTACCTAACATGAAAAGCAGACGACACTTGCAAAAAAAATTCTCGAATAACTAATTTTTTTCATTTTTTGTCTCAAAAACATAGGTTATGACCCCTCGTTGGAACGAGCTCGACGAGCTCGTTCCAACGAGGGGTCATAACCTATGTTTTTGAGACAAAAAATGAAAATATAATGAAAATTTATTGGCGATTTTTGAGAATAGCGCTGGCCGGTTTTGGCCGTTACGTTGGGAGTTTGTTGTTACGCCAATCATGCACGAAGAGGAAAACCTGCAACTTGTAAATATCTTAAAATTTCAAAATACGGAGCGTTCGGAAAAGAGGGTCAGTGTGAGAATTTCGTTTTTTCTTACAAATTGTACGCATTGCTTTTTCTGTATTGTGAAGATCTTTGAAGTCGATGGTACGTGACCCCATATCTGTATACCGTATAAAAGATGACTATGCATTAAAGAATAATACAGCGTTCTTAGAGAACTAAAAGGTAATATGTTTTTCGTTCTGTTAATTGCAAAGACAGCTCTTGCCATTTTGGAACAAATTATCGAGACGTGCTGTTTGAAGTTTTGATTTTCATCCAGTAATATACCTAGAAATCTAATTAAGATTCTATTTGTCCTTTCCTATGTGTTAACCCTTTATCTAACGTAACGGCCAAAACCGGCCAGCGCTATTCTCAAAAATCGCCGATTAATTTTCATTATTTTTTCATTTTTTGTCTCAAAAACATAGGTTATGACCCCTCGTTAGAACGAGCTCGTTCCAACGAGGGGTCATAACCCATGTTTTTGAGACATTCAACAATTATTTTTGCAAGTGTCGTCTGCTTTTCATGTTAGGTAAAGGATTAGAGTGTTGTATCACCAAGGAATAGCTTTCTTTCTCCGGGATTATAGGAATCATTATTAGGATGGAGCAACATAAATTTAGTTTTCTTGGCATTCAGAACTAATTTATTTGCTGCACACCATTCATGCACGTGTCTTAGTTCTGAGTTAGTTGTTGAAAAAAAAATACCTCGTCTAAGTTGCCGTAAGATGCGAAACATGTATCGCCTGCAAACGATAAGACGTTTAAGCTAGTGGAATTGGAAATGTCCTTTATGTATAACAGGAACAAAATGGGACAAAGAATAGATCCTTGTGGGACTGCCGTGATGATGGCTTGGATGTCAGATGTTGCACCCGCATACTGTACGCACTGTAGTCTGTTTGAAAGATAGTCTGTGGGAGCGCGGTGGCTCAGTGGTAGACTGTTGGACTTCTATGCTAGAGGTCCCGAGTTCGATTCCCGTCTGGGACGACCCGCGTTGTGTCCTTGGGCAAGGCACTTTATCCCGGTTGCCTACATAGGGGTAAGATAACGCCGTGTACTAAGGCGTACTGCACGTCGTTGGTGCACATGTCTTCAACCGCTGTAACCTTGCTTGAACGTAGCTTGAACAGAATTAGAATGTTGAGGAGCTGACAGTTGCTCGCCGATGCTTGGCAGTTCTCTCCAGGTACACCGGCCTCCTCCAACCGCAAAACTGTCACGGTCACGATTAGCCATTGTGCATAGGTATGTGTCCTTAAACCCCTATAAATAAATAAATAAATAAATAAATATACAATACAATATTCATGAATAGCAATAAAACTTGTAATCTCTTATTATTAATCTCTAATGTTCCGAAAGAGGAGTTTATTAACTTATTTATTAGTTTTGGGGGTCATATATTTCTGCACGATGGCCAATCGTGACCGCAACATGGATATAAAGTCAAATCCAGCCAATCGTTTATACCCATGTTGCCCATTTTAGAGGACTTCCACCGAGGCATTGGTTTTCGGGTCCTATTCTACCTGTAGTCTGTTTGAAAGATAGTCTTTGGGAGCGCGGTGGCTCAGTGGTAGACTGTTGGACTTCTATGTTAGAGGTCCTGAGTTCGATTCCCGTCTGGGACGTCCCGCGTTGTGTCCTTGGGCAAGGCGCTTTATCCCGGTTGCCTACATGGGGGCACGATGACCCCGTGTACTAAGGCGTACTGCACGTCGATGGTGCACATGTCTTCAACCGCTGTGACCCTGCTTGAGCGGAGCTTGGGCAGAGTTAGAATGTTGAGGAGCTGACTGTTGCTCGTCGATGCTCGGTGGTTGGTACTCCGGCTTCCTCCACCCGTAAAAATGTCACGGTCACGATTAGCCATTGTGAATAAGTATGTGACCTTAAACACCAATAAATAAATAATAATAAGAGAGTCTTTAAACCATGTGCTGGCCAAACCTCTGATCCCATAATGTTCTAGCTTACTTAATAAGATGGAATGGTCAAATGAATCAAATGCGCTTGAGAAATCTAAAAATAAGGACAATGTACAGTCTTTCGTTCATGTATCATTTGCAATTACCGCATTATTTTTAAGATGAAGAATTGGATGAATTGTTGAGTGTCCTTTCCTGAAGCCAAACTGATATTGGTCTAAAATATTGTGAGTGTCCAAATAACTTGATAATCTCACATACATTACTTTCTCAATAATTTTAGAAAAAGCTGGTAAAATACTAATAGGTCTATTATTATTAAAAATTTGTTCATCGCCAGACTTAAATATCCGAATGACTTTGGTGATCTTCATGTAAAGAGGCACCACACCTGGGGAAAAAGAAAGATTGATTAAATGGGATATGGGTTCAGCTAGCTCATATACGACAAATTTCAGCAACCGAGTTGAAACGTTATTGCTATCTTTACCTGTTTTGGGTGTAAAATCATTCACGCAGAGTATCACTTCCTGTGGGTTAGCAGGCGAAATGAAAATCAAGTCCGTGTTATTGTTGTTTCCCAGATATTCTGAGAACTGACTCGGGGTAGAGGGAACTTGGTTATTTAAGGTTTTACCAATCTCGACGAAAAATGAATTAAATCTATTGGCAATTTCAGCGTAATATTACCGTCAGTGAATGATGAAGGTAATGTGCGACTACGCTTAGATTTATTGTTAGCTTTGGAGAGCACTTCCCAGGTTTTGTTTATATTGTGTTTCTAGTCCCAAGGGATACTGTTATAATAGTCAGCTTTAAAAATGCTACAGTCCCTCCCCCTAGTTGGAAGTTTACCACTGAGAAAACTTTTGACTATGAAGCCATGAAACGGGGCATAAAATTGATTCTAGTAACTGAAATGCCAACACATTTATGATATAATTATCAGGTTGTTATTATTTGTTATTATTTTGGGAACTGAGTATGTGCTGAACATATGCTCAAGCTGAGAACTTTAAATGGTAGAGTGCTGGAAGCCCCAAAATGGACTTTACTAAAACGCACTGGTAATGGCCCTATCTATTATTCTCCTCTGAAGATAGTTTCCTTTTGGACCTGGTATAATTTAGATATTGTGCACAACAAATTGGTCTGTTACATTTGATTGGATAGTGCCTTCAGGCACTATCCATTCAAATGCAACAGAGCAATTTATGATGAACAAAATTTTGTAGTCAGGAAAGCTTAGCACTCTACCAGTTAAGCAATTCACATTGTCCTAACATTAAATCAGGAATTATCAGTTTGCGATGTTTCATCATTTTGTAACTGTGAAGGATGGAATTAACTCAGGATAACGATTTTACATGATGTGATTTTCTTGAAGTGCATTTCGAGGGTTTTTTTTTTATTACGATAAGTAAACGTACTATAGAAATCTCGTTTAGGAAAATATTATAGGCTTTATTGGGACAATTGCTACTGATGGTATCGGTGAAGTCACACAGACAATGAAGATGTATGAAATAATTCACGTTCTCTTGGTTGAAAAATCGTTTAACTTTTGGGGAATGGATATAGTGATGTGCGATACATTCTTCCATTTAAAAGTTAGCAACATGATCAGTGATGTCAGTTATAATTATACCTGAGGTATACGTATTAGCAGTTTTATTATTACTTATTCCCAGTTCCTTGTTCGACATTCATTATCAACCGATTATATCGGTTGATAACGAATGTCGAATAAGGAAATAGGAATAAGTAATGGTTGTCACGTCCCCATTTGTTTTCGCGGATAAGCACGGTGCTTGTGAAAATAAAATGGAGTTATTCCGCATCCACTCCCCTCCCCCATGGTCCACCCGTGTCAATGTGTTATTGTTACGTAAATGGATCGAGTTTTCTCACCATCGACGACCATACAAAACACCTACATTTTCTCTTTACAGTTATACGCCATTGGATATTGGGTGAGATTAATTAGGCCAATGGTTAGGGCGTTCTTGCTAACCCTAACCCAAATTCAAACTTTACTGACAATTTTTAGAGTGTTGTATTTCAAACTTTCAAATAGAGTTCGCATGGCCTGCCCTACAATTGTAAAAATTAGCCCAAGTGTGGGGGTAACAACCCTTTAAAAGAACACTTTTGGTCGCATTTACGAAGCTTCTCATAAACGTCAGTGCACAAAATTAATCGCGTGTTTGTCTAGTTTGTGGAAGAAGAACTGATCCAAGTTGGCACGTCCGAAAATGGTATTTTCAAAAACCGTACAAATAGCGAATGTCGGGACGCGGACAAAGTACGAACAAGCTTTGATTAAATTGTCAAAAATAATGGGCACATTTTTGCCTCGGTCCAACTCCAAGGCCGACGTTTTGGAAATCTGTTTAAAGTCCTCTAAATAAACGTGTTTATATTATTTAAGGTCAGCCTTCGCGAGACAGTGAAATCCTCCAAACTATTATTTAAGCTAAACATCAAATAAAAATACACTTGTGAAAATGCTTATACAATATTTAGATAGAAAATTAGAATATCTGTTTTCTACGTCACAGATTGTCAAATTTAGTTGAAGTTTAGTTCAACAACTGAAAATAAAAACAAGTATTGGCTGACATCTGTAATTGTTTTGTCTTATCATTACAGCACTAATAAAACAGAAAAGAACATAAGGCCTAAAAAATAAAAATCTGTTTCTCAGGCCCTCCCGCATGGTCCTTTTGGCTGCCGCATGCTCTCTTTTTATAACCAATCCAAACTTAAAAAAATCAAAATCAAATGGTTTATGTCTGATATTTTACCCATGTTAATAAAACTATCCCTTGAGTGCAAGAAGGCTTTGCAATGCTTTGGCCTTCTTGCACTCAAGGGATGTAATACACCACTATCCATACTATTCTGCAGGTTATGAGGCCTAAGACATAAAACAAAACAAGAACATGAACTTTTTAATGGTAAAGAAATAATTACAAAAATAAAAAATAAAATAAAAAAACGCCCGCCCGCATGCACTTTTACAAAAAATGACCTGAGAAACAGAAGATCTACTTTGTGAGGCCTAAACATAAAATATTTTTCCAATATATATTAATACTTTTTTCAATGAGCATCAATTTTCAAAGGAAAGTAAATACGTTTTTATGTCACACCTGTTATCCTACTTCAATGGGACAGGGCAAACTTTTTAGGACCTGGCCTGGAATGTGATTCAAGGAATTCAAAATAATAAGACCTGTCCTTCGTATGGCTTCAATTGAACAGAGTAAAAATGTGCATTTATCTACTGATAATGTAAAAGCTCCTGATAAATAAAAGGTTTTATACGCATTTTGCATCTTCAACATGTTTTCATGAAAATCCAGAGTAAACTTCAAGACATGAATGTGAATTTGTCGACTGATAATGTAAAAACTTTAGATAAAAGAAAGGTTTTATTTGTATTTTGCAGCTTCAACATGTTTTCATGAAAATCCAGATAAACTGGATTTTGAAGAAAACATGATGAAGATGCTAAAAGTAAATGTAATCTCTATTTGAATAGCTGAAATTAACCCTTTACCTAACGAATCGGCCGTGTAATTTATAAATTAAGTAGTTAAAAAATATATATATTTAAAAAAAGTTAACGGAACCATATCATGTGACCCCCTCATTGAAACGAGCCAGTGGCGGCGCCATAGGGGGGGGGGGGGTATGTGGGGGTACTTACCCCTCCACTTTTTTCGCCAAGCGTAGTAAAACAATACTATCATTTTAATTTTTGTTGTATTGAACCTTGCGGTGTAATGGTCGGTATGCTTAATCCCATTTTCCCAAATGCACTAAATCAGAGAAGTTTTGAATTATGTTTGCCCCACCCCACCCCGTCCCCCACACACACTCTAGCTGCAAACAACAAACAAGAGTCGAGGGTTCAAATTGCAACAAGGCATGCCGCGTTTAAACGGACTGAAACATAGTGCTTAAGAGTATCCGACGAATGCTAGAATCAAGAGCGTGCAAGGCATCCTTTTGGAATTCAGCCTACAGCAATTTTAAAAATAGGCCGATGAAATCGTCAAATGTGTACCCATACGCGCAATTAGTAGAAAGCTGTATGACGGAGGGCCACCACAGATGCTGACATAATGTACACCATACAAGGTATGGGTACATATAGAAATGGGTTGGAGGAGTGTCTAATTTAATATCTCCGGATCAAATTATCAGATTTACATAAAAAAAACTATACAGCACATCAGTAACCTAAATAAATATATAAAGTAACATGACAATCGGACTGATATTTTTTGAGTTATCTCATGCCAAAGGGATTGGAAGAATTTTCAATTTGAAGGATAAAGGGGGTTAATATCTCCGGATCAAATTATCAGATTGACACCAAAAACTATACAGCTCGGCACATCAGTAACCTGAACACAATTATAAAGTAACTTGACAATCCAAGCAATATTTTTCAAGTTATCGAAGGCGAAAGGATTGGAGGAATTTTCAATTTGAAGGATAAAGGGTTAATATCTCAGGATTAAATTATCAGATTTACACCGAAAACTATACAGCTCGGCACATCAGTAACCTGAACACAAATATAAAGTAACTTGACAATCCAAGCAATATTTTTCAAGTTATCGAATGCCAAAGGGATTGGAGGAATTTTCAATTTGAAGGATAAAGGGTTAATATCTCAGGATTAAATTACCAGATTTACACCAAAAACTATACAGCTCGGCACATCAGTAACCTGAACACAAATATAAAGTAACTTGACAATCCAAGTAATATTTTTCAAGTTATCGAATGCCAAAGAGATTGGAGGAATTTTCAATTTGAAGGATAAAGGGTTAATATCTCGGGATCAAAATAACAGATTTATACCAAAAACTATACAGCTTGGCACATCAGTAATCTGAACACAAATATAGAGTAACTAGACAATCCAAGCAATATTTTTCAAGTTATCGAATGCCAAAGGGATTGGAGGAATTTTCAATTTGAAGGATAAAGGGTTAATATCTCAGGATCAAATTTTCCGATTTACACCCAAAACTATACAGCTCGGCACATCAGTAACCTGAACACAAATATAAAGTAACTTGACAATCCAAGCAATATTTTTCAAGTTAACGAATGCCAAAGAAATGGATACGGACACCGGACGGACAGATGGACAGACGGACGGACGGACAGACGGACGGACAAAGGATGGACGAACGACGGATGGTCACCCCGGATGCCGGCACTATGTGTACCATACATAGTATGGGTACACATAAAAATGAATAAAATTTAATATTTTAGAAAAATTCTCAAAGGTATAACTCAATGAAATCATGCAAATATGAATATCATTGGAACCGGCTGGTTCAGCCGGTTCCAATGATATCCATATTTGCATGATTTTGTTGCAAAACAGTTAAACATTTTCTCAACTTAGGGAGAGGACCCCCTCCCACCCCCCCCCCCCCCCGAAACCCACCCCAGCTCGGCGCTGCACAATCCCCAATTGTACTCCCTCACTTTTGTAACTCTGGCGCCGCCACTGAAACGAGTTCGTCGAGCCCGTTCCAATGAGGGGTCACATGATGTGGGTTCGTTGAATTTTTGGAAAAAATTGAAAAAACGAATATTAAAATAATAAATTTTGATATCAACTGAGTTGGGTAAAGGGTTAAGAAGTGTATTTTGTTTACTATTATGAGTTATAAAAATACTGTAAATCGCTCTCATAGTTTTGTTACAGTGGAAACCACAGAAAACTTCTTACTCCTTTTTCTTCCCCATGGGAACCCCGGGAAGTGAAGCAGTGCTTGTTTACTGTGATAGACAAGGTCTGTTTTCCTGGTAGAACAGGACCCGGAAACCAATGCCTCGGTGGAAGTTCTATAAAATGGGCAACATGGGTATAAACGATTGGCTGGATTTGACTTCATATCCATGTTGCGGTCACGATTGGCCATTGTGCAGAAATATATGACCCCCCAAAACTAATAGATAAGTTAATAAACTCCTCTTTCGGAACATTAGAGATTAATAATATGAGATTACAAATTTTATTGCTATTCATGAATATTGTATTTTATCATCTGACTCGTCCGTTTTGTTCACTTTAAAACATTTGATATTTTGTTTTCATATTAATCAGTGATAAATACAGCCTTCCGTCAATTTCATTGGTCAATTTCAAAACTAGACAATTTGATTGGCTGAACAAAATACAACTGGGCCGCATTTTCATAATTTGCATAATTAGAGTTGGGAGCTTTCATTGGTCAATTTCAAAACTGGACAATTTGATTGGCTAAACAAAATACAACTGGTTCATATTTGCATAATTTGAGTAGGGAGAATGTACGTTATCTGTCCTATTTAGGGTGGGTTATATTTTATTAATCTTTTACCTACAAGAAAAACTCCATTCATTTTTTTGATATTTTCACTTTTTGCTTCCAAAACATAGGTTATGACCCCTCATTGGAACGAGCTCGACGAGCTCGTTCCAATGAGGTGTCATAACCTATGTTTTGGAAGCAAAAAATGATAATTTTTAGTTGTACGAGGATGTTTTTTTCTAAGTGCCGCCTGCAACTCAAGTTAGGTGATGGGTTGAAAAGTCATACTAAGGGGCTACTTTGTGCGTGTGTGTGTCATGTGATAAATAGAATATGAAATGAGTGTTTTTCTCATATAATATTTGTGAAACTCGTCCGAATTCGCAAGAGGCTCGCCAAAACGGAAAATTCGTAGACTCGTTTCATAAATATTATATGAGAAAAACACTCATTCCATATCCTCTGTGTATATTCATCTATTTACTTATTTATAGGGGTTTAAGGACACATACTTATGCACAATGGCTAATCGTGACCGTGACAGTCTTATGCGGTTGGAGGAGGCCGGTGTACCTGGAGAGAACTGCCAAGCATCGGCGAGCAACTGTCAGCTCCTCAACATTCTAACTCTGTTCACGCTCCGCTCAAGCAGGGTTACAGCGGTTGAAGAGATGTGTACCATCGACGTGCAGTACGCCTTAGTACACGGCGTCATCTACCCCCCCCCCCCCTCCCCATGTAGGCAACCGGGATAAAGTGCCTTGCCCAAGGACACAACGCGGGTCGTCCAAGACGGGAATCGAACTCGGAACCTCTCGCATAGAAGTCCAACAGTCTACCACTGAGCCACCGTGCTCCCATATATTGTATTGTTGTAGTTCACTGGGAAATGTCGGTAGGCAGTCTCTTGTGAGTCGCAGGAATGCAGTGTTTATGAACGCGTTGTCCTGGCATCAATGAACAAAGCCGAAATCAGCCATATTGTGTACGCTTTTTTAATTAGTTGAGTGCTAGAAGCCAGTATCTGGGCTTTCAAAAACAAAATGAGGGTACTGGCACAAAAGCCAAAATTTCCTTAATCATGTTTCATATTCAATCAAACACAAGTAATATTTGGTTTATATAAATGTATTTTATCACAAATTATTAGTGGGCACTCTCTAATAATTTCAAATAAAACAAATTTTGAATAACAAGTTCGTACTACCCAAAATAATCTAGCCCTCAACCAGTTAACAAATAATGAAATATGTATCTAAATCTGCCGAATTTGAAATAATGTTTGTTCAGAGTATTGACCGGGAAAAGCAAGGATTTGGCACTGAAACCCGTTTTAAGTAATTTTGTAGTCTTTACTAAGCCTCTGCCTTTACTGCACACTTGCCCTTGGACAAGGCACTTAACCCCGATTGTCCATATGGGGGCACGATGACGCCGTGTACTAAGGTGTACTGCACGTCGATGGTGCGCATGTCTTCAACCAATCTAACCCTGCCTGTGCTGCAGCGTGGAATTACGATGTTGGGGAGCTGGCAGCTGCTCGTCGTTGCTCAGTGGTTCTCACCGGGTACTCCGGCTTCCTCCACTCGTAAAACTGTCACGGTCACGATTAGCCATTGCGCATAAGAATGTGACCTTAAACACCAATAAATAAATAAATAAATAAATAAATAAATAAATAAATAAATAAATAAATAAATAAATAAATATTCTTCCATTGAATTATCAAAATCGTCCACAACTTCTTGAGTTTCAGATAGTTCCAACTCATCAGATTCTGAATCTTCCTTTGGTTTTTGATTGATTGTCTTTATTTCCACCAAACATGAAGATTATAGTATTTAAAATGCAGTTAATACTATTGTTTTTGGTTTGAAAAGTTCAAATACAGAAGTTAACAAGTTGGATGGTGCTGTGGTGAATATACGTCTATATATATATATATGTGTAAGTGTTATTGTTAAGCGGATTGGAAGAACCAAACATTATAAATTATTGTGATGAGTTGACGGTAAGATGGGTTGATTTTTGCGGCTCGGAGCTTATGTTCAACTGAGACGCGAAACGACGAGGTTGAACATACGCTCCGAGTCGCAAACCTCAGGCCATGTTACCGTCAACTCATCACAATAATGTATATGTTCCACTAAGACACTACCCGTAGCCTAAAACCTACATCGTGGATACACGAGAGGTTTATTTACTAATCTTGTGATCGTTAAAAGTTGCCTTGTTCAAGGCAACTTTTAACGATCACAGGTTTAGTAGATAAACCTCTCGCGGATCTACGACGGCACTGAATAAATAATCAATAAACCAGATAAACTCATTCCATCTTAGTTCAAATCGTAAATCAGTTTTTAATTTAAACAACACTTCACCCGGAACACCGTCTGCTGCGTACGTGAAACAGCCAGAACTATGAAGCGGCTTGCTTGTCACTCGGTTGATGAATCAGTTACGAACGGTCGACGTAATTTCAAATATTTCGCGTTGTGACGTTAGACGGTAACATTTGCCACTTCAGCCGTAAACATAGAATATATTAAGCGAACTCTCGTCCAATCAGAGGAGGAGGATTTTAGTCTTATTGGAACATTATAAGTTATTCTGTTTGTTGACAGGGGACATGGTCTCACGTTCCCTGCATGAAATTTATATTCCACCGAGGCGTCAGCCGAGGTTGAATATATGTTTCATGCAGGGAACGTGAGACCATGTCCCCTGTCAACAAACATAATAACGTATATGTCCCGTTCTTACACAAGTAAAATTGAATTGTTGTAGGCCTACATCGAATATTAGAAAGCAGACGTTGTTTCGGTAAAGTGCTAACTTTTATCATAACAGGCTGCAATGATTTCCCTTTATTCAATGTTTACGTACGCAATCAAAGGGGCGATATGCTCTCGATTCGTTTCAGTTTATGTTACAGTAAATTAATGAAAAGAGACATTATAATCTAATCGGTTTCATAACTAATTACCCATGTTTACATAACTAATCTTTTTGTACGTAATAACGGTACTTTTGTGTGTATTTTACTTCAGTTAAATGTATTTGTCTCAGTTGATTTCAAGTGAAAAAAGACATTGCGAAGAACCGTTGCTCATGGCAACGAGACGCTTTCCTTGACAGTGGACATAAGAATCGCTGACAGTAGACATGTGCGCGTGCCCGGCGACATAAAATAAAATCAACGAGGTATTGACCAATCAATGCAAGGTATTGCGGTTGGTATCGGGACATACGTCTATATATATATGTAAGTGTTATTGTACAGAGGTTTGGAAGAACCAAACATAAGGTGATTGATGGAAACATAAGGATTAGTAGCTGCATTGTGTGACTGTGCTTTTGAATAAACTTTCTCGCCTCTCAAGTCATAAAAACATTTACAGTAGACGAAGAGAAAACCATGCCAGTTGAGCGGTTGAGAAAATTTGTTAATCATAGGATCGTCTCTCCCGAGCATCAGGCAAAGTTTATCATACTTGCAAGGGAAATGTATTGACGATATCATCCCAGAGATGGTTACGTAACTGAGAGGGAGTCTCAGAGGACATTTCAGGGCTACGTGCTCGCTTTTGCTAATTGATTCCACGTGCCGCTTACAAAAGCTGCACAGAAATGGTGCTATGATTGTGGATTCAGCTAAAAATATGCTCGCTGCCCTGAAAATGTGAAGATTACGTGGGTCACGTCTTCCCTTTTTGAGCAAATGTGAGGACCAGGCAACTGTGGCAACACGGACTTTATGTTTTTTTATGATTTTAAAGCACAGATCAGAGGCTATACGGGCCTTCCATGCATCGTTCGTGTGTAGATTCATATTCTCTTTCACCATGCATTTACAGAGCGCCCGGGGCGGAAACTCGCCCGAGTCCAGAAAATCTGTGAGTTTCTGTGAGGTCATACTTTTTAAACAGATTGGGCGCGTTCGTTTGGAAACTGTCGTCAGATGGGCCAAAAAGAGCTGCAGAATACAGCCTGAAGTAGATGATATATTTTAGAACACTTCTTTGAACAGCGCAGTTGAGCAGCTGACCAAACAGGAGGCGCCGATATTCAATGTTAGCTAGAAGTGGGCGATGTCCGGTTAAGCAGATGATTGCGTCTGTTCGAGTGATCTACGGAAACCGGTAATCTTTTTCAATCACATTTGGTGAATGAGTTCTGGCCTTGTAAGTTCTTCATCCGAAATATGATTCCACATTTCGCAGCCATAAAGCATCCGTGGCACCGATACACTTTTGTAAATTTTTAGCTGCGACTAGCAGCTCTATAAGTGGCAATGTCGGTCTGTCGGTCTGTCTGTCGGTCTGTCTGTCGGTCTGTCTGTGACCAACGAGTTTCAAGTCGGTCTGTCTGTGACCAACGAGTTTCAAAACTCAATAACTTTTGAAATACTTGATGGAATGACTTTATATTTGGCATTTAAGTGTATCTTATTGATGTCTAGCCACTGTTTAATGCATGTGTTATTCCAAATATTTGCCTTGGAGTTATGGCCCTTGATGAACTTAGAATTTTGTGAGATTGCACCACCCGTCGCAGCTACGGCGTCGATGTCGCGATTTTTATATGTGTAAGCGATGAGAAGCCCTGCATCGTGTCGCTGTTTATGACCGGAAAAGCCACCACTCCAATCACTTTCTGTTGTAGATATTCTTTGATCGTTTCGCACGATTTTGTAATACGTGATTCCAAGATGTTTGTGTTCTTCGACCTCGTCGATCGTTTGTTTACCGAGATGCCACTTACGTTTGCTGTTTTATAGGAATGCAGACTTTCGCTGAAAACAACAACTTTTGTTTTTGCTGGTGAATACGAAAATCTCCATTTCAGCGAATATGTGTGACTGAAGGATATGTACGGTGGCTGATTTAGGCCACCCTCAATACGTTTTTTTATCTCGAGATCTCGAGATAATATCTCAAGTGCTCGAGACAATATCTCGAGATCTCGACATAGTTTCTCGAGATCTCGAGATAAAAAAAAGTATTGAGGTGGCCTAAATCAGCCACCGTAGAATAGGGAAAAACCGGAACCGGGAACAGTAACTAGAATAATATGGAATTGTGACGGGTACGTCTACAGTTTTTCTGATGAACCAATTTCATCATGTTTAAATTGGGACGCTCTGCGGCATCAACTGCTGAAGTGTCGGCTTGTTTGAAGTTGCGACAGTTTCCGGACTTTTTTTAAAAGTGAAACCTACACCGCGACTGTACCATGTAGTTGCCATGCGCACGTGCTATCGATGCTTGACGAGCATTAACCCCACTTGTGTTAAGGTAATTCGAACATTCAAACAGGCGATCATATAGCATGATGCTTTTTGCCAAGGTGCGGCATTAGTGGCGCGGAGCTTTTCACAATTACATGAGCGATGGCGCGCAAGCGCAAAGAGGGATCTCAAAATCGAAAGACTGATAGTAATCAAAGTGTGTGAGGAATAATGATAATAATCATAGGGTGGGGGGAATAATGGTCAAATCAAAAGGGGGTGGCAAATAATGATCAAAATCAAAAGAGGGTGACAAATAAGGATTATGATCAAAAAGGGATGGCAAAGAAAGATAATAATGAAAAGGGTGGAAACAACTGTTAATAAAGAAAGGGGGGTGGCAAATAATAACAAAATGGGTGGGCCATAATGAAAATCAAAGGGGTGGAAAATAATGATAACAATCAAAAGGGGATGGCAAATAAAGATAATACTGAAAATGATTGGCAAATCAAAAGGGTACAAATAATTACCAAACTCAAAAGGGGGTGGCAAATAAAAATTATAGTCAAGAGGAGATGGAAAAGAAAGATAATAAGAAAAAGGGTGGCAAATACCCCGTTAATAATAAAAAGGGTGTGCAAAATAATAATAATCAAAGGTGGGTTGGGATAATGATAATAATCAAAGGTGGGTTGGGATAATGATAATAATCAAAGAGAGTGGCAAATAATGATAAAATTCAAAGGGTGGGGGGGGGGGGGGGGGCAAATAAAGATAATACTGAAAAGGGGTTGGCAAATAATTATAAGAATCAAAATGGAATGGCAAATAAGGATACTGGTCAAAAGGGGTAGCAAATAAAGGTAATACTGAAAAGAGGTTGGCAAATAATTAAAATCAAAAGGGGGTGGCAAATAAAGATAACGACCAAAGGGTATACTAAAAAGGGTAATATGGGATGGGAACTGCTGTTAATAATCAAATGGACTGGCAAATAATGATAATAATCAATGTGGGTAGGAATAATGATAAAAATCAAAGGGAGTGGCAAAAACTGATAACAATCAAAAGGGGCTGGCAAATGAAGATAATACTGAAAGGGGGTGGTAAATAGCTATAATAATCAAAAGTGGTGGCAAATAACGATCAACATGATCAACATCAAAAGGGGGTGGCAAATAACTATAATAATCAAAGGGGTGGCAAATAATGATCAACATCAAAAGGGGATGGCAAATGATAATAATCATCAAAAGGGGATGGCAGATGAAGATAATACTGAACGGGGGTGGCAAATAGCTATAATAATCAAAAGGGGTGGCAAATAATGATCAACATTAAAAGGGGATGGCAAATAAAGATAATACTGAAAGGGATGGCAAATAAATATAATCATCTGAAGGGTGGCAAATAATGATCAAAATCAAAAGACGTGGCAGATAAAGATTATAGTCAAAAGGGAATGACAAAGAAAGATAATAAGAAAAGGATGGCAAAATAATAAAAGGGTGTGTATAATAATAATCAAAAGTGGGTGGGAATAATGATAATAATGAAAGGGGGATGGCAAATAATGATAACAATCAAAAAGGGGTGGCAAATAATGATCAAAATCAAAAGAGGTGACAGATAAAGATTACAGTCAAAAGGGAATGACAAAGAAAGATAATAAGAAAAGGGTGGCCAAATAATAAAAGGGTGTGTATAATAATAAACAAAAGTGGGTGGAATAATGATAATAATGAAAGGGGATGGCAAATAATGGTAACAATCAAAAAGGGGGTGACAAATAATTATAATAATCAAAGCTCATAGAACACATTGGATCACAGGGGTGGACGGTGCACTACCATTCCTTCTTTACGTGAGTTGCAACTAGTATTCCACTACGACGGCCAACAAAGGTATACATATATTCTTTCGTGCTCAGTCAATAAGTATCCCATTCACATTGGAATAATCAAGATATTAATACAATTTGTGGAACTACGAGGCATAATCATAAATCTACAGTTGTGATGAGTTCCATCCATAATTAATTTGTAAAATAAAACATGTCTATTAGTATTTGTAAAGTCGTTAACCCTATACCCAACGTAACCGTAAAAACCGGCCAGCGCTATTCACAAAAATTGCCAATTATTTTTCATTATTTTTCTCATTTTGTGTCTCAAAAGCATAGGTTATGACCCGTCTTTGGAACGAGCTCGACGACCTCGTTCCAAAGAGGGGTCATAACCTATGTTTTTGAGACACAAAATGAAAAAATATTAGTTATTCAACAATTTTGTTTGCAAGTGTCGTCTACTTTTCATGTTAAGTAAAGGGTTAACAGGCTGAGCATCTCCACGGCTCCCCTGAGTTCCAACATGTCCTATGTGCCAGTAAGCTCATAGAAAACATTGGAAAACAGGGGTGGACGGGGCACTCCCATTCCTTCTTAACATGAGTGACAACTAGTATTCCACAACAACGGCCAACTTTTCTTGCTGATTCTCGCTCGGGCGTCGGGGGGGGGGGGGGCTAGGTTTGGTACATGAGTCAGAACTTTGGGGACTCAGGCCTGACTCAAGAATCCTGGACTCCTGGGCCAACCCCGGGCCTCCAAAGTTCCGGGCTCTGGGATTACTATCCGGGTCCCCACCCTCTTCCCGGCCCTGCTTACAGATCTAGACTGGTGACCTGAGGCGTCGGTCACGTGAGCCTCGTTTGAGACAGGCATGATATGGAAGTCGAAGACTCAAGACTCTAGTTTTACTGTGAGTCGGAAATGATGATCGAACTTCAGCTTTCTTGAGTCACTATTTGTGGCAGTCGTATTACAAAAGAACTTACCGTGTGGACAATAAGCGCAGCAATGACCTTTTGGTTTAACGTAGTCCAAGCATGGCGGAGTTATGCATACCGTTTCAGTGCACACAACGCTGTTTCCTTCGTCACATCTGCAGTAATGGCAGTCATTCGGTTTAAAAAACTGTCTGATGTGATACCGTTTTCCACCATATTCGCAATCCCGAGGCATTCTCCAACCAAGAGCTGCACCTAGACTCACATACAAAACAATCAGTATTACAGAACGCATCATTACAAAACGACGGACAGTTAGACTGACCCTAATATCACAATAACGTTTTTCATATATCGTTGGGAAGTATTCAATTTTTTGATTACCCATTTATTACAAGTTGCGTCGAAAACAACTTGCATTTATCCATCAATTACCTTGTGAAAATTATTATAACTATGTTATACTCGTTTTTTTTTTATAATTTTACAATTTTATAATGTATGAGTCGTAGTATGTCGCACAGAACATGTGCACGAAAAGTTTATCAGCCACTGGAGCACAGATAAACGAGCGAGAAGAGACGAAGCTCCTGTAGGTTTTACCACAATCATGAATGGCATAGATGCAAGGACGTGGAGAGGACGAGTCTCCTCTCCAACAAAAGTTGATGCTCCCCCTAAAAAAATCTGGTCGGAAAATTGTAGGTCGGTCGGATTTGTTTTCATTTTAGAATTTTGTTCATTTTGAAATTCCCACCTCTTGGATTCCTTAAATTCAAATTAAATATACACAAATTATACATTAAAATGAAGGTTGAGTTAAGAAATAACTGTTGTTTTCAGGAATTATGCATATTTACTGATTTTACATATTTACTGTAACATATATACGATAATACCATAGTGTGTTTTGATATGTTATTATCGTATACTATGGTATTGTTGTATGTAAAACACACTATGGTATTGTTGTATTTATCTTATACCGACCATTTTTGTTCTTTTCTGCATTTTTAAAAGGGTTTTGGGGATGATTTCGTGTCAAAATGGTAGGTATAAAAGGAGAGTTCAGAATCACTTTTACATGCACGTGTACAAAATACGCACACGATGCGTTCACCAACGTGGAATTCAGTGTTAAATCACACGATTGTTCACAAAAACTGTACAGTGATTTTGAATCCCTCATGTACAGTCAGTGACTCCTACATCGCGCTTTTAGCGTTCAAATACTCGTGGTGAACGCATCGTGTGCGTGTGTTGTACATCTTCAGTTGTATCGTGTACGTGATTTTTGGTCTACGTTCGCATCGCAGATCAGACCCACCGATCCATCGTCGGCGAACGCGAGCGAAAGCATAAGATTCTGGCTCATCATCAAAAAACAGTTTTTGCAATTCTAAATCAGTGATGCTGAACTCTCAATTGCTTTGGTACAGATGATTTTGAACTCTCCCTCGTTTTTGAGGCGGTGGTGGGTTTTTTTTGTTCAAACAGAGTCGATTGTGAATATATAGCCTGTATTATAGACATTGATGTTTTCTGGTGATGGGATGGATAAAAATTGAGTTTTGGGGTTTTTTTTTAGAATTCCTCCACTATGAGAAAATTCTCCAAAAAACCACTCAGCTGATCGAGCGATCGAATCTCGTAATAAAAACTCGATCTGAACGAAGAGTGTCTGTGTGTTTGGAAATTTGCAAACCCAGTCACGTCTTTCCTGAAGTAAGCAACTAACACACGTTATCGTAATTGAGGTGTTTTGTTCAAACAGAGTCGATTGTGAATATATAGCCTGTATTATAGACATTGATGTTTTCTGGTGATGGGATGGATAAAAATTGAGTTTTGTTTTTTTTTTTTTGAGAATTCCTCCACTATGAGAAAATTCTCAAAAAAAACCACTCAGCTGATCGAGCGATCGAATCTCGTAATAAAAACTCGATCTGAACGAAGAGTGTCTGTGTGTTTGGAAATTTGCAAACCCTGTCACGTCTTTCCTGAAGTAAGCAACTAACACGCGTTATCGTAATTGAGATGTTTTGTTCAAACAGGGTTGATTGTGAATATATAGCCTGTATTATAGACATTGATGTTTTCTGGTGATGGGATGGATAAAAATTGAGTTTTGGGTTTTTTTTTCACCACTATGAGAAAATTCTCAAAAAAAACCCACTCAGCTGATCGAGCGATCGAATCGCTCGATTCTCGTAATAAAAACTCGATCTGAACGAAGAGTGTCTGTGTGTTTGGAAATTTGCAAACCCAGTCACGTCTTTCCTGAAGTAAGCAACTAACACACGTTATCGTAATTGAGATGTTTTGTTCAAACAGAGTCGATTGTGAATATATAGCCTGTATTATAGACATTGATGTTTTCTGGTGATGGGATGGATAAAAATTGAGTTTTGGGGTTTTTTTTTTTGAGAATTCCTCCACTATGGGAAATGAGGTTGACTGTTAAGCGTTCCTTGAATAAAGTCAAGAAACACTTATCGGAATGTTTAAAACGCATTTTTCGCTCAGTTAGGTTTCGAGTGGTAAAATTTTTAATATATTCACGATAGCAATCGGAGAGAGATTTGTTAAAATCAGTTTTCCATTGTGTGTTGAAACTGTCTAACAGTCATCAAAAAAAGGATTTTCTCTTAATTCGACACTCGATGAATTGATGTGTGAATGAATGATGATCTTTTGACAAAAATTTAAATACTACTGTCAAAATGCGTTACATCAGAAACCAGTTTGTCATGTACTGTTTAAAACGTATTTTTTTTTTAACTTCAATTAACACAGCGAGTTTGAGATGTGAATATTTTTTCAGATATTATATTAAGACGGAAAGAGATTTTAATACTTAAAACATAAAATATAAAAAAAATATAATTAAACATTTAATTTTGAAAAATAAATAAAAACAATTAAAACGAAAGATGACGTTTTGGAGGATGGATCCTAGACGCCGAGATCGAATTTTAGACGAGTATTTACGTTCTAAGAAGGCGATTCAGGCTGCTGATAGGAGCAGATGTCTCGGTGAGATGGAACTCACACGCGAAGCCACAAAAATATTTAAACGCATGACGGAGGGTCAAGAGCGAAGCAGGAAGGAGATAGTCGAAGAATTGAGACCCATAAAGGAGAGTTCTTTGAGAATGGGTTCGTTGCCTTCTAGTTTTGGAAATCGGTATTCCGTTCAATCTACACCGGATTACGTTCCCACGAGAATCGAAACCGACGTGAGTGAGAGCGATGATACAGCTTCGACTATCACCACTGATAGCATCGCATCGTCCGATGATGATGGTGGCGGTAAGAGAGATCTGTTGTATGGAATTCGCGAGGATTCGAGCGGTAGGAAATTCGTGGGCGACACTGAAGTGGAAATGGATGATGATGAATTGATCGTGGGTTCGAATAAATATAAAGTAACCGATGGTCTGCAGAGATTGCTCCTTTTCGACAAGACTGGAGATTACACGGATCAGGATTTCGACAATTACGGAGACATTCTAGTTCAAACTCACGCCATGAATAGAAATAACGATGCCAGAGAGATGAGACCCAAAGCCAACAGAGGTTACAAGTGGACGAAAATAGTGGAGCCCATATGGAATGCGAACAAGAAGTTCGTCGAATCGATGACCGGCAAAGGGGTGAAAACCACTTTTCTTCCGAGCGATCCCGACGCTCTGTCTCAGAGATTGAGTTTGTTGATGGGGAGCAGACGGGCTGGTAACACAGGATTAGATAATCAGATAGTTGCCATATCTGACGAATTGTTGAGACAGAAGGTTTTGAATAAAAACCAGTATAAAAGGCTGATGAACGAATTGAAGGATTGATGTGAATATAATAATAAGTAGAGAGAGAGAAACAAACAAACAAACAAACAAACAAAATAAAACAGTAAATTCTTACACTAGAATAATAAAAGTATTTAAAAACGACAAAACGATTTACCAGTGAAAAAAACACAAAATATATCATGAAAAATAAAATATGTTGGTAATAAAGAACAGGGGATACGTCAGGACTTACGTTCAAGGCGGTTCTGGCATCGTCGATTCTATAATGCGAGCGTTCACGAGCAATGCGGGTAGAAAACTCGCATCGACCGCGTTTGAGGTCGGTAAGAAGATGGCTTTGGATGCTGGTAAGAAAGCCGCTTCCGAAGCCAGTGGTATGATAGCTTCTGTGGCTGGCAAGGGGGCAGCTGACGCGTTGATCGACAAGTTGATCAGTCCGCCGGCGAAGCGAGCTGCGTTAGAGCGAACGTCGAAAAGTTGGAAAGATTTTAGGGATGCCGTGGTGCCCATACAAGATTTAGCCAAAATGACGAGTGGATCCGGATTGAAGAGAACTCGCGACGGTGCGATATAAACAAATAATAATAATAACAACATTAAAAACAGTGTGAAAAACAACATCAAAAAATTTGTGTTTGAAAAGAATCTAAAATAACAGACAAAAAAAAAAAAATAAAACAAAAGATGAACATTAAAGATATGTCTTGGAACGACGCCGCGACCAAGAGGTCGAATAACGAGTACTTTCCCAAGAGCATAAGAGGTTTGATAGTGGGAAAATCGAATTGTGGAAAGACCAATCTGTTGATGAATCTGTTGTCCCGACCCGACTGGTTGGATTACGACAGATTCTTCGTGTTTGGCAAGAGCTTGTTTCAACCCGAATACAGATTGCTTCGAGAGTGCATGGATCGCAGATTGCCCAAGGACGTCATAGCCAGAATCTTTGACAGCAGGGAGGAATTCGACAAGTGCGGAGCTCCGCTCTCGACCATTTTGGACAGCACGGCGATGGAGCTGACGAAGAGAAATGCATCTTCGAACGTCGAGTGTCGATTTTATGAGAACGCTAGCGACGTTCCGGATCCTAGGGAACTGAAATCAGAAGATAAGAATCTCATGATTTTCGACGATCTGCTTTTGGAGAGACAGAACCGATGCGAATCGTATTACGTTAGGGGTCGACACAGCAACGTGGACTGTTTCTACCTGTCGCAGAATTATTTTCGATTGCCCAGACAGACAATAAGGGAGAATGCTAATTTTCTGTGTCTCTTTCGCGAAGATCTCAAGAATCTCAATCACATCTATTATGGCAATCACGTCGTGAACGACATGAGCGCTGTCGAATTCAGGAGATTCTGCAAGAGGGTTTGGGATGGTGGACTTTACAATTTCGTCATGATCGATTTGACGAGCGAATTTAATCGCGGGAAATATCGGTGCAGATTCGACAAGTTTTATGTTCCCGATGGTGATAATAATAATAAGATAGAGCATGAAAATAAAAAAATTAGAAAAATAATAAATCTTCAAATAATTAGTTTTGAATAAAAAAAAAATTAAATTAAGATATAATGTTCGAACATGGAAAATTGTTAGAACGGATAGCCGAGAATACGGCTGTGAAACAATCCATTCAAATCATGGTGAGTGGCGATTCGACTCGATTCGCTACGAAATTCGAACCTTCCATCGAATTGAACAGAGAGAAAAGTTACAAGATGGCATTGGTGAATCTGGAGACTTATTATTCCTTTCCCAACGTCACCGAAAAGAATAACTCGTTCAAGTATTCTGATGGAGTGGATTGGTTGGAGATTCGAATTCCCAAAGGGAGTTACGACATAGACGATTTGAACCATTACATTCAGACGCGAATGAAGACGGATGGAAAGGGAAGCAACAAGATCAGACTCGCTCCCAATCCTAATACCTTACAGACGATGTTGGATTTGGAAGATAATTTTCGTGTGGATTTCAACATGGACGATTCTATAGGCAAGATGTTGGGATTCGATCGAAAGATGTATCGAGGCCACGCGGCATCTGAAAATACGGTCAACATTCTTGCTGTCAATAGCATTCTGGTGAACGTGGACGTGATTGCTGGAAGCTACGTGAATGGTAGCGCTCAGCCAACGATCTATTCCTTCTTTCCAAACATGTCGCCGGGTTATAAGATCGTGGAGCGACCTCGAAATTTAGTTTATCTACCAGTGATTTTAGACACATTGTATAGTCTCAAAACCACGTTGACGGATCAAAATGGTGAACTGTTAGATCTTCACGGAGAGAGAGAGAATGAAAGGCGGTTTCCTACCGCTATTGGCAGGAATCACCGCAAAAGCATTACCCTTCGCCGCAAAGGTGCTACCCTTTCTCGGAAAGACTCTCGGCGTGGGAGCTCTCACAGGACTCGCTAGTTCGGGAGTTGAGAAATTAATGGGTGGCAACGGACTGTTTTTGAAGAAGGGAGGAGCCGTGTGTCGCATTCACGTAGACGACAGCGGTAAAGGATTGTATCTAGAACCCGTTAGAGGTGGCAACTCTCTGAGAGGAAACAGTCTCTTTCTGAAGAGTGGACGGAACATCAAGCGATACGGCAAGGGTTTGTTGCTCGGTGACAATTCCCCATTTAAGAACATACCGATTTTGAATATGTTATTATAAATATAAAATTATATAAAATATATAAAATCATAGAAAGTATAAAATAATATATATTTAAAATGGGTGAAGAGGTGGAGAAACAAATTTATCACCTGAATGAATTTGACGATAATGACGAACATCGCGAGCCAGAGAGCGAAGAAATAAAAAAATGGTTAGACGCTAATGATGGATATCTAAGGAAAGAGATAGATAAAGCGCGGGATATACGGTTGGGAATGAGATGATGCTTTCCACGGTCACCACTACCTTCTGAAGCAAGTGTTACCAAGAGATGCACAACATTCGTTCATAATTATGATTCGGATAAACAAAAATGTTACCATGAACGTATCACATCACAGAGAAAAAGAAAAAAAGAAAAAGAAGAAGAATCGACGCAGAAATTTGAGAGAAAAGGAAACGTTATTATAATATATCATGATGATAGTGAAGAAGGAAAACAAAAAAAAAAAAAAAAAGTAAATGAGATCTCATTTACTTTTTTTTTTTTTTTTCATTTTTTCTTCGCTAAAAATCAATCGCTCTATTGTTTATATTTCCAAGTCCGTTATTAGCATGTTGACGCTTGTGTCTACTCCTTTTTCGAAAACGTGTTGAATGTTTATCTTTAATCTTTTGAGTTTTTTTACATCGGTCAACTCGCTCTCACCACCCAATTTCTTCACGAGTTCGAATGAGATGTTTGGAAATATGTAATTTCCATAGGGCAACGACAAATCGTCCTTGTCGAATTCTCTATCTTCGGCGATGATGATGTTCTGCAGATCGCTTTGGTACTCGTAAATCAAATCGAGCGCAGCTTCGTTCAATTTCAGAGGCATCTTATATTTCTCGTATTTGTGCTCTAAGCTCTTCGTCTCGACATCGTTCAATTCGATGGGATCGTGTCATTGTAATCTATAGATTTTATGACCGAATTTCTTATACGTTTCGACTCGTTTCAATTTCAATTCGCATCTTTTAGGTGTTGTTGTCTTCATGATCGATTATTTGTTTTTTTTGGTTTTACGAATTCTTGCAATAATGCATATTTTAAATTTTGTATTTAAATAATAATTTGTTAAAAAAAAAAGTTTATTTTTTTTTGCTCTTTATATATATAAAAAAGTTGTTTTTTTAATTTTTAATTTTCTTTAATGTAAAAATTTTTTTAGTAAAAAGTTTTTTCTCTTTATATATATAAAAAGTTTAATTGTTTTTAATTTCAATTTCTCTATTGTTTATATTTCCAAGTCCGTTATTAGCAAGTTGACAATCGTCATTTTTCCACATACGTAAATGGTGTGAATGTTCATCTTTACTCTTTTGAGTTTTTTTTCATAGGCGAATGCACTCTCACCACCCGATTTCTTCACGAGTTCGGGTGAGATTATTGAATATATGTAACTTCCATAGGACAACAATAAATCACCCCTGTCGAATTCTCTGTCTTCGGCGACGATGATATTAATCAACAGTTCGCTTTGGTACTCGTAAAACAAATCGAGTGCGGCTTCATCCACTTTCAAACACATTCGATATTTGTGGTAGTAGCGCTCTAAGTCCACCATCTCGACCTCATTCAATTCGATGGGATCGTGTGGTTGTAATGTATAGATATTAAAACTGGATTTCTCATACCCTTCGTATCGTTTCAATTTCAATCCGCATCTTTTAGGTGTTGTTGTCATGATCGATTATTTGTTTTTTTATGAATTCTTACAAATAATGTTTATTTTAAATTTTGTATTAAAAAAAATTGAATTTTAAAATTTAACTTTTTTTTTTCTATTATATATATAGAGTAAAAAAAGCAAAACTTTTTTAACAAATTATTTAATACAAAATCCCCCCCCCCCCCAAAAAAAAAATTCTTACAAATGAAGCAAACAGATAAAACAATGGTAAATTTGAATGAGAAAACCATACCTCAGTTAAATGAGATTTGTAATCTATTACAAATTTCAGATTTCAGAAAGCATAGAACTAAATCAAAAAAAATTGAAGTCATACAAGAATATTTGCGAAATGCTAGAAAGGCAAACGAAATGTCGATAGCAACGACGTCAAAAGATGCGCCGGTTGTGAAAAATAAGAAGACAACTAAACGAAAAGCCATTGAAAAACATCAAGTTTCCAAAGAAAAGAAAAGAAAAACTAAAACGAAAACGAGTGATACACTTCAGATTTAAGACAAACGAGATATATCAAGCAAAATTCAACGAGCAATCGACGAAGAGAAAGGAGAAGAATATGTAAGATGACTCGTTGCGGAACTATTCCAATCGAAACCCGTAGAACGGGAGAGTGCGATCGAAGACATTTTTAAAACTTTCGACGTGTTTCCCTCGTCGAAGAAAGTCGATCCGAAATTGTTCATGGAACGGGTGAAGAAAAAAGTATTGGATTTGTTTCGCGAATACACGAACTTGGGATTAAAAATTAAGATGATACTCCATTGCATAATGAATAAAATCGATGTGAAGTCCGGCGAGAGCATCGTGAAAAATGCATATTTCAGATCTAACGTCGAACCTGTATTTCAAGGTTCAGATCTATCGGACGTTTTCGAAAAGATGAAAGACAAGATGTTGACGTCTGTCGCGAATTATCGAAATGAAGGTAGTAATTGGACGTTTGGCAAGGTGTTGAAACTCGAAATTCACATGACTAAAAACGGACCGTTCAAAGGATCTTCCTACTTGGAATTACCATATTTCTTGATCAAGAAACACGCCGTGGTCAATGTGAGAAATAAAGATGATCAGTGTTTTAAATGGGCAGTCACCTCTGCTTTATACCCTGTCGAAATAAACGCTGATAGAGTTTCTCGTTACGAAGAAACTTCTAAAAATCTCGATTGGACCGGAGTGACTTTTCCAACAAAGTTAAAACACATCGAACGTTTCGAGGTTCAAAATCCCACCGTAGCGATGAACGTCCTAGGATACGATGACGAAAATCAAAAGATCTATCCTCTCAGACGGACTTCGTATCGCGGAAGAGAAAAGATGATTATTTTATTATCAATTTCGAATGGTGACAATCGTCATTATTGTTGGGTTAAACATCTGAGCCGATTACTGTTGAGACAAAATAATAATCATAATGGAAAGATATCTTTATGTTGCAACTGCATGAACATGTTTAAGAGCGAAAAATCATTAGCGAAACATCAGGAATATTGCAACGAAAATCAAGGTGTCGCCTTCGAAATGCCCAAACCCAACACCATCGTGAAGTTTGAAAATCACAACAGAAGGTTAAAAGTACCATTCGTCGAGTACGCCGATTTCGAATGTTTCACCGCAAAAATGAGTTCCTGTCAACCCAACGCTCTTCAAAGTTACGTCGAAAGATATCAAAAACACATACCTTTGGGCTATTGCATTTACGTGAAATGCGCTTTCGACTCGCAACACGACATGGGTCCCTTCACCTACATGAAACAGCACGAAGACGACGACGTGGCTCAAAGGTTCGTTGAAGAGTTAGAATCGAAAATTCAAATGTTATACGACAAATTCAAAACTCCAGCGAAAATGATCATCACGCGAGAGCAGCAGGACGAAAATAACAGAGCCACCGAATGTCACATATGCAGACAATCGTTCGATGAGAATTCGGAGGAAAATAAGAAGGTCAGAGACCACGATCATTACACGGGTCTGTATCGCAGTCCAGCTCACAGCAAGTGTAATTTAAAATATCGAGACGCCGCTTTCTATCCGGTGATGTTTCACAATCTCTCGGGTTACGACAGTCATCTGTTCGTGAAAAATCTCGGCACCTCGCACAAAGAATTAAATTGCATCGCGAACAGCGAAGAAAGATACATTTCCTTCACGAAATGGAAGCTCATGGAGAGGAAAAGAGTAATCGATGGAAATACGTTGAAAGAAAAAACGAAATCCATTCGTAGAAGCATACGTTTCATCGAACTTTAAAATTCATGTCGACTGCTCTGGAAAAATTAGTCGATAACATGAGGAAGGATAAATTTAAAATCACGAGCGAACATTTCGGAGATCGAGTAGACGTCATGTTGAGGAAAGGAGTCTATCTTTACGATTACATGAACGATCTAAAGAGATTCAAAGACACCGCACTACCTTCAAAAGATGATTTTTATTCGAAATTATACGAATCCGACATTTCCGACGAGAATTACGAACACGCCAAAAACGTGTGGAAATCATTCGATATGAAAACCATGAGAGATTATCACGATCTCTATCTGAAGACCGACGTTCTGCTCTTGGCAGATGTGTTCGAAAATTTTCGAGACGTCTGTCATCGAAATTACGATCTGGATCCCGCTTGGTATTTCACCGCACCCGGTCTGGCGTGGGACGCTCTGTTGAAGACCACCAAAGTCCAATTGGAATTATTATCCGACGTGGACATGTTGCTCATGTTCGAAAGGGCTGTGAGAGGTGGCGTATCGATGATCTCCCACAGACATTCTAAAGCTAACAATCCCTACATGAAAGAAGGTTTCGATTCGAAACGGTCGACTAAATACATACAGTATTGGGACGCCAGTAATCTGTACGGTTGGGCTATGAGTCATCCTTTACCAATTGGAAATTTCGAATGGGTGAAGGAACCGGAAGAGATGCAAAAATGGAGAGACTATCCTTGCATTTTAGAAGTCGATTTGAACTATCCGGAAGAATTACACGATCCACACAACGATTATCCGCTGGCTCCCGAACGAATGGAACCGAATGAAGGAGACGAGGAAAAACTCATTCCCAATTTATTTAACAAACGTAACTACGTCGTCTACAGCGAGAATTTGAAACAGTACGTCGATTACGGGATGAAATTAGTCGACATACATCGCATCATTCCATTCGATGAAGAGCCTTGGATGAAAAAATACATCGATCTCAACACGAATCTCAGAACTCGAGCCGAGAACGATTTCGAAAAAGATTTCTTCAAACTCATGAACAACTGTGTGTACGGCAAATCGATGGAAAACATCAGGAAAAGAACCGACGTTTGACTCGTCACATCTGAGAAAAGAGCTAAAAAATTAGTGGCGAAACCCAATTACAAACACCGAACCATATTCGGCGAAAATCTAGTGGCCGTTCACATGCAAAAGACGCACCTGAAGTTCGACAAACCGTATTATCTTGGACTGATCATCTTAGATGTCAGCAAGCGATTGATGTACGAGTTTCACTACGATTACGTCAAACGAAAATTTGACGACAAAGCCAAACTACTGTTCACCGACATGGACAGTTTAGTTTATGAGATAGAGACGAAAGACGTCTACCGAGACATATCTCCGGACGTGGCCAAGTGGTTCAACACGAGCAATTATCCCGTCGATCACCCGTCCAACATTCAATCGAATGACAACAAGAAGGTGTTGGGTAAATTTAAGGACAAGAGCGGCGGTAAACAGATCGTCGAATTCATGGGCTTGAGACCCAAACTGTATGCTTATCGTCTAGAAGATGATGAAGAGATCAAGAAGTGCAAAGGAGTTAAAGCGTGCGTGGTGAAGAAAAACATCTCTTTCCAAGAGTATAAAGATTGTCTGTTAGGAAGTGGTCCGGTGTATAAGACTATGAAATCGATTCGAAGCAAAAATCATGATCTGTATACCGAAATAGTCAACAAGATTTTGCTGACGGTCGACGACGACAAGAGATTCGTATTAGACGATAAAATAAGCACTTTGGCACTTGGACATTGGACTGTGGATCTAATTAGAGATGATATGAATGGGGATGATTGGATTCCAGATACGATTGTAGATGATAAGATTCCAGATACGATTGTGGATGATAGGATTCCAGAAAATCAAGAGGAATTAGATGAACATAAAATTATGGAAATCGATAGTGACATCGAGAAAGTTAGTTTAAAAGAAGAATTAGATGAATCCAAGATTATAGAAGTCAAGGAATTTGACGGATTCAAGATTGTGGAAGTCGATAGAGTTAGTTTAAAAAGAAAAAGAAAAAAAATAGAAAAAAAATAACGTCACTTTTTAGTAAATTATAATAAAATAAATAAAAAAAAAAAATATACTTATTTATGAATAAGAAAATAAAGATATCCGTAGAAGGTGTCGTCTTACCCAACTAACCCCTATCCAACATCGATCTGTTGAATGTGGCAAAAGATTTGAAAATCGAAGATTTTCTAGGAGTGTTTTCAGAGATGCCTTGCCGAAGAGAAGACCTCGACAATCAGAATGCGGAATTTTAAATCTAGACGATTCATCTGGTGAAGGCACTCACTGGGTGGCGTGGTTCAAGAACGGGAAGAAGAAGAAGAATTATTATTTTGACAGCTACGGAATCTCGCCGCCGAAAGAAATAAAGAACTATTTCAACAAATCGATGGTTCTTTACAACACGGATCAAGTGCAATCACCAGATCAAGTGTTTTGCGGTCACCTGTGTCTCTACGTTCTCAAGAGATGGTCTGAAGGAGATGAATTTCAAGACATTCTCAATGACTTACATTAGAGAGAGTTTTTTTTTTTTATAGTATATATATAAAGATAAAAAATTATTTAAAAAAAAATTTTAATCGAATAAAAAAACGAAAAATAAAATAACATAGTTCATTTATAATAAACTGCGTTTTGAACACATTTTTTTCTAAACAACAACAAAAAAAAAATCCCACAACAACATGACAGTCGATAAATTTGGTAGAAGTGACGACGAAAAAGTCAACCCGAGAAAGAAGAGGAAGACGTTCGAAGTCGACGATGGTTACGACATTGCCAACTTGGACGAGCGTTACATTCGGAGATACGAACCTCGAGAAGAACCTCTGAACATGAACGATAAAAAGCTCTACAATCTTCCCGAGCCGATAGATCTCGCAGATGCCGCGACTAAAAAATACGTCGACAGGGGGAACTCCGATTTCGAACGAATCCTGCTGGATAATTATGTGGATAAAACCATGACCAACGATCTCAATCAGAAATCCAAATGTTTGGTGAACATCACGAATCCCGTAGATCCCACCGATGCCGCCACCAAGAGATACGCGGACGACTCTCACGCGAGATTCAGCGAACACCTGAGAAAAAAATACGTCACGAAAACGATGCACTCGGAATTGAACGCCAATTCTTACAAAATAACGAACGTGGCCACTCCCACGAATCCCAAGGACGTGGCGACCAAACACTATGTAGATCTGGAACAGAGAAAGTCTGACGGACATGAAATGAAATCGGATCTGAATGCGGGATTCCACGAGATATTGAATCTGTTGAAGATCGACAACACGGACGCGGACTCAACTGCGGTCAACAAAGGCTACGTGGATTCTTCTGTGTTACAATCACAAGAATACCTAAAATCGCAAGTGGACGATCTCTACCTGAACAAAGAATCTGGCGGAACCATGGAGGGTGGCATCAACATGAATGGTCACAATTTATTCGGTCTCGATCACGATCCCGAATTCGATTCCAGCGCGGTAAGCAGGAAGTACATGGACGACAACTTGGTCTGGAGAAAGGGCGACATCATGGAAGGTAAACTAGACATGGGCGGACACGCGCTCACGAATCTACCGGAACCCGTGAACATGACGGATGCCTGCACCCTGATTTCGGTGGTGGAGAGAGTCAAATATGCTAGACAATTGATCACCGTGTGGACCGAAGAGGCCGGCACCTTAGATGAAGGAAAAGCCGAGTGGTCTTTCGGAAATGGAGGTAGCGGATCGAAACACGGTCAGGTTGGATATCCCATGCCGTTGGGAGGTGAAATCCTTCGAATGAGTCTGGCTTCCTCGGATTTGAATAACAGAGCGGTCATCAATCTCATGGTGAATGGTGTGGAGAGCGATAAGAGATACAGCGTCAAAAAGACTGAGAATCAACACGCGAATGTCAGCACGTTCGGCACACCTCTCAAAGTGAACGCCGGAGACAGGATTAATTTCGTCTCGAAAACCAATAATCCTGAAGCCACCACTTCCATGGTGAGTCTACTGATCGAACTGGATCCTTTGAACAAACAGTGAACGCGTGGAAAATAATGAATTAAAAAAAAAAATAATGTGTGATTATTAAAAACAACAAAAAAAAGTAATGAGATATAGAGAGATGTTCAATCTCTCTATATCACATTACTTTATTTATTTTTTTTTGTTTGTTTTTAATAATCACACATTACTTTTCATTTTTTTTGTTTTTTATTTTTTTTTTTTACACACTCGTCTCTCATCGAATGATCGACATCTTATTTTCGTCTGATTCGAATTGTAATTCTCTGTCCGACAGGACCAGGGCGAAGGCTTCGGTTTTTCTCGGCACATTCCTATCGAATTGCATCTTGATCTGAATGTCTAACACGCTACTCCTGAGTCGTTCGCTCTGTTTACTGACGTCGAACATGAACATGGGATACATCGACTTGTATTCGCCGGGAGATATGTTGGGATTGCTCATCAATTCGTCTAGACCATGATACTTCTTTCTAAAATCGGCAGCGTCGCCATACAGTCTGGAGAAATCGTTCTTGTCGAACGACGCGTTGTAATCGATTGCTGGATATCTCGTGGCGTTCAGAAACACTTGCATGTTTCTCAAATGGCAGTGATCGAACAGCGACGCATTCTTTTCCTGAGACCCATCCCTATCGGTCTGAAACGCGACCACGATGAAACGCGGTCTCTCGGAAGCGGATTTCACCATTAATCTCCAATCGAAGTGATTCGTGGAGGGAGGAATGCTAGCCGTGTCACACTGTCTCATTCTAAATCCCACGAGTAATTTACTCTTGGATTCTATGATCTTGTAGAGATGCCTTTTTTCATCCATCGAAGGCTCCACATGCGGAACGAACCATGATATCTTGTGTAGAGTTATCTTACCCGCATCGGTCGCGGTGAGTTTCACTATTGCGTCATCGTTTCCTTTTCGAATCAACGTCAGATTGTGTTTGAATCCGTACATGATCTTGTTGTAATCGTTTGCGAATCCGAAGATGTGTTTCAAAGGTATCCTGAACGAAAACGTTCCTTTAGGTCTGGACGTCTTGACGACATAGTCGAATATCGTGGCGGCGCCGGCGCTAGCAGGGCCGACGGTGTCTTTCACCCACAACTGATTAAGTCCTCTGGATTTCAAAAAATCATCAGGATACGTCAAGAGTCCGAACATCGTGGTGGCCTGACTGGGATGAAAAACAGATTCTATCTCTTGTCCGGATAGCATGTATTTTATGTTACTGAATAGATGCATGATGCCATTACTGGCTAGAGTAACCGTGTCGCCGTCGGCGTAGTCGCTCCCATCTTCCTTGGTGAGACGTCCCTGCACCACTATGTAACTCTCGCTAGGATGTACGAATAGATCTTGAGTTTCGACATTGATTCTTATCTCCCCCGCATTGTTCAAACTCGTTCCAGTTACCGGTTCGTATTCGTGAACCTCATATTCTTGAATACTTTCATCTTTCACTATGCTTTGTGCTATATCTAGTATATTTGTCATTTTAAAAGATTTTTAGTTTTTTTTGTTTATTAATTCACTTGCTTTTCTTTATCTAAAAAAATAGTTTTTAATTATTTTTTATTATTATTTATTTTTTTCTCTCTTATATATATGTGTGTGTAAACAAGAAAATGTCAAAGAGAGTAAATAAAAAAAATTTTTTTTGCGTTCTTCATCAAAACTTCATCTTCTGTAATTGTTGTTCGTAAAACTTTCCGATGATCTCTTCTCCATCCAAAGCTTCGATTTCATAAGTCACCGGATCAGTGTGAAATATTTTGATGATCACGAAGATTTCCGAGGTCCATCAAGGAGTATAACCCTTTTCGAAGTGCTTTTTATAAGCGTAGACTCTCACTCGATCGCCGACCGCAAATTTCGGCGTTCTAGACTTCTTCTTCCCGATCTTAGATCTCTCGGGATATAGATTCTCGTAGACCCGTTTTTCGTTTCGAGGATCGCTAGCTTCCGCGGGAGTCATCTTGATCGATCTGTGTCGCGTGTCATTGTAATCTTTCACCAGACCGTTCAGAGCGTATATGTATTTCTTGGTCGAATTCGCCATGAAGTATCTGTGCATCTTCTCCTTCATCGTTCGATTCCAACGTTCCACCACGCTGGCTTTCTCTTCGTTTTCGATCAAGTAGAGGTCTACCAATCGACGAACGTCCTTGTTGTAGAATTCCTTTCCCTTGTCCACCCACAATTTACTCGGTTTTCGAGAGGATGAGTTGAACACGCTCTTCAGAGCCTCGGCGACGCAAGATCCCGATTTATTCTTCAAAGCTCTGATCCAACCGTATTTGGAAAACACGTCGATGACCGTCAATAGATATTTGATGCCCTCGTTCCACCTCGAAAACGATCTCATGTCGACCAAGTCGGCAGACCAAATGTTGTCCAGACCCTTCACGAACACCCTTCTCTTTCGAAATTTACGCACTATGGTTTGTGTAACTCCTCGGCCAATTCGCTCGTCAATAATCGTTTCTTCTTCTTCTCTTTTTCAGTTGCGCTTTTTTTTTTGAATGCCCCATCCGAATCGACGTTTCGCACCGATCAGATTGCCGACCAGCGAACGTTCCATCTTCTCTCTCCTGGTCGGATTCGATATGCCTCTCAATCTCGCCAACATGTTTTTGTCGCAGACGTCATTGCGAGTCTTGGTGTCGGGATGTCCGGCATAGCACAGATCGTGATCGTACACGGCCGCGTCCACCCTATTCATGGGTTTGTTCCAAGATTTGGGTGTCAGATCGGCGTTGAGTTTCTTGTTCAATTTCGTTCCGGGTCCCGTGAAACTGTGACCGGGCAGATGCATTTTGAAAGGTAGATTGTTGATCATTTTATTCACGATGCCTTTGCCTTTGCTCGCGTTCTTTTGTTTGACGAATCGAGTCTTGACAGAACCACACACGTTGCAAATTCCGCGAAGCATCCGTCTGTCATTTTTAGTTCGCACTTCTCGAGAATTACTTGTCTCGGTAACTCTCTTACACTTTACGCAATACATTTTTTTGAAGAGTTATTTAAATTAATTTCGTTTTTTTTTTATTTTATATATAAATTTAATTTTTTTTTTTTTTTAAATTCTGTTCTTATTATATATATATTTATATTTTTTTTTCAATCACTGCCCTTGAGTTCTATCATCTTACTGAATTCCTCCCTGGCCTCTTTCCTACCCTTTTCCACAAGAGAATCCTTCAACTCTTCCTTGATGATCTGACGAGTCTTGATTCTCACGGCTTCTTTCATGGCATCATATTTCATTTTCTCGCTCAATATCGCGAAGTATTCTCCGTCCGATATCCTACCGTCTTTCAACGCCATAGAGATCATTTCGGATATCGTGTCGATCTTGGAGTCGGCCAAGATGCGAATCTTGTCATGTTTCCTAGCCTTCAGATATAATTTCCTACTCAAAAAGTTTCCGACCGTGCTGAACAATCTGGCGACGAGGGCCACTCCTTCCACGGTCAACACGATCGGAATGGCGACCGCGGTCGACAACAATCCGATGCCGGCCGCGTGTAAACCCATGGAAATCGTGATGAGTGTCGTGTCGATCCCGTTGACGAATTTCACGAAACGCGAATACTTCTTCTTGAGGGAACGACGAGAATCTCTCTCTCGAGTCAGATACTCTTGGATTCTATTGATTTGATCGATGCGATACCTCTCTCCTCTTTCTCTTTCTTCTAGCGACGGCACCGTCGGCAAAACACCATTCGGCTTCTCGTCCTCGTCATCCACTAACGTCGGATACAATTTATTTCTGGTTCTCATTTTTTTTTTTTGTGTGTTTTTTCTTTCTAATATTAGATAAAAAATTTATGTGTGTATTTATTTTTTTTTTATTTTCTAATCTCCCTTATTTTTATATCAACGAAAAACAAAACTTAGACGTATGCTTCATTCAGCAATAATTTCTTGATGCATCCCTTGTCTTCTAAAGTCAAACTTCTATGCGCCAGTTTCAGTTCTTCCGAATCTGTGGGTCTGTCTCGATTCTTACAGTGGACTAATCTCTTCCAAAACGTGATCACATCGTCAAATTTAACGCGTTCGAACGCCGGTTCGAAATACATGATGACCATATCTTCCCTTTCCATCGTCAGACACGAATGATCCTCGTGATCGAAGTCTAGATGATCCCGACATCCAACGCATCGTTCTAACAAGATGGGACGTAGTTGTTCGTTCACGCAGATTGCGTATGCTCTCATCAGCATGTTTAAAAGAAACCTCGCTCTAATAGTCTGAGAATCGCTCATGATTTACGTATTTTTTTTTTTATTATCTATTCGATTTGATATATTTATTTTTCTAAATAATTATTTATTTATATTTTTTTTCTCCCCTATATTTATATCAATCAAAAACGTAACCACCCCAAAAAACGAGGGAGAGTTCTAAATCATCTGTACCAAAGCAATTGAGAGTTCAGAATCACTGATTTAGAATTGCAAAAACCGTTTTTTGATGATGAGCCAGAATCTTATGCTTTCGCTCGCGTTCGCCGACGATGGATCGGTGGGTCTGATCTGCGATGCGAACGTCGACCAAAAATCACGTACTCGATACAACTGAAGATGTACAACACACGCACACGATGCGTTCACCACGAGTATTTGAACGCTAAAAGCGCGATGTAGGAGTCACTGACTGTACATGAGGGATTCAAAATCACTGTACAGTTTTTGTGAACAAGCGTGTGATTTAACACTGAATTCCACGTTGGTGAACGCATCGTGTGCGTATTTTGTACACGTACATGTGCAAGTGATTCTGAACTCTCCTTTTATACCTACTGTCGACTCATCTGGAGTGGAGTCGACTGCTTTCTCTTGTTGGGCATGAATACATGTGATGTGCCCGGAAAAGCTGTTGGTGCATAACAAGGCTACAAATTCAAGTGAATGATAGAGTATAGTTCCCCTTAGAAAGTGGCCCTGTAACCTGGAAAACAATTTCAGAAAATATACTTACGCCTCAATTCTTATGATTTATGACAAAAATATGTTTGATAATCAATTTCACCAGATTTGACACGATTTATAAACAATTTTGCGAATGTCATCATTATATTATAATATAGAAAAAGACTATAGTCCGTTCTCCAATCTATATGACATAGGGGTATGTGTTATAGATAATCTATAACACATGGGCTATATCTTCAACAGGTATAAGATAAAAGGGAATATCCCTCTGTTGATTAATGGAATCACGCAAGAAGATTAGAACGAAATTACTCCGCCGACGAACGTACTTTTATATGTCCACTACACGCAGCAGAGTTATTCGTTGTCGTACCGACATGGCAACACCCATTTTTAGTGGGAACCTGAATCTGAATCTGAATAGAGTTACTGTGTAAACCGCGATGATGCGTATAAAAACACAGGGGAGATGTGGTGTTTCACACATGCGCAGTGGTGGTGCCACAAATGCTATCAATAGTGGCTTGATTTTTGGCGTTCCATTCCACAATTGTACGTGGAAAAAACGAGTGTTTGAATTCCTCTGTATTCGTTCTATAGACCGCCAATTTATTGTCATTTCTACTTCGTGTACGGGTCGTCCCCATTTGGATGTATTTTTCTTTGGGGATTGCATCGCACCCGGATATGATGTTATCGAGTGTCTGGGTGCGTTTGTTTGCCCTTCACTCCTGTAGAGATGGCCAATTCAAAATACGGAGCATTTTACTAACGCTGCTGTCTCTGCGATAGTCATTGCAAACAAAACGTGCCGCCCGTCGCTGTGTCATTTCAAGTTTGTCAATGTTCTTCATGGTATACGGATCCCAGACTGCGCAACCATATTCAAGTTTTGAACGAACCAGGGATTTGTAGGCCGTTTCTTTCAGTGCCTTTGGGGCGTATTTTAGGTTGCGTCTTATAAACCCAAGCGTGCTATTGCCTTCGCATTAATCTTGTTTATGTGGATGTCCCATTTTAGGTTGTTTGCAAAGATCAGGCCGAGATATGAATTGTCACTGACTTCCTGGAGGATCTGTTCATTAATTTTGTAGAACTAGGAAAGTGTTTTGCCTTTTCTTGATGACCGGAGGATGTAGCATTTTTTGGCGTTAAATCTCATGCCACGTTCAATGCACCGGTAAAATGTGTATTTTAGCTCGTCTCAAAGTAACAAAGTTAGTGTTGCGAATAGTCCAAAAAGGAAGTACAAGAAAATCCGACTCATCGATAGTGACAGTGGCAGTGATTGACAAATATGCTAAAAACAATTTGGACATTTGGAAAATCCTCCTTCGTCCCTCGTTGAACATTTTGTGAACTGTGTCATGTTTGTGTGCATCTGCGCAGTGCACTTTTGTTATTACTTCTGAATAAATGTGCCACCCATTGTTTTTGGGGGGATGTCATAAACCACTTTCACACGCGTTCATTGATTTTGTGTGCGTAACTGACAATATAGCCATTTTCTAAGGGGATTTATGTGGAACTATTTTGTTGTGTGGTGTTTGATTTTGAAATCGAGGCCAATAAGTAAATGGGTCGACTGCGTCAGCTGATTTTTGTTGACATTGTCATCATTTTCTCCACGTCGGGTTTTTGATTGCAATGAAAACACCACATTACCTCTTTTAATCGCAACAAAAACAACACAACGCATATAATAAAAAGAATACCTACTGTTTTTGAGTGAGTATCGGAATTATGTCATTCGTGGCAGCAAAGGAATTTAATTTTTCACTCGCGGCTTTCAGCCGCTCGTGAAAACTATTATTCCTTTGCAGCTACTCATGAGATAATTCCGATACTCACTCAAAAACAGTAGGTATCCTCTATATATTTTAAATATCCAGAATATGGAGGTGTCGCATACATCCATGCCAGCAAAGAACCACTGTGCATCAATATGTAACTACCACAGTGAGGGTATTTGTATCGATAATGGCTACACAAATTGTTGCTGACTAAATTAGTGCAAGCTTGTAAAGAAGATTATCTCTCTTTCTGTTCGGGTAACTGCTTAAATGTTTCTGTATCGATGGTCAAACACAAAGTTTGCTCATTCGTTTGAATACCGATCGAAAGAGTATTAACTTACCAGCCTATCTGTTAATAAAGTTATCAGACAGGTATTTGGCTACACAGATGCGTATTGCCTTTCCAAGAATTCACCAACATATAAAGAACCGCAAAAAAATAATTAAACCTGACAATTAAATTTAAAAAAGCTTTAAAATCATAAAAGACTGTTTTTTAGGTGGGGTGAGAAGGAAATGGAGGAGTCTCCATTCTTTGTAAGTTGGGGGAAGTCATGTTTGAAATTATAAAATCAAAAAGTAAACTTGGAATTCAATTTTAAAAAATGGGCTTTAAAATCACAAAAGATAGAGTCTGCATTCTTTGTTAGTTGGGAGAAACCATGTATGAAATTATAAAATAAAAAATTCAACTTAAAATTGAAATAAAAAAAAGAGGCTTTAAAATCACAAATGACTGTTACTTAGATGGGTGAGGAGGGAAATGAGGGAGTCTCCATTTGTTAGTTGGGGGAAGCCATGAATGAAATTATAAAAACAAAAATTAAACTTGAAATTTAAATTGAAACTGTCTAATCACGTGAGTACCCATCAGAAAGCGTTATTTTCTACATGGGAGGATCTGAAAGTTGAAAGGGTTGGGGTCACATTCAAACAGTAAGGGGGTTTGTTTGTTGATAAAATGTGAGGTGGAATAGAAAGCGTTGTCTGTGGGGGCCAATTGCACACTCGTTTAGTGGGAGGGTGGATCTGGGTTTAAGTATTTCTTTTGAAGCATATTATTAAACTATCTATTTAGTGGCGGAGCACCAAACAGAACAATTTGTGTTAAGGGATTCATTTAGTTTTTTCTCGAGAGGGACAGGTGAGGTAATGTTTTCCTAAATATTCTGTTTACCACCATGCATCATATAAACTTGGCAATGGCGCATAACATGGCTGCCACGCCTGGATAAGAACATTGTTTTGATCCCATGAGTACCCATCATATTACCAGGGGAATGACTTAAAATATTGGTCCCCTGCTGGGATAGTAGTGGGTACCCACCATGCATCATATTAACTTGGTGATGGCGTCATATCATGGCTGTCACACATGTAGGAATCCGCCATCTTGATCAAGTGAATACCAATATCTTGCATCATATTAAAATAATTAAACTTGATAATTAAATTTTAAAAAGGCTTTAAAATTACACAAGACTGTAATTTATGTGGGGGTGGGGTGGGGTGGGGATGGAGGGGTGCTGGAGGCGTCTCCATTCTGTGTTAGTTGGGGCAGCCATGTTTGAAATTATAAAATCAAAAATTAAACTTGAAATTTAAATTTAAAGGAATAGACTTTAAAATCACAAAATACTGTTACTTAGATGTGGCGAAAAGGGTGGGAGGGAGTCTCTATTCTTTGTTACTTGGGGGAAGCCATTTTTGAAATTATGAAATCAAAAATTAAACTTGAAATTTAAATTAAATAAATAGGCTTTAAAATCACAAAAGGCTGTTACTTAGATGGGGTGAGGGAGGAATGGAGGAGTCTCCATTTTTTTGTTAGTTGGGGCAAGCCGTGAATGGAATTATAAAAACAAAAATTAAACTTGAAATTTAAATTGAAACTGGTTTGATCCAGTGAGTACCCATCAGAAAGCGTTATTTTCTATATGGGAGGATCAGAAAGTTAAAAGGGTGGGGGTCACTTTCAAACAGTAAGGAAAAATCCAGGGGTTTATTTGTTGCTAAAATGTGAGGTGGGATAGAGAACGCCGTCTATGGAGGACAATTGCATAATCAGTAAGTGGGAGGGTGGGTCCGGGTTTAATTATTCCTTTTGAAGCATATTATTAAACTATCTTCTTAGTGGAGGAGCACCAAACAGAACAATTTGTGTTAAAGGATTCATTTATTTTTTTCCTGAGACGGACATGTTAGGTAATGTTTTCTTAAATATGCTGTTTACCACCATGCATTATATACTACTCAAAGTTTGTGAAATTTGCTTGTGACATATTTGCGACATTTTTGGTGGATATGATTGAGGAATGTATTGAGGTGGTCCCCAGTGTTTACATTAGCTCTCTTGACAGGCAGACGTTCCGTGACAGTCATGAAAAGCATGTACCTCTTGATTTTCATGATGTTTTCGTGTACTGTCTACATGTACATGACGTGTGTAGGGTATTCAGTCTTCATTCAACACAAACCCTTATGATTTAATGATTTAACATGGCAAATCCAAATGTAAGAAGACATTTGGCTGAAGCAGAAATGTGGCGGGCTGTAGGGATGGTGGAGCAAGGGCCTACCCATCGTCAGGTTGGTGAAGCCCTTGGTGTGCACCATACGGTGATCACCAGAGGCTGGGCAAGATTTCAGCAGTATGGCACACCAGTAAGACGACATGGTGGTGGTAGAGACAGGGCAACATCTGCAGCTGAAGACCGGTTTTTGATCATTCAGGCCCGTAGGAACAGCTTTGCCACAGCAACCCAGCTTCGCAGTGACCTCCAGAATGCATCCGGGGTAAATGTTTCGACGCAGACTATCCGGGCAAGGTTGCACGAAGGTGGTCTCCGATCGAGAAAACCATGTATTCGCATTCCGCTGCCCCAGAACCACCGCCAGGCACGATATGAATGGGCCATGGACCACGTTGGATGGACCAGAGAAGATTGGCGACCTGTCCTTTTTACAGATGAGTCAAGGTACTGCCTAGACCACACAGATAGGCGTTCTAGGGTATGGAGAAGACCAGGAGAGCGATTTCATGCAGCCAACATTGCTGAGCATGACGGCTATGGTGGAGGATCAATCATGGTCTGGGGCGGCATCAGCAGGGATGGACGTACGTAGCTCTGTGTCCTTGAACGTGGTACATTGACAGCACAGCGGTATATTGAGGAAATCCTGGATGTCCATGTCAGATTGTATGCAGGTGTAGTAGTTGATAGATTCATTCTGATGGACGATAATGCCCGTCGTCATGTTGCCCATGCTGTTGGGGAGTACCGACAGAGGAAGAGGATTGAGCATATGGACTGGCCGGCAAGATCCCCTGACCTCAATCCAATCGAACATGTGTGGCATGAGTTGCAGCTTGTAATTTCAGCCCGTCTAGTCCAGCCAAGAAGTGCCCAGGAGCTTGGTGCCATGCTGGTCCAAGAATGGAACAACATCCCACAAAGGACCATCAGGAACCTGATTGGGAGCATGAGAAGGCGTTGTCAAGCTGTAAGTAACAGTAATGGGCCTCATACTCGATATTGAACCCATACCAGTTCGCTCCGTCAACTTTTTGGCAAATTGAAAAATTTCCTCTTTTACCAATAATATCCATTTTCCATGGTTATCGTATTCAAAACCTAAAAGCTAATGTCAAACACAAATAAAATCTTAATTTCTGTACTTACATCCTTAAAGATATAATTAAATAAAAAATATATACACTTTTCATTACAATATTTCAACTAAAACAGTAAAACGTAAAACAGGTAGATGGATATAAGTAGTATGTCTCGGGCTTTTGAGGGGCAGGTTGGGGGACCTCGGTGGGGGACCTCGGAAGTGACGTCATGTCACGTGACGTAGTGGCGCCATGTTGTGTTGTCATGGTAACCCGCGTGAGCGGCCATCTTGTGACGTCATCTCCATAGTGATACGTGGTGTTAGTGCGCATGCGCAGCGCGTGTTGTTAGGGTGATACAAGCTTCCGTCGTCCATTTTGTATACTGGAGGCCACCATCTTGGTTTCTATGGTAGCACGTGATTGCTATGTTACCTAAGGCCTACAATTGGATAGTGGTATGTTCGGAGGGTATGTTCGATTGAATCGGAGTAAATCTGATTACCACAAACAACCCGACAATCCCCCAAATCACCAAAATCCACCCAATATCACCGAAATTGACTTAATTTCCCCAATTTATCAGCTTAGCACGTAGTGCTATAGTACTAAGGGGTACAAGGGGGTGCATTCGATTGAACAGGAGTAATGTTCTGGATTAGAATTCTCCCAGAATCCCTTTTTTGGATCCTTATCCCATGACGTTTTGCCCCTATTAAGAATAGCACGTAGTGCTATAGGACAAATTTACCCAGATCTTTGCTTCTATCTATATATGCAATAGTTTACGTCTATCTGGCCATGTTCCTTTGTTCTAGAGTATACTCCAGTAGCGTAGAAGATCCTATTAGTTGGAACAGCTTTGCTTATTATTACTATATTTAGCAATTTCTGGTCTATTCTTGTTAGTTCTGACCCTATTCCGAGTACTCTTGTTGTTTAATTTATCTAGATCATTTATAACCAATCAGGCTGCTTGATTTCCCATAACCTGTATGCAGGGTTATCTCCCTTCTGTATAACAAAAGACTATATCCAATGGCCATATCCCATGGAATCCCATTTTTTTGCAAAACACCTGTGGCTATGGAATCCCATTTTTGTCATATGTGCTTATGTGAAAAGGCACAATGTGACACAATATGCCCTATCACATAGGCACATGCTTTATGTGCCGATGTGTGCTTATGTTACAAGGCACAATGTGACACATTGTGACTTTTCACATAGGCACATACGGGTATTTGAGGATACCTATGGCCTGGTATTGTATTATTTGAGGATACCTATCGAGGACACCTACTGGAGAATCCCTTTTTGCCATATGTGCTTATGTGAAAAGGCACAATGTGGCACAATATGCCCTATCACATAGGCACATGCTTTATGTGCCGATATGTGCTTATGTGAAAAGTCACAATGTGACACAATATGCCCTATCATATAGACACATACGGGTATTTGAGGATACCTATGATCTGGTATTGTATTATTTGAGGATACCTATCGAGGATACCTACTGGAGAATTCCTTTTTGTCATATGTGCTTATGTGAAAAGTCACAATGTGACACAATATGCCCTATCACATAGACACATATGGGTATTTGAGGATACCTATGGCCTGGTATTGTATTATTTGAGGATACCTATTGAGGATATCTATCGAGGATACCTTTATAGGATACTTATCTGAGGATACTATATAGACTGTACATATCCCTATAGGTCTCTTGCTGGCCCTTAGTACTATTAATCCACTGGATGCATTATGTTATCCTATGACTGCTATAGGTAGTATGCAATGCTAGGCATAGGGGTATTGTGGTAGGGGTACTGCCTGGTAGTTTAGAACGGTACTATAGTATGGGCGGTATATACACCTATAGGCCCCTGTTAGTGCTTGGTACTATTAACCAACCGATTGCTTTGTTTTATTATATGGCTGGTATATGTAGTACCTTATGGTAGACCTAGTGATTTTGTGGGGGTGGGGGTAATGCTTGGTAGTTTAGAACGGTAGAATAGCATAGGCTGTACATACCACTGTAGGTCTCTTGCTGGCCCTTGGTACTACTGATCCACCAGGTACTTCATATTATTGAGCGGTTTTCTGGGTGGGGGTCAATGCCTGGTAATATAGAACGGCAGCAGAGTATGGTTGGTATATTCCCCTATAGATCCCATCCTAACCGTTGATAGTATTAACCTACCAAATGCTTTGTATCACCCTGTTACTGGCAAGGTGGTACGTAATACCAGTAGTTCCTACCTTATTCCGAGTACTCTTGTTGTTTCATTTATCTAGATCATTTATATAAATTATAATTAACCAATTAGATTGCTTGATTTCCCATAACCTGTACTTAATCGTACAGAGTTATCTCCCTTCTGTATAATAAAAACCTATATCGATGGCCATATTCCCAGGCACCCCAATTTCGGCACCCCTTTTTTGAAAAACATATGGCCTTCGGCACCCCTTTTTTCTGAAATGAGGATAAGAGTCGTAGTAAATTATACCTCATTGAGGGATTTTTAATATAGTACCGTTCTAAACTACCAGGCAGTACCCCTACCCACAATACCCCTATGCCTAGCATTGCATACTACCTATACCAGTCATAGGATAACATAATGCATCCGGTGGATTAATAGTACTAAGGGCCAGCAAAAGACCTATAGGGATATGTACAGCATATATAGTATCCTCAGATAAGTATCCTATAAAGGTATCCTCGATAGATATCCTCAATAGGTATCCTCAAATAATACAATACCAGGCCATAGGTATCCTCAAATACCCGTATGTGTCTATGTGATAGGGCATATTGTGTCACATTGTGACTTTTCACATAAGCACATACGACAAAAAGGGATTCTCCAGTAGGTATCCTCGATAGGTATCCTCAAATAATACAATACCAGGTCATAGGTATCCTCAAATACCCGTATGTGTCTATGTGATAGGGCATATTGTGTCACATTGTGACTTTTCACATAAGCACATATCGGCACATAAAGCATGTGCCTATGTGATAGGGCATATTGTGTCACATTGTGCCTTTTCACATAAGCACATACGACAAAAATGGGATTCCATAGCCACAGGTGTTTTGCAAAAAAATGGGATTCCATGGGATATGGCCATTGGATATAGTCTTTTGTTATACAGAAGGGAGATAACCCTGCATACAGGTTATGGGAAATCAAGCAGCCTGATTGGTTATAAATGATCTAGATAAATGAAACAACAAGAGTACTCGGAATAGAGCCAGAACTAACAAGAATAGACCAGAAATTGCTAAATATAGTAATAATAAGCAAAGCTGTTCCAACTAATAGGATCTTCTACGCTACTGGAGTATACTCTAGAGCAAAGGAACATGGCCAGATAGACGTAAACTATTGCATATATAGATAGAAGCAGAGATCTGGGTAAATTTGTCCTATAGCACTACGTGCTATTCTTAATAGGGGAAAAACGTCATGGGATAAGGATCCAAAAAAGGGATTCTGGGAGAATTCTAATCCAGACCATTACTCCTGTTCAATCGAATGCACCCCCTTGTTCCCCTTAGTACTATAGCACTACGTGCTAAGCTGATAAATTGGGGAAATTAAGTCAATTTCGGAGATATTGGGTGGATTTTGGTGATTTGGGGGATTGTCGGGTTGTTTGTGGTAATCAGATTTACTCCGATTCAATCGAACATACCCTCCGAACATACCCCTATCCTATTGTAGGCCTTAGGTAACATAGCAATCACGTGCTACCATAGAAACCAAGATGGCGGCCTCCAGTATACAAAATGGACGACGGAAGCTCGTATCACCCTAACAACACGCGCTGCGCATGCGCACTAACACCACGTATCACTATGGAGATAACGTCACAAGATGGCCGCTCACGCGGGTTACCATGGCAACACAACATGGCGCCACTACGTCACGTGACATGACGTCACTTCCGAGGTCCCCCACCGAGGTCCCCCAACCTGCCCCTCAAAAGCCCGAGACATACTACTGATATACTTGGTGCTTAGCAAACTTTGAGTAGTATATAAACTTGGCAATGGCGTCATAACATGGCTGCCACGCATGGATAAGAACATTGTTTTGATCCCATGAGTACCTATCCTATTACCAGGGGAATGACTTACAATATGGCTCCCCTGCTTGGATAGTAGTATTGTTTTGATCACGTGGGTGCCCATCTTGCATCTTATTGAAATAACTGAACTTGATAATTAAATTTTTAAAAAGGCTTTAAAATTACAAGACTGTTATTTATCTGTGGGTTGGGGTGACGGGGGAATGAAGGGAGTTGGAGGCGTCTCCATTCTTTTTTAGTCGGGGCAGACATGTTTGAAATTATAAAATCAAAAATGAAACTTGAAATTTATATTTAAAAAAATAGTCTTTAAAATCACAAAAGTCTGTTATTTAGATGGGGCGAGGAGAGTGGGAAGGGATTGGAGGCAGTCTCTATTCTTTGTTATTTGGGGGAAACCATTTTTGAAATTATAAAATCAAAATTTAAACTTGAAATTCAAATTGAAACTGGTTTGATCACGTGAGTATCCATCATGCATCACATTACCATGGAAAAGACATCACTCGCATGCGCATGTAGGGATCCGCCATCTTGATCACGTGAGTACCCATCATTAAAACATCAATTAAAAAATAAATAAAAAACTTTAAAAAAGAACAATTTAAAAAAAAATTAAAAATTCAAAAATCTTTTTTTTAAAATTCAATTTTTTTTTAAAAATTCAAAAAAATAAAATGACTTCATCGATTGCTCCGGCGGAAGAATAGGGAAGTTCCGAGCTTAGTTACTACTGGGGCACTTAATCCCTATTGCCCACATGGGGCATGGCGACGCTGTGTACTAAGGCGTAATGGATATCGATGATGCACCTATCTTCAACCAATGCTTTCCCTGCTTGTTTGGAATTAGTACGTTGGGGAATCTGACAGTGGCTCGCCGTTTCTTGGTGGTTCTCTCCGGGTACTCTGGCTTCCTTCACCCGTAAAACTGTCCGACCCTAGGTAGCCCTGGCTGTCAACAACAAAAAAAAAACGGCCAGCGCCATGAATGAACTCGTTCTGACGAGGGGACATAAGTCATGTATCCAAGAACCCAAGACAAAAAATCTAAATTTTTAGTTATTTTTTTAAGTTATTCAAGAAACAGTTTTGCTAGTGTCGACTGCTATCAAGGCTATTTGAAGGGTTAGGAAATGCCGTGGTTGTACGTCTGTAATGTAGCTGAGGTGTATTCCACGCATAGAGCATGCACAGGCCTGAAAATAAGCAATCTGACATTTGCAGAATGATGTCCCCAGAGGGTGAATTTGATGGTGCTATCCCATACCGTGGGCCAATTTATCCTCTGGGTACCTCTTTCTGTTTAGTTTTGAGACCCTGATTCAGATTGAGGTTCACTGAGGGTAAATTTAGTGATGCTACCCTGTTAGACAGGGTAGCATCACTAAATTCACCCTCTGGGGACCTCATTTTGCAGATGACAGTCTGCTTATTTTCTGGCTTGGGCATGCACGACGTTTTGAGTAAAAGCAGGAGCGGTAAAATCCGCAGGTTTTATACCACATCTTGTAAAATCCTTTAGAAAGATTACATGCATAGTTTATCACCACTCCTCACACTGGCCATTTGTGACTCTACACCCCAGAAGAGCAGGCGGCGATAAACAGAAGGGGAGAGGGTGATTATGTTGAAACAAGGATTTTGTCCTTGACCAATGAAAACAGCTAAATAAAAAAGAGAAAATACGAACGGACGGATCGAAACGAAGATTTGGGACGATTCTGAAGGAATAAAAAGACTCCCGTTGAGTGGAACCACAAACACCCCCCCCCCCCAGCCCCCCCCCCCCCCCCCCACACACCCCCCACACACACATACAAAACCATTCTTACCTTACCGCAAGCCATTACAGAAATACAACATTGATATTTCTATTAACCAGAACGGCACACACTTTCAGCGCCACCTCGCGATTCTCCTATTTTTATCTTTTTCGGTGAAGAAGGCCTTACAAGGTAACATAGTCCCTTCCTTTCCCCAGTTTCCCAAGGTTGAATGAATAGGAACCAAACTGGCTTCATAATCAATCAATCAATCAAGTTGATTTGGGTTACTTTTTAACCCAACTGATTTCAGAGTGTATGTTTGAAGCTAGCACGCCTCTACATTCAGACAATTGCTCATTTTGGTCCCGCATTAACCTTTTACCCAACATAACGGTCAAAACCAGCCAACGCTATTCTCAAAAATCGGATTATAGGGGTTAAATTGATGTTCAAAATGATGGAGTAAAATTTATGTTCTTATCAGTGTTCAGCCGACAGCCAGTGACTGTCGACTGAACCCCAGTTCGAACGTAAACCTTGCCACCTTATCAATGCCCTATCCGCTTGGGACTCTTAGGATTCCTGAAGGTGTCTGTGGCTTTCAACGCCAAAGGGTGATCAACGATAATTCACTGAAAAAGATTATTTATTTACTTGTACGAAGAAATATAATATGAAACAAATTACTCACAAAATTATCCATAAGAATACACTAATGGCGCGGATAAAAGTTTATTCTTTTGGGCCCTCGACGTCTCCCCCAGCTTGTTGTGTTCGCTGGATAAACCTCACTTCATCTTCTCACGGTGTGTGATACATACAAAGTGTCCATTCACTTCTCATTGCTTTCTCCTCGCAGGGTTACTTCACAGTCATCCGGGCTTAACACACATAATGTTCTGCTTGTGTGACTCTATCAGCGTTCTCACAGTTCAATCACAATTCGATCGGCGTCTGCAACTGTTCACGATCACTTTGCGCCTCGCCTGGCTCCTACGGGGTTAAGTTATTCTTCGCCTTCACATATATGCTTAACAAAGCTTACATAATAATATTCTGCAAAGTCTTTTCAACATCACCAATTCTCGCACCGCCTAAAACTATTTTAACTCGCGAGCTATTTAAGCGCTTACTCAAGCTCTTGATACGGTTTCTAGACCTCAACGTTACAGCTTTTACTTTTTTGGCTACTATGCCACTACGGTTCGTAACCGTTAACAAACTACTATCGGTTCCTTACAACCCTCACAGGGTTACGACTATAAGCGGACTTTCATTTTCGGTGCCGATGACCCTCGACGGCCAAGGCTAAACTCGGACCTTCTCTGAGTGCCCTCAGGCCAACTGCCCCTCAGAATTCCGCTGCACTCTTTATACAGTCGGAACGCAAAGTTTAAACATATTAATTCTGATTTAACGAGTGCTTTGTAATTCGATATGGATAGAGATATAAATGCGTATTTTGTTTCAGGTAAACTCTTTTGACATTTCGGAGACAGGATAGATGCGTAATATGGGTGTGCATCCAGAACACGTGTGATGCTCTGGTTTCCAACAATTAGATTTTAACTGGCTTTATTTACCCAGATAAATATTACAGAAGTGAATATTGTCTCTCTTACTATTGATCTGTTATCAGATAGCCCACGTGGCGTTTAACCCTTTACCTAACATGAAAAGCAGACGACACTTGCAAAAAAATTCTTGAATAACTAATTTTTTTCATTTTTTGTCTCAAAAACATAGGTTATGACCCCTCGTTGGAACGAGCTCGACGAGCTCGTTCCAAAGAGGGGTCGTAACCTATGTTTTTGAGACAAAAAAATGAAAATATTTGGAAAATTAATTGGCGATTTTTGAGAATAGCGCTGGCCGGTTTTGGCCGTTACGTTGGGTAAAGGGTTAACAAGTGCGCCATAATGACATGAAATTTCATACTTCATTTAGAAGCGCTTGAATTAACGTTAGTTTGCCAAATCTGTTTTCGGGATCCGTCACATACCTATCTTTACGCTTTAAGTTTAACCCATTCAGAAAGTTTATCGAAAATATTTACACTTTTAAACAAGAAAAGCGCTACTTTTAGCTATCACCTTGACAAGCTCGTTCCCAAGAAGGGTCATAACCTATGTTTTTGAGACAAAAAATTAAAAAAATAGTTATTCAAGAATTTGTTTGCAAGTCGTCTGCTTTTCATTTTAGGTAAAGGGTTAAATACGGAGCCAAAAATGGGCGTTTTTCAACTGTAAAGGCCTCAAAAGACGCAAAGCATGCGAGGAAATCACATCTTAAGACTGAAAGGACAAGGACAGTGTACCCTCTACCTGCTAATTACCAATACGATAAAACATGACAGGTACCCAAAAGAAAAACACAAATTTCAGGTGTCCTCCTCTTCCACACCTCATACTTCGATAGTGGTATTAACCCCCCCCCCCCCCTCTCTCTCTCTCTCTCTCTCGGTTATTCCTGGAAAAATTTGGGAGACACGTGTCTAGTGTGCACCCCAGGGTTTCTACGTCCATTCAGTGTGTAAAATTAAATAATTAAATGTTTCCGCGTTTAACCAAAGAGGACATATAAAATAACGGAAAAAAGATATCATGGACGTGGTAAAACACATCTATTATCTGGGTTCTGACATTTATAATTTGAGCTCATTTTCCCGGCAAATGTTTATTGGAGTTGGATATCAAAAGTACGTTCATATGAGATCAAAATGTAACAATATAATGACACAATCATCATGATTTGACAGTAATAAGTACCCATTATTTATAAAGACCGCCTTTAACCTTTATAACGTATCGATCGACAATCAGTAAGACAGACTTGTTTTTCGCTAATTATCACCACTCGAACAGTTAGCACAGAAGTTTGTTTTCGTCGCAAGATTTACCTTTCAAAATTCAAACTTTTCTAGGCAGATAAAAAATTGGGGGCGCGGTGGCGTTGCGGTAACCGGTTCTCGTCAGATCACCGAAGTTAAGCAACGTCGAGCCCGGTTAGTCCTCTGATGCATGGGTGACCGCCTGAGCGATCGATTCGGTCCCCCGCGTTGTGTCCTTGGGCACTTAACCCCGATTGTCCACATGGGGGTACGATGACGCCGTGTACTGAGTCGTACTGCTCGTCGATGATGCGCATGTCTTCAACCAATCTAACTCTGCCTGTGCTGCAGTTCGAAGTTACGATGTTTGGGAGCTGGTAGCTGCTCGTCGTTGCTCGGTGGTTCTCTCCGGGTACTCCGGCTTCCCCCACCCGTAAAACTGTCACCGTCACGATTAGCTATTGTGCATAAGTATGTGACCTTAAATACAGATAAATAAATAAATGAAAAGACAGATAAAGGGCAATAACTCTGTTAAACTTGATTTTCTGTTATCTGAAAACATGTTGCACATCTTCTGTATGTGACACACAACGTTCAAAAGTTTCATACCTTCACATTCAAAACTGCAAAAGTTCATTACGCAATAAAGGTGGACAGTATTTCGAAACAGTGGGGATTTTCAAAGTCAATAAAGGGAAATAAATCTGTCATCAAAGGGATTTTTTTTCCGTCATTTATATTCATGTTGCACATCTTTAACACTTCGTCGCCTGAGTGCTAGAATGTCCAATAGTTTCAAATCTCTATATTTAAGACTAAAGGAGGAATTAATTACACCACGAACGTACCGACAATGCGAACGCACGGGTGGACACACGGGTGGAGCTCATTTCTAAAGTCCTCCGCCGGAACATCGGGGAGCAAAAATAAGTGTATTATCATTGTGGGCACTAAGAAATATACCTCATTCTCCCTTTGGAGGGATACTAAGAAAAAGCTACATGGGCCATGTTATTGGTGACGTTTAGGTTCCGCACCAGAAGTTGACAGCTGTATTTACTAAAATCGCAGGAACGTATCCAGCGGAGGTGCGACAGTACCTCCCTACAAAATGGGAGTTCCACTTGAAGGACTATCTCCTAATTGTGATTTGAAAATTTTGCTAAAATTGGGCGATCTCTCTTATCCAAATACATTGTATTCTCTGTGTTTTAGCCACAAAGAGTATCAGGGTAAGTTGCTTTAAACATAAATGTCCTCGTTTGCATTATTTTCCGTGAAACTCCCAGACACTACTTTAGTTCTTCCAGTGGATGGATCCATGAGGTCGCCAGGAACGAGAGCATCCATTTAACTGTGGAATTCAAGACCACAGAGGAACAACCATTTCCTTTGAGCAGAGGTAGCATATTTTCTGGGAGGACCTCCTCTCACACGGGTCCTCACACAAAGGAGGCGGACTCTTCCATCTATTTATTTATTGGTGTTTATAGTCACATATTTCTGCGCAACGGCTAATCGTGACCTCAACATAGATTGTCAAGTCAAGACAATCGTTTATATCCACGCTGAACCTTCCATCAAGGTGGAAAGGAAGATGTAAAGTCAATCAACTAAGTTCCTGGATGCCCGACGCTTAACCTTTACCCAACGAATCGGCCACATCCGCCCGCGTAATATGCAAATTCAGTAGTTGAACAAATATTATTTTTCAAAAAGTTTCAACAGAACCATATCATGTGACCCCTCGTTGGAACGAGCTCGTCGAGCTCGTTCCAACGAGGGGTCACATGATATGGTTTTGTTGAAATGTTTTGAAAAATATGAAAAAATTATATTTAAAATAAATTTTGATATCGTCTGCGTTGGGTAAAAGGTTAGAGGAGTTTCTAAGGAAGAAGAGAACAAGGAAGAGAAGGCGGAGAGGTAGACAGAGAAAGGTCACTACCCTATCCACACCTCAAATTCCGGTAACTCCCATCCAGAGCCCAATTCCTTCTCCCGGTGGAGCAGAATTGGAGGATGAGGTTGAAATTAGAGAGGTTGTGGCGGATATGGAAACTGGCTCTTCGAAACCTACCGCTTCAAAGTCAATCCCATACTCCTGAACAAGCAGCTGACATATCGTCGGAGATCCGAAGAATGATCGAAGCGGCGAATGCAAGCTGGACAAAGGTGGATGAGTGCCACAGAGCATCGGAAGAAGCCATTGCAAGAAGCAGACAGATAATTAGAAGCCAACAGGAAGAACTGCTGAGTGGATTGGAGAAACCAATCTCCCCTAAAGCTGGTTCTGCGATCTGAATGTAGTGGCGACCCCTCTACGTTCAGATTCTTCCCATTCAATCCTATAGAAAAAGTTCCCATCAAGTTTTTATGGGAACTCAAAACTCGAAAATAGGAATATATATCAAGCTTTCGCCCCTTTTACCGGCTGCAATCGATAGTACACGTATTTCCTTACATTTGGGCAGAGTGTGTTGATCCAAACTGTGTTTTATCATGTAATTATCGTTATTTGAATACTCTCGAAGCGTCAACGAATGTTTCGAAATCGTCCATGTTTTTGTATAAATATAAAACAGTAAGAACAATAACCCGGTAATGGCGTCGAAACGAATAGACCTTTTCATTGACATGGAATCGGAAATTCGATCGCATTCCGATTCCGCATCGATGTCAAGGTCTATAAGGAAATACGTGTACGTACCGCCACAGCCTGCAAATGTGTGTGTAATGGTACAGAACTATGAACTATCACCGACTTCCATCAGGTCAAAGCCTTCAAACCTGTTACGTGTAACAGGATCTTGAAGGGCTTTGGGTGTCCTGTCTGATAACTGTTTTTTGCTTTTCTCTCTCTAATTTCTTTTATTCCAAGTTTTCCTCTCTGACTCGGACTTTTTGCTGCTGTGATTTCCGTATGAGTTCAGGTTTGCAGTTTGGGTTCGATTTGTTAACTGGTAGAGTGCTGAGTTTTTTTGGTTGTCAAAATTTTGTTCACATGTTATTGCCTTGTTACAATTTATGGGAGAGTGCCCATAGGCACTCTCCCATGAATTGTAACAGGGCAAACCCACTTAGAATAAATACTATAAAATAAAAATTAATTGAAGCACATCTGCAGAATATGAAGTCTTTAAGATGTTGTACCCACAATTCAGGATAAAGCCCAAAAATGGGCTTCCAGCACTCAACCAGTTAATTTGCTGGTCTGATTTGATTTCCATTTTTGTTTCATCTGGCGTGGATTGTTGTTGTTCATTTTTCTGTAGTAGTGTCTTAAGCGTATCTTGGGCAGATGGATTTGTTTGTGTTGATTGTGGTTGAGTTTGGTTGATGGTTTCTGTGGTGAATGTTTGCAGTGATGTTGGAATTGTGCCTTTAAGCCAAGTATATTCAGTTTGGTACGCAATTGATTCTGTCGGTTTCTTTTGTTTTAAAAAAGAGGCATAAGATGGTACTGAAAAATTCATGCCAGGCACAGATGTTACGATGTCTCTGGCTTCTTTAAAACTAACCTGTTTCTCACATTTTATTTTCTGAATCAGTTTCTCTTTCTTCCACACAGGGCAATCCTTAGAAGATGACATATGGTTGCCCTGGCAGTTGATACATTGATGTCTCACATGGTCCATCATGGCTTTAGCTGCATTTATAACAGGCTTGTTTGCCTCTACAAGTATTTCGCCCATGGCCAAACTTTTGGCACCTGAAACACCGAAGTGGATTTGGAATGTACAAATCCACTCTAACGTTCAGGTAACTAATTTTAATAGATTTGGGTGGTCTTGTGCCATCACATGTGCATATGTAGGTGTTCGTTTGTATAATTTTACCTTCTTTTTTAATTTCGACACGTTTCACTGCTGTTATACCTTGAGGTTTTAGTTCTAATGTGATTTCATTTTCTTTCATATCAGCAAACTCTCTTGTTCTTATGACGCCTTCGCGTGAATTCAGGGTTCTATGGAAATTTGCTTCAACATTAAAATCTACAATTTTAGTGGTGTGCATAAGATTGTGTACCTGAACTTGTTTCATACTTTCTATTAGAATATCACCAGATTTTAACTTTTTAATGTCTTTAACAGTACCCGCGATACCCTTGATGGCCTTTTCAAGGGCAAAGGGATTAATAGTGCCGATTTTTTTATTTTAATCTGTAGATTGTATTGGAATGAATTTTGGAATATATCCTCTGGTGGTATCAAAGATTGTATTGAGTCGTCGTCAGAGTCCTTCAGGTCGGTAACTTTGAAAGGTCTTTTTGTTTTTGTTGGTTGTGCCATATTGTAATTAATAAAAGTTTCATTGCCCAAGCTCCCACCCACCACGGAGTCCAACAAGGGGTGGAGTTACTGCTGTGCAGTGAACCCCTCGAGCTGCCAGTATTCCCACATACTTATACTAGGGCAGTATACTCAGACAGTGTTGATGCCAAAACATGCCGTTGGCTGATTGACCCGTCTGAGGGAGTCCCATGTCTTCAGATGTCGATCATCCATCCAGTCATTTTAAAACACACTGTAAAAGTTGCCACTAATCACTGACACAGACAGTGCAAGAAAAACAAACGATGTTCTAAAAGTTAAAAAATTAAAAGTCAGTACACAACAACGATGATTTTTGAAAAAAGAAATGACTGTTTGAATGATCACCAAATGCCCCCCAACGCGACACTTGTATTTTTGGGGGCGGGGCTCCCGATTGGCCAGAACGGGCCATCTGTCTACTCCCGAAGTTGGGGGCCAAAGCAGTGTATTGGACAGGTATCGCCAAGATGGAGAGCAGGGTCAAAACAGTGTTTACGACCTGATCACCATCCCAGAGATTTGCTCTAACCGGGGCCCTATCTGTCCTCAACTGCCAGGATTCCTTCCCCCGGAACGCACCTCACGGGAGAACAAGGTACCTGCAAGATGGTATGAGCAGGGATGACCATTTTGGTCCGGGGTTGCATATTCGTATATTCTGCAGCAAACCAGCTCAATTGAGCAAACCTGCTAATTAATGAAAGTGTAAGTGACACTGTAGCTTAACTTGTGTGTTGTGTTTGATGAAAAGGATAATGTCCAATGTTTATGAAGAATTATGAAATAAGACAAGAATTGTGATAATTGGGAATATGTTCATTTCTGTTCCCTGTATGCTATGTTTTTGACAAAAAATAATATGAGGTGGACACTGTACTAAAGAGCTGAGAGGTGGTTAATATGATCTCACAGTTAATGTATATGGCCCTCACAGTTAACGTATATCAACGAAAGTTACCAAGTTACAGTGAAATTATTCCAAAACGAGTCATCCTATCAAGTTACATTGAAATCCCTTCATAACTATGGCCTGTAGACTGCGCTGCTAAAGGTTTTCATGATTCGGGCCCCTGTAGCCGCCAGTTTCCCAATTGCGTCCAAAGGGGACGTTCTCATCTAGACATTATATGAAGCCAACCTACCAAGTTACAATGAAATTCCTTCATAAATATGACCTGTAGACTGTGCTAAAGGTTTTTGGGCTTTGGCAGCCATCATGGTTGAATGATCGCAACCAAAAGGGGACATTCTCATCTGGGCATCATCTGGAGTGATCCCACGAAGTTACAATGAAATCCCTTCATACATATGACCTGTAGACTGTGCTCAAGGTTTTCGGGCTTCGGGTCCCTGAATTTATTTATTTATTTAATGGTGTTTAAGGTCACATATTTATGCACAATAGCTAACCATGACCGTGACAGTTTTACGGGTGGAGGAAGCCGGAGTACCCGGAGAGAACCACCGATCAACGGCGAGCAACTGTCAGCTCCCCAACATACCAACTCCACACAAGCAGGGTTAGCATTGGTTGAAGACAGATGCACCATCGACGTGCAGTACGCCTTAGTACACAACGTCACCGTGCCCCCATGTGGGCAATGGGGGTGAAGTGTCTTGCCCAAGGACACAACGCGGTTGCCGCAGGTGGGATTCGAACCGAGGACCTCTCGGCTTGCAGCCTGCACCTCTACCAACTGAGCCACCGCGCCCCCTTCGGGTCTCTGAAGCAGTCACAGTTGACCAATCACGACCAAAAGGGGATGTCGTCATCTAGGCATTATATGGAGTGAAACCTAACAAGTTACAACGAAATCCTTCCATAAATACGACCTATAGACTATGCTAAAGGTTTTGGGCTCGGGCAGTCATCAAGGCTGAATGATCGCGACCAAAAGGGGATGTTCTCATCTAGACATTATTTGGAGTCATCCTACCAAGATACAATGAAATCCCTTCATAAATATCACCTGTAGACTGTGCTAAAGGTTTTCAGGCTTCAGGCCCCTGTTGCCGCCACAGTTGCCTAATGGTGTCCAAAAGGGGCTGTTCTCATCCAGACATTATATGAAGTCAACTTACCAAGTTACAATGAAATCCCTTCATAAATATGAACTGAAGACTGTGCTAAATGTTTTCGGGCTTTGGGCTCGGGCAGCCATCATGGTTGAATGATCGCAACCAAAAGGGGACATTCTCATCTGGGCATCATCTGGAGTGACCCTACTAAGTTACAATGAAATCCCTTCATAAATATGACCTGTAGACTGTGCTCAAGACTTTCGGGCTTCGGGCATCTGTAGCCATCACATTTGACCAATCACGACCAAAAGGGGACGTCATTATCTAGGCATTATATGGAGTCAACCTAACAAGTTACAATGAAATCCTTCCATAAATACGATCTATAGACTATGCTAAAGGTTTTTTGGCAGCCATCAAGGCTAAATGATCGCAACCAAAAGGGGACGTTCTCGTCTAGACATTATTTGGAGTCATCCTGCCAAGCTACAATGAAATCCCTTCATAATTATGACCTGTAGACTGTTCTAAAGGTTTTCGGGCTTCGGGCCCCTGTAGCTGTCACAGTTGCCCAATCGTGTCCAAAAGGGGACGTTCTCATCTAGACATTATATAAAGTCAAACCTACCAAGTTACAATGAAATCCCTTCATAAATATGACCTGTAGACTGTGCTAAAGGTATTCGAGCTTCGGGCTGGGGCAGCCATACTGTTGATTGATCGCAACCAAAAGGGGACATTCTCATCTGGGCATCATCTGGAGTGATCCCACGAAGTTAATGAAATCCCTTCATAAATATGACCTGTAGACTGTTCTAAAGGTTTTCGGGCTTCGGGCCCCTGTAGCCGTCACAGTTGCCCAATCGTGTCCAAAAGGGGACGTTCTCATCTAGACATTATATGAAGTCAACCTAAGAAGTTACAATGAAATCCCTTCATAAATATGACCTGTAGACGGTGCTAAAAGTTTTCGGGCTTTGGGCTCGGGCAGTCATCATGGCTGAATGATCGCAACCAAAGGGGACAATCTCATCTGGGAATCATCTGGAGTGATCCTACGAAGTTACACTGAAATCCCTTTATAAATATGACCTGTAGACTGTGCTCAAGGTTTTCGAGCTTTGGTCACCTGTAGCCATCACAGTTGACCAATCACGACCAAAAGGGGGTGTCATCATCAAGGCATTATATGGATGGAGTCAACCGAACAGGTTACAATGAAATCCTTCCACAAATATGACCTTTTGTCTGTGTTAAAGTTTTTTGGGCTCGGGCACCCATCAAGGCCGAATGATCGCGATCAAAATGGGACGTTCTCATCTAGACATTATTTGGAGTCATCCTACCAAGTCACAATGAAATCCCTTTACAAATATGACCTGCAGACTGTGCTAAAGGTTTTCGGGCTTCGGGCCCCTGTAGCCATCACAGTTGCCCAATCAGGACCAAAAGAGGACTTTCTCATCTAGACATTGTATGAAGTCAACCCACAAAGTTACAATGAAATTCCTCAATAAATATGACCTGTAGACTGTGCCAAAGGTTTTCGGGTTTTGGGCTCGGGCAGTCGTCACGGTTGGCAGATCACGCCCAAATGGGGAAATTCTCATCTAGACATCATAAGGAGTCATCCTACCAAGTTACAATGAAATCCCTCCATATTTAACATGACCTGCAGACTGTGCTAAAAGTTTTTGAGTTTCGGGCTTGGGCATCCACGATGGTCGATAGATCATGCCCAAAATGGGACGTTCTCATCTAGGCATTATACAGAGGCATCCTACCAAGTTACAATGAAATCCCTTCATAAATACGACCTGTAGACTGTGCTAATGGTTTTCGGGTTTTGGGCTCGGGCAACCATACCGGTTGCCCGATCGCGACCAAAAGGGGACGTTCTCATCTAGACATAACCTCAAGCCTGTATATGAAATTTCGTGACGGTCAGACAAGAACTGCTGGGTGTAGCCCGTGCTAAAGGAAAATGTGAACAGACTCACAGTTTCACAGACTTCCGCACGCGTGATGGCAATAGCTTATCTTGACTATGTCAAGTTTAGCTAAAAACCAGCAAACCCGCCCAATTGAGAAGGCCGTCCTCTATCCGCCACCTGAGGACCTACCTAGTAGGGGATGGTCAAACCCCCCTTGGTGCTTGTAATACTCGAAAGAGACAAAAAACATTTGCATAAAGCACTTTGAGCAGACTCAATAGTGGAGATAATGTGCTATGTTACTTATGTATGTTATCAATCAACTATTCAATTAAGTTATTGGTATTATTTTGGTAGAGCCATAGGGCCTGATTATAAGAAATTTCAGCTGTAAAAAAACATTCTGTGCACCATGGAATAGATGAAGCAATGCCAATGTTGAAGCCAAACTTGGAGATGGGGAATGTACTGAAAAAACATATCGTAAAACCAAACCAAACCAATCATTGAATACCGAAACCTTCTGTATTTTCCTACGTTCACTATTTACATGGCCCTGTTGAGGCTTGAGAGCAGTTGAAGTGTTTATTTTCATGTAAATGACTGATTTTCTTTTCTCTTTTCAGTTTTGTTAACCTTTAACCCTTTGAAATTGGTGGTATCTTCCATGTCAGTTCCATGGTAGCAATAGGAAGAGTCCATATTTATTATTCGGGGGGTAGACAAATTAATATTTTCAACATGCAGCACATTGAAATTATTGATTGGTATACACCATACAGTTACCTTGCAGTCATCCCCCTTAATGACATTATGACATAGCTTGTGACCCGGGCAGAAAAACGGCATCGGGAGTTCAAAGGGCCTGGGAAATTCTCCCGAATTTCCATTAGACTGCAACCTGTACATGTCCAGTTGCTTAGCAGTGATTCCGGTAGTGGCTGCCTGTTAAAGCAGCCAAGACTTGACTAGAAATCACTGCCCAGGTCATTTGTCTCTAGTCAGCAGGACCTCCTAGTGATAACATGTTGCCGGTACATGCTCTGAGATCCTGAAATAGACCATTAAAAGATATGGCGTGTTTTGAACAAAAATACAAAATAACTTGAGATATGATTTCTTTTGGGCTCATTCACAGTGGCATTTGTGCCGCTGCAGTAAAATAATACAGTGACAACTTATTCTGTATTTTCCTGGTGTAAATTACCCCTTCAGAATTATCAGCAAATGTCAGTCAAGTCAGATACCAAATATCAAACTGATATCATGGAATACCCCCCCCCCCCCCCACCCAACCCCACACACCCCCCCAAAAAATACTAAAACCAATACAGAACTCTAAATTCCAATACCACCCATCACCAGCCATACTATTATTTATTCATTAATTTGACAATCATGGTTTTTATAAATGTCAAAAGTGAGGTCATTCTGGTGAACTAGTCATACACACACACAGAGGAATAATAATGAACTCTTAAGGCCCCACAAAGTAGATCTTCCATTTCTCCAGCGATTTATGGAAAGTTAAAAAATTTATAGTAATTTATATATTTTTTATACTTACCAATGACCCAGACTTAGCTGGTGCTAACTCTAAAATATGTAGGGCCAAACACAAATTTTGCCCCCAATCTCCAAAATTTGCATCAAAAACCGAAAATTAGATGTCCTATATGGTCCTCCATACGTTTACTCCACTGCGCATGCGCAGTGTCAAGGAGGTCTCAAAATTGACGCCAAATGTCATTCTTACAACCAGTGCCTGGTAAGCGTTATGTACTCAGCGGGGAGGTAAGAGTTCCCAACTCATGGGAGGGCCATCCCCGTCTGGGTCATTGGTAAGTATAAAAAATCTATAAATTACTATAAATGTTTTAACATTTTTATACTGTACCAATGACCCAGACTTAGCTGAATAGTAAAAAGGTTGGAGGGCCTAGGACATAAAGGAAAATCCAATAGGCTCAATTACATGTGACAGAATTATCCCCTCAAGGAGAAAAGGAGAGATAGGCTTAACATGTATCTTTTTTATTTACATCAAAGAAGAAAGACACAACACCATTCTGTAACTGAGCACAATAACATCAATGGTCTCTATTAACATCCAGTATAACCCTTTATACTAATTATTTTTAAAAGTAAGCCAATAAATAAAGGAAGTCCAGAGAAATGAGACTCTTCATACTCATTAAAAGTGTCCGAGGATTGTATATTAATGCCCAATTGAGACGTGACATATACAAATGCTTCACACTGAGCTACACTTTAAAAAAAATATTACATTGATGAGTAAACATTAGCTTTACACTTTAAAACCATCCCGGTACCGACTCGGAATTACTGACTCCAAGGGAGGTATTCCCTTGCTTTACACTATAAAGCAGGTGACCTAAGGGAACACCTGCCCCCCCCCCCCCCCTTCCCCTTGGTCAAATACCCCAGAGCGATGCGGGCTGCAGGACAGAGTCACTGCCAGAACCGAAAGCCTATATAAGTATAGTTGCAACTGTTTAGTGGACAACATTCTGAGCAACAGGTAACAGACCTAAGCAATGCAGATCTCCAGAAATGGACTCAATATTTCTAAGATACAAATTCGTGAAAGTGGAGGGCTAAGACAAATATGCAGCCCTCATATCTGAAATAGTAACGCTATTAGCGTAAGCCCACGATACAGAAAGAACTCTTACTTCATGAGCTGAAATCTAAAGCACAGACTGCTGAGTTGAAGATATTTATCATAAGCAGTACGGATAGTTAATTGAATCCATCTAGCAATAGAATGGACTGAAATGTGGAGGAAGCTTCCACGGCATATCCCACAACAGACAACTGAATAGATTAATCCACGGTATTTGTGGAGATAGAGATGCTACCAACGGAATTTTGCATTGAAATTATTTAACTTGAGCAATGTCTGCTGAATCGACGGCGCTGGAGGATATGCATATCCTATAATTCCGTCGCCTAGATCGATAAAGTGTCTACTGCAAACGCTCGAGGATCGGAACATGGTGAGACATACGTCTGCAACTGATTGTTGAGATGCGTTGCAAATAAATCCATCATTGACCGCTCTCATTGGTAGCAAATCTTGATTAAATACTCATAAGTCCATTCTGACGGCAACAAGCGGTCCCTCCGTGAAAGGGAGTCCGCTAATACGTTCAGATGACCGGGAATATGACAGACCGATAGGAGAACTTGATGTTCGAGTACAAACAGAAGGATTCATTCTGTTGGTGTCTTCCCACTAGACCAATTCCCCTTAGACCAACTACATAGTGTTTCTGATTAAGGGTTGATTAAGGATAATTAGGAAAACAATTGTTTATAAAAATCTGCCCAACATCTATAAAATATCGACAACCCAGACAATGAACAGACTATCATCTGAAACATGAGGTCCCCAGAGGGTGAATTTGGTGATGCTACCCTGCTCAGCAGGGTAGCGTCACTAAATTTACCCTCTATGAACCTCAACCTGAATCTCAAACATAAACAGAAAGAGGTACCCAAAGAATAAACTAGCCCACTGTATGGGATAGCATCAGCAAATTCACCCTCTGGGGCCCTCATTCTGCAAATGACAGACTGCTTATTTTCAGGCTTGAATATCAATAACATTAAATACATTTATAAATATTTATAAATATATCAAATTATTGATATAGAATTATTTTTTAAGTAGAACACACCAGTTGGTCTAAGGGGAATTGGTCTTTTGTGAATAGGTCTCGTGGGAGTTGGTCTAAAGGGAATTGGTCTAGTAGGAATGAACCATTCTGTTAACTTGAATAACAGAATGGAATGAGTGCCTCCCTGGTTCCGAAAATACGCTAATATCGTCGAATTGGCGGAAAGAATTGCACGTGAGCCTTCTGAATAACGTTCATTCAATGATGAAGCGCAAGCCAAATTGACATCATTGTTGATGTTTATGTGCTTGATTAGGAACTGCGGATCCCAAAGACCCTGGCATTTCAAATCCATTGGGCTCAATGTTGCGTCCCAACCTGTTTGACTGGCATCCGTCAAAACTGAAAAACTCGGATCCGGCAATTGCAGTGGAACTACCTGAGTTAACCAATGAATAACTGCCAAGTCTAAATCTCTTGATCACTTGATTTGACAAGAGGATGACCGGATGGAGTGACCTGGTCACCATGGAATCCCTGGGTGGCGAGATAAGTTGAATATCACTGGTCACATAGCCAAGGTGCAGTCGTGTGTGCTGCCATGAGGATGAGGAAGCCGATAGAGCAGTCACTCCAGACTGTCAATATAACAGAGCGTCCCAAGCGGTGGACAAATGCTCTGACTGAGGAACGTTATGTACCACAACATCTGGACCCAGATGTTGTTGTATGAGAGAGGGACCTCTCTCGCTCGCAGCCCGGACGGACCTGGATGAGCTAGGAACCGGACTAATAGGCTTCCTCCGTACCATCCTTGTATCCGTCATCACTGGGTGTGCACAATGTATTTTATAGTGCTCGCATCACCAAAATCTCCTTTCTGGACCGCAACGGACGAACCCAGGTGCCGAGCCATTCGGTGAATGGACATTACCCCTGGCGAGCTAGCGGACGCCAAAGCCATTGATCCCACTAGGGAACTCCAGGCAATTGACGTATCTGCATGAGCACTTTGCCGCTAACTCTTCATTTGACTGTGACGACGGAAGCACACTATCTAAGACAACACGGTAACATCACCCTGCTATGCTCCTCAATGAGGCCTGTGGAGCCGCGGTCATGCGTGAATAGCCGCTGGAAGCTCCAGGGACGTTCATTCCTGCATTTATATAATATGTGAACATCCCAACTGGAAAGGCCTCGTGTCCTTGGCTAGCAGATGGAGTGACCTGGACAAGGTGTATTCTCTGGTTGGCGAAGCAGGAGCTCCAGGGATGTTCAATCCTGTATTTATATAATATGCGAACGTCCCCTGGAAATCTGTGGTCACATAGCCAAGGTGCGGTCCTGTGTGCTGAAGTTAGGATGAGGAAGCCAATAGAACAGCCGCGTCCGACCGTCTATGCAACGGAGCGTCCCGAGCAGGAGGAGTGGACGTATGCTCCGATTAACAAACGAACATACAACATCGTGGCACAGATGTTGATGTAAGAGAGAGGGGGCCTCTCTCGCTCGCGGTCCGGATGAACCTGGACGAGCTAGGAACCGGACTAACAGGCTTCCTCTGATTCGTCGTCACTGGGTGTGCACGTTGTATTTTTATAGTGTGCGCAACACCGAAATCTCCTTCCTGGACCGCAACGGACGAACCCGGGTGCTGAGCCATTCGGGGAATGGTCGCGACACCGGGCGAGCTAGCGGACATCAAAGCCATCGATCGAACTAGCCAACTCCAGGCAACTGACGTATCTGCATGAGCACTTTGCCGCTAACTCCTCATCTGATTGAGACGACAGAAGCACACTTCTGGACGACATCACAGAAACATCACCCTGTTCTTGTTCCTCTAAAAAAGAGAGTGAAAAACTAGAGTGACCCTGCGGAGAGAGGACCGGCATGGTCCTCTCCCCGCTAACAACATACCGTGACACACGTCTCCCATGTTTGTCATCCCAATTGATACATACTGAACAAGGGTTAGTGCGAGTACATTGACTACAATTAATACACTGATCATGAGAATCAGAGGAAGATTTCCTCCCATTACAATTTGAACAATAATCTTCATTGTGAAAAAAGTAAACAGTCATAGTACTCGCACTAAACCTTGAAACAAAGATACATAATAAAATAATCCATTATAACATTACGAAAAAATAATTCAAAAAGAAACAATTTTTTTTTTTTTTTGGAAAATTTTTTTTCAGAAGAGCCCAAGTTCCCAATGGGAACAATGAGCCCAAATGGATCGCAAAAAAGCCTAAGTGTGGACAAAAATTTTAAATCATTTCAAAAAATTAATGTAACACTTACGAACAATATTAATGTATCTTGCTTTGAACTGAACTAAGCAGAAGACAAGTAATCACTATCAGAAGTAACCGCTGTCAACCTAAACAAAAAGTGTAAACAAACCGGAAACATGACTCCAGGCACTGGTAAACACGGCCCGAACTCAGTTACCAATTTAAACACTATCTGATGCAAAACAGAGGCTTCCAGAGAAGAAACTGTAGAACATCAGATGGTAGATGCAGACCAAAATGCCTAAACACCCAAGGGTGAGGACGTAAACATGGGGAAAAAACCGAAAATAATTCTGTTTCCAAGCCAAAACTCCCAAGAAGTTAAAAAATTTATAGTAATTTATATATTTTTTATACTTACCAATGACCCAGACATAGCTGGTGCTAACTCTTAAAATATAGGGCCAAACACAAATTTTGCCCCCCAATCCCCAAAATTTGCATCTAAAACTAAAGAAAACATGTCCTGAAAGGCCCTCCACACTTCGCCCCTACTGCGCATGCGCAGTGTCAAGGACGTTCCGAAATTGGCGCCATTAATCATTCTAATAACCAGTGCCTGGTAAGCGCTATGTACTCAGCGGGGAGGCAAGAGTTCCCAACTCCTGGGAGGGCCATCCCCATCTGGGTCATTGGTAAGTATAAAAAATATATAAATTACTATAAATTTTTTAACATTTTTATACTGTACCAATGACCCAGACATAGCTGAATAGTAAAAAGGCTGGAGGGCCAAGGACATAGAGCAAAATGGAATACGCTCAATAAAATAAAATAGAGTCATCCCCTGTAGGGAAAAAGAAGTAATAGGCCTTACATGTATCTTTCTTATTTATGATAAATTAGAAAGATACAACACCTTCCAAAATTGAGCTTCATACATCCATGTACTCTATTAATATCCAATATAATCCTTATACTAATAATTTTTAAAGTAAGCCAATAATAAAGTAAGTCTAGAGAATAGAGACTCTTATACTCCTAAAAGTGTCTGAGGATTGCATAATCATGTCCGTTGACATATGCAATATTCAAAAGCTATACTTTAAAAACTAAGACTTGAATGAATTTTAAAAACCTAAACTTCTCACTAAACAACCATCCCAATAACAGCTCAGAATTACTAACTCCGGAGGAGGTATCCCCTTGTTTTCATAGTAAAACAGGTGACCCAAGGGAACACCCTCCCCCCCCCCCCCCTTTTTCTTGCCCTGGGTCAAATAGCCCAGAGCGAAGAGGGCAGCCGAACGGAGACACTGCCGAAACAGACAGCCTACCTAGCTATAGTAGCAACTGTTAAGTGAATGACATTCTGAGCAGTAGATAATAGACCTAACAATAGAGGCCTCCAGAAATGGACTCGATATTTCTGAGATAAAATTCATGAATGTGGATGGCTGAGCGCAATGAGCGGCCTTCAAAAATCTATAATAGCAACACTATTAATGTAAGCCCAAGAAGTAGAAGAACTCTTACTTCATGAGCCGAAATCTTAAGCACAACTGCTAAGTCAATGATATAAGCAGTACCGATAGTTAATAGAATCCATTAACAATAAAATGGAGCGTAACGTCCTTCTACTAGACATCAAAGACAGAAGAAGCTTACGCCCATAGTAATAAACAGAAATCTGTTTATAAATACATAAACTGTACCCGGAAAGAGTAAAGGCCTATGCCCATACGAAGACGGAAGGACCTTAAAATAATAGGTTCCGGATAATAGGAGCCTAACTCTTATGCAACAATCCAACCTAAATAGTAACGGAAGTATTGATTCCGAAACTATGAAAGTGAAAATCATCCATCGATAGTGCATGAAACTCACTGACTCTACAGTAAAAGAGAAACCAACAGAATTACTGTCTAAAAGGTCAGAATTTGAAAACTACTGTTTCCAGAGGCTCAAATGATTACTTAGCTAAATAAGAACCGAAGTTAAAATCCGTAAAGGAATTTAATCTAAAGATTCTAAGTCTATTTATCAAAAAGTTACTAACTGACTTAGATAAAGAGACAAAAGACTCAATTGTAAACTATCGTAGAGTGCATAGGTATGAGGTAACATAAACCTATAACCTAAATAATAACAGGCTGTAGTAGATCTTGTGAAACAAGTATACTAAAAAATAGCAATGAGTAGTATGGAGGGATCAACAATATGAACATAATGATCCCTACACCACGACGGAAGAGCCTCCACTTTAGCCGCATAGAATAGCGAAGAAGAGGATCTCCTATAGTAAGAAATCGCGTCCAAAGCTCGTCCAGTACAGTGCTTACAATGCAATACGGACCACACAACGGAATACATGAAGGTTGCGACCTTGCTGGTTGTGATAAAGATGACACGATTTACCCAGTGAAAAAAGATCCTCACATAGAGGAAGATTTCACGTTAAGACCCACAGTAGACAAGAGAGTAAATTACTCATGATCTCTGTGAAGATAGAGATGCTATCAACAGAAATGTATTGTGGTTGTTTATCTTAGCAATACCTGCTAAAACAACAGCGCCGGAGGATACGCGTATCCTATCATTCCGTCCTATAGATCAATAGAGCGTTAACAGTATTAGCTCAGAGATCTGGACAAGCCAACACATACGTCTGCAATTGATTAGCAAGCTGTGTCATAAATAAATCATCATTGGGCGCTCCCATAGATAGCAAATCTGACTGAATACTTGTTTGTTGAGAGTCCATTCTGACAGCAACAAGCGACCCGTAAGAGAACGGGAGTCCGATAAAACAATCAGACGACCCGGAATATGACGGACCAAAACTGAACTTGGTGTACTATAACCAACAGACGGATTCTTTCCATTAAATTGAATAACGGAAACGAAAGAGTGCCTCCCTGGTTCCGGAGATACGCCACTACTGTCGAATTAAAGGACAGGAATTTGGGCATGCGTTTCTGAATAATGTTCATGCAATGACATAAAGCAAGCCTCTCATAAAACATTATTCCGCGGAAGAAAACTGATTGCTAAAAGACTGCGGAACCCAAAGACCCTGGCACTTCGAATCCGTAGGGATCAGTATTATATCCCAATCTGTATGACTGGCAACCGTCATAACAGCCACACTCGGGTCCGGCAACTGCGGCGGCACTCTCTGAGTCAACCACCGAATGTTTGCCCCAGTCTGAATCTCTTGTAACACTAGATAGACAAGAGAACGTGTAAATCGAGCAATTCATGGATTGCCGAAAAGTTGCCGTCGACTAGAAGCTCCTCCGAGAACGAAGCGACTCTGAGAGAGTTCTTAACCTTACTATCCACGCGAGTGGATGTAGCTAGGGCTGCGTCACGTCTAACTAACTCCAATCAGCCACTGAAGGGCGGAGTTATACGTGAACAAACTACTGCCCTCAAAAGAAATTACATTGAGAATAATATCCCGTAAATCTTTTCTTGAAGACGTAATGATAACGCCTCAGTAAGGCGGATTACGTATAATAAAGCGTCTAAGTTAAGTCTACTACACATAATGTCGTTCCCAACATTGAAATTGGAAAAGACATAAATGGCGAAAAAGAATATATGCAGTTTTTAATCACACCGTCTAGACGCATATGAACTCTCGGTATGCCCTGCTCTGCCAAAATAAACTATTTGTATAAATGATAAAATGGCAGAAATGAGCAACGCGGACAAGAAACTAAACTATCATGCTTAGTAGCAGGCTTGTATATATATATATATAGCGTCGAAAAATAAAACACATGTTGTAATGACAATATTGGACTACGTCGGTAAGTCAGGGACAATGTCCCCGAACCGATCGAAAAATCCGAGTCCAATGACGCTATAAGTCTCTTATCCAAGATCGCAGCAATGAAGTCCGAAATAATAATCACTGGAAGATAATGCCAAAAGATATGAAAGGCATCTTCCGATACTACTAAAGGGAAAACTCGAAATCTTTCGAATCCCTTTCGCCATCCTGTCGGACCCTATAAAGCGTTCGGTCGTCCGTACCTGATGCATCCGCGGACCGCACCGACCCAGCGCCGTCGGATAATTTCTGATTCGACCGAGAAACTGTCAATTGCTGGGATGCTGCGAAACAACTGTGCTAACTCGGATAGCACGTCCGTCACTGAGGCTTGAGGAGAAGCGGTCTTACGATGCATTGCCACTGGAAGCTCCGTGATCGTTACCCCGTGCATACTACCAATATGCGAGTGAACGGAGTGTATAGGCCTCGTGTCCCTTGGCTACCGGATGGCGCGACCTATTCGCCGTGGAATCACTGAATGCCGAAACTGATCGGATACTCGAGGTCACGTAGCCAATGTGCGGTCGTGTGCCCTGCTGTGAGGATGAGGAAGCATTAAAGACAGTCTCTCGGACTGTCAATATAACGGAGCGTCCCGACCAACGGACATATGCTCCGAATGTAAAATATCTGAACCACAACATGCGGTCCCCTATGTTGTTGGGCGAGAGAGGGACCTCTCTCGCTCACAGCCCGGACGGACCTGGACCAGCCAGGAACCGGACTAACAGGCTTCCTCCGATCTGTCCTCAATCTGCCGTCACTGGGTGAGTACTAAAGTAATTAAAGTGCTCGCATCACCCAAATCTCCTTCCTAGACCGCAACGGACGAACCCGGCAGCCGAACCATTCGATGAATGTACGCTACACCGGGTGAGCTAGCGAATGTCACTCCGTAGGCGATAGACATATTCCATGAGCACTTATTGCCGCTAACTCTTCATTAACTATGGCGACAGAGGCACACTTTTGAAAGACATCTCCATAACTCTTCGAACAAGAAACCAGAAATGCTTGGATAGCAAGCATAAAATAATAATATATATAGCGTCGTTCAATAATTCAAAAGTTTGTGTGACATTATTGGACTATGTCGGAACTGAGGGACGATGTCCCTGAACCGAACCAAAAATTTCTAAGTCCACCGACGCTATCAGTTTCTTATCCGGCATCGCAGCATTCTGGTCCGACGAAAGAAGCTGGAGAAGACCAAGTCAGATGACATACACAACAGCATATGTTGTTCCGAAAGGGAAAGCTCGAAATCCTCCGAATCCCTTTCGGTATCCCGTCGGACCGGATGAAACTTTCGGACGTCCGTACCCGCTTCCGCGGAGCGTCCCGACCCAGCATCGTCGGATAAAATATATGCGACAGATTCAGTTGATGCTGGGATGCTGCGATAAACTGTGCTATTAAGGAAAGCACGTCCGTTCCCGAGGCCTGTGCAGAAGCGGTCTTACGATACATTGCCGCCGGAAGCTCCGTGTACGTTGACTCCCGCACACTTCCTATGCGAACGTCCGGAGTCTGCAGGCCTCGTGTCCCTGGCTACCAGATGGTGTGACCTGGTCGCCGAAGAATCCTTGATCGGCGAAGCTGGTAATATATCGGCGGTCACGCAGCCAAGGTGCGGTCGTGTGCGCTGACGAGAAGAGGAAGCCTTAGCAGTCTCAGCGGACTGCCTATACAACGGAGCGTCTCGAGCGACGGACGTATGCTCCGCTTACGACACATTTTGTACCACAACATCTGGGGCCAGATGTTGTTGAACGAGAGAGGGGCCTCTCTCGCTTGCCGTCCGGATGGACCGGAACGAGCTATGAACCGGACTAAAAGGCTTCCTGCGTTCTCCCTCCGATCCGCCGTCACTGGGTGTGCATTAGGTTAGTTTATAGTGCTCGCATCACCCCAAAATTCCTTCTAGACCGCAACGGACGAACCCGGCTGCCGAACCATTCGGTGAATGGACGCTACACCGGGCGAGCTAGCGGACGTCAAAGGCCGTCGAACCTACTAGGGTCCTCTTAGGCAATTGGCGTATTTACATGAACACTTTTCCGCTAGCCCTTCATTAATTGTGACGACGGAGGCACACTGTTGGAAGACATCACAGATACATCACCCTAATCTTGATCGTCTGAAATAGAAATTGATAAAGTAGAGTGACCCTGCGGGGAAAGGACCGGAGTGTCCAAATCCCCAACAACATACCGTGACATACGCTTCCCATATTGTCATCGAAATCATACGATACAGAACAGGAGTTAATGCGAGTACACTGACCACATATAGAATGATAATAAAGACAGAGGAAGACTTCCTCTTAAAACAATTGATCAATATCCTTTCAATGTGAAAAGAAAACAAGTCCTGGTACTCGCACTAACCCCTGGCAATCAAAATACATAATAATAATATGATCCATTGATATAGAAAAAATAATTGAAATCAAAATATTTTGAAAAAATATTTTTTCAGAACAGCCCAAGTTTCTGAAAAGTAACGTTGAGCCCCAATGGATCCCAAGCCTAAGTGTGGACAAAAATTTTAAAAATATTTTAAACAATTTATTCAACACTTACGAACAATAATAATGTATCTAGTTATGATTAAAATAACATCAAGATATTATTTTTTAGAAATCCCCCCCTCACACAGAGGGCTGTTGAAAATGTAAACAATGAGTGTAAAAACACTAAAATAAGACTCCAGGCACCCAGGCCCGAAATCAGTTACCAAAAATACACTATCTGATGCAAAACAGAGACTTCCAGGGAAGAAACTGCAGAACATCAGATGGTAGATGCAGAACACAACGCCTAACCACCCCTAGGTGAAGACGTAAACATGGGGAAAGAACAGAATTCATTCTGTTATTCAGCTAAAACTCCCAAGAAAATTTAGTAATAATAATTACAAAAACTATGCCAAAAGCATGGGAGAATAGCAAGGGGGAACTTAAAGGACAGGGAGAGAGGAAAACACTTAAAAAAACAGTGTAACTAAATAATCAGAATGACAACAAAATGGCTGCTGCCTTGAAAATAGGTAACTTAACATAATTTCATTAAAAAATTTTAAGTTACAGCCCTGATAATATTCTGTCACACATTCTTTTCCTCTCCTCCTTCTCTATCCTCCTTAGAATCACCATTTCACTAATATTTATGTGTCTGGCATCATTTAAACTGAGATTTATAAGCACAAAGATCAGTCAGATGTTAACTGATGAAGGGCCAAACTTAGAATGATTAATGGCGCCAATTTCGGAACGTCCTTGACACTGCGCATGCGCAGTAGGGGCGAAGTGTGGAGGGCCTTTCAGGACATGTTTTCTTTAGTTTTAGATGCAAATTTTGGGGATTGGGGGGCAAAATTTGTGTTTGGCCCTATATTTTAAGAGTTAGCACCAGCTATGTCTGGGTCATTGGTACAGTATAAAAATATTTTAGTAATAAACATTACAAAAAAATAAGCCAAAAGCATGGAAGAAGCTAGGGGGGAATAAAAGAAAGGGAGAGAGGAAACACTAAGTTACAGCCCTGAACATTTCCTTCCACTGGTTCTTCCTCTCCTCCTTCTATTTCCTCCTTATATCCACCATTTCTCTCATAATTATGTCTGGCATCATTTAAACTGAGATTTACAAGCACAAATAACAGTGAGATGTAACTGTTTTGAGGGCCAAACAAAGAATGACATTTGGCACCAATTTCGAGACCTCCTTGACACTGCGCATGCGCAGTGGTTTAAAAGTATGGAGGACCATACAGGACATCTATTTTTCGGTTTTTGATGCAAATTTTGGGGACAGGGGGGCAAAATTTGTGTTTGGCCCTACATATTTTAGAGTTAGCACCAGCTAAGTTTGGGTCATTGGTACAGTATAAAAATAGTGCAAGTGGGCGGGCTTTTGTTAATTATATTTTTTATTTTTGTAACTATTTCTTTGCCATCAAAAGCTCAAGTTCTTGGTTTGTTTTATGTTTTAGGCCTCACAATCTTCAGAATAGCATGGGTGGTGGTGTATTTCGTCACTTGAGTGCAAGAAGCTAAAGCATTGCAAAGCCTTGTTAATAATAATAATATACACATTTATATAGCGCCAAAATCATAGTTCAGAAGATATAGAACCATATTCTAAGGCGCTGTACATGTTACTGAGCTCGAGCAAATATACAAACGGAATATATACAGTATCTTACAGTCCAGAACATCACTTATAGGCTAAATTCCAATACCACACAATGGACAATTTTATCAATTTTATTAACTTGAGTAAAATATCAGACATGAACCATTTAATTTTTATTAATGGCCCGAGAAACGAAAGATTTTATTTTTTTCAAATTACCATGCATGTGTTGTTTAATTTGAACATGAACACAACTACTCACTTGGTACAGAGGAGACATGCTGTTGTTTGCTCGCAAAAAACAAAACTGTAGACACCATGGTACACATGAGTGACAGTTCATCTCAAAATCAAGACTGTTGAGTGCTCCTGTTAACTAAATACTTTTTACTAGCAAAGTCGTTATTCAATAAAACGCATTCAACTGTAACTGTCTTCACTTTACAATTATTTAAAAAGAGGTCGATTGAATTGTCAGATGTGTACCCATACGCGCAACTAGTAGACAGCTATTCTCTAAAGTATGATGGATAAAGGGTTAATATCTCCAGATCAAATTATTAGATTTACATAAAAAACTATACAGCACAGCACATCAGTAACCTGAATACATATATAAAGTAATCTGATAATCCGATTGATATTTTTTGAGTTATCGCAAGCCGAAGAAATGGACTGGAGGAATTCTCAATTTGAAGGATAAAGGGTTAATATCACAGGATCAAATTATCAGATTTACACTAAAAACCTGACCACACATATGAAGTAACAAGACAACCCAATCAATATTTTTTAGGTTACAGCATGCCAAAGAAATGGATTGGAGTAATTCTTAATTTGATGGATAAAGGGTTAGCATTTCAGGATCGAATAGTCAGATTTACATCAAAAACTATACAGCTCAGCACATCAGTTACCTGAACATATCTATCAAGTAACATGACAATAGGATTGATATTTTTTTAGTTATCGCATGCCAAAGAAATGGATTGGAATAATTCTTAATTGGTTGGGTAAAGGGTTAATATCTCGGTATTGAATAATCAGATTTACACCAAAATCTATAGAGCTTGGTGCATTAGTAACCTGAACACAAATATAAAGCAATAGTTTTCAAGTTATCGAATGCCAAAGAAATGGATATGGATGCCGGATGGATGGATGGATGGACAGCCGGACAGACAAAGGATGGATGAACGATGGAGGGCCATCCCGGATGCCGGCATTATGTGTACCATACATGGTATGGGTACACATAAAAATTAATAGCGTTTTAATGTATTTTAACCCTTAGGATCTGTAGATTTTTTATACATTTTCGCAATACTTTGAAAGTCTGCCTCCAGTGGCTTTGCAGCTGTTTCTAGCCAAGTCTTGGCTGCCTACAGAGGCAGCCAAGACTTGCCTAGAAACAACTGACAAGGTATTTATAAAACAAGTTTTGAGTGTACCTAAACAATACATGTTGGGGCACCTGTTCCTTTTTATTAAAAAGTGGGTATAAGCATACATATATAGAATATATCCATAGTAGCTTGGTGTACCAAATGTTCACCATGAGTGGCGAAGTGGTGTTAACCACAAGCCTTTGGCATGCGGTTTACACCACTTCACCACGAGTGGTGAACATTTGGTACACCAAGCTACTATGGGTATATTTTATTTATACTATGATCGTCAGATTATTAAGAGTCGCTATTATTTTTTCTCGATTTTACTGAGAACAGATGTACATATGAGCGAATCTGTTTTTGTTTACACGAGCATCGGTAGGCGGTACTTCCGCTGTCAATTTTATCGCCGAAGCGAAATGAAAAAAAGAAACTGAGCCTTTTCGTTTTAATAACATACTATTTCGAGTTATGCATGCTTTATTAACATGAGACAATGCATGTCTGTTAATTTTTGGCATCTTATGAGGTAAACCCATTTAAAAACGTAATAAATAATTGCCACTTCCATTTCACTCTTCGCGAGGCGACGTGCGATAAATTTAGACAAGTTTGCATTCAGGTCGACGTCACCAAAGGTCAACGGGGATGTAGTCCTACTGTAGGTGTAAATTTTTTCTACTGAAATCCCATTGCTGGTATGTTCACCACGGTTGGTGTGTAAAACTAAAATTTATGTCATAGGCTTTTCATATATAGGAGAACAGGTAATCATGGTATAAATAGAGGATATCTTGAGTTTTTGAGTGGATACCGAAAAATTATCTCATGAATAGTTTCCTGCGAATATTCGAGATTCAATTTGACATTGATACCATACAACTGCTTCGAATTTTGCTCAGAACATTATCCAAAGTTTCAGTTTTTAAAGGCTTAACTTGTTACTATTCCTATTCTTAAGAACGTGAATACAGTGGAACCCACTTAATTGGATATCTCTTAACAGAATAACCCTGTTAATTGAATATAATTTCCCAACACAAAACCATTTATCATACTTTCAGTACAAATTTGACCTGTTAATTGAATATAGGTTATAGAGTAAACTCCTGTTAATTGAATAAAAAATCTTGTAACCTGTCAAGAAATTACCCCAACTCTCCGCAGTTTTCCTTTCTTTATAGACTTATTTTGCCTCAGTACATCCGATACATTCATTTGATCTATTATATCTTGTTTGACAGAGCTCATGGAGCTCTGTCAAACAACATATATTAGAATAAATACCAAGTTTATCTTTAGAAAACAGGAAAGTGACACAATCCCTGTTAATTGAATACTCCTTTTAATAGAATAATTTTCATTGGCAAAGTAGCTATTCAATTAACAGGGTTCCACTGTAGTAACAAGTTAAGCCTTCAAAAATTAAAACTATGGATAAAAGGCCTAGCTGTTTCAGTGACGGTGCTATAGACAATATTTATTTATTGGTGTTTAAGGTGTTTGTTTTTTAAGGGTCATCAGTGTTGGGTAACTTCTGTTTGGTGCAATATGAAATAACTTGCATTTTAAGATTTGATTCGATATTGATATCAGAGACAAGATTTGATTCAAGATTTGATTCGAAAAAAAAATATGTGATTTGCAGATCCCTACTCATGAGTGACTGAGATAAATGTTGATTCAGCTGGTGGGTTTCAAGCATCAATTCAAGGTGAATATGTGTTGAATTATTGCTGGAAATGATCGATATCCACTCAAAAACACGAGATTTTCTTTTCATTATATGTTTTTAGAACAAATTGATCATTTCCACTGATAATTTGACTTGTATTCACCTTAAATTAATGCTTTGAAAGCCGCCATTTTGATTGATACTGTGAAAGTGAAAATTTCTATAATCTTCACAGTAGGGGATATGATTTCCATCTTTCCACAATTCGTTTTCGATAATCTAGAGTATAATTTAGCGTATAATGAATGAACATATTCCATATCCTGAAGGTATTTTTTTAAATCCAAGGCTCTGTAAGTAAACTGTTGCAGAGAGATAAAGGATAACAAGAAAGAAATTTCTAACTTATGCATATATTTAATCAAAAAGAATGACAGGTTATATTCCAATAAGGATCCACTTTATTCTGAACCAGAAAACGTCAAGTATTTCCAGAAGGCCTGAAAAAAAAAAGAATGTAAACTAGTTAATATGTTCTGATGATTATCAACAATATTTCAAGCAAGCCAGAAAATAAGCAGACTGACATCTGCAAAATGAGGTCCCCAGAGGGTGAATTTAGTGATGCTACCATGCACAGCAGGGTAGCATCACTAAATTTACCCTCTGTGAACCTCAATCTGAATCAGGGTCTCAAACCTAAACAGAATGAGGTACTCAGAGGATAAATTGGCCCACTGTATGGGATAGCATGAATTCACCCTCTGGGGACCTCATTCTGCAAATGTCAGATGGCTTATTTTCAGGCCTGATTTCAAGTGTCTTGATGCTTATTCAGGCTTTGCATTTTGTTGTGGCTGAGGCTGAAATGACATGAGATCAACCAAGGATCTAATACAATACTCAAGTTATCATGATGAGCATATGTGTCTAATAACATTGACAAATTAATTTACATTTATCATATTTTTATACTAATAACCAATGGCCCAGACTTATATTATTTATTTATTGGTGTTTAACCCTCTGCACACTGACGTCGAAATATCTAAAGTTCAAGGTGCAAATTTTTCCCATAATGCAACTCAAAATTTACCCAATTCAATCTTGTTTGACAGAGCTCATTGAGCTCTGTCAAACAAGATTGAATTGGTTAAATTCCCAGTTGCATTATGGGAAAAATGGAGACTTGAAATTTGGATTTTTTGACATCAGAGTGAAGGGAGTTAAGGTCACTAGCCCAGACTTAGCTGAATCGTAAAAAGGCTGGAGGGCCTAGGACTTTTAGAAGACTGTAGTATCTCAATTACTCCATAACAAAGAATAGCTCTTACAGGAGAATAGGAGAAGACATAGGAATTACTCCTGTCTATCTCTTTTTCCCAATAAAAAAAGAGAATGACACAATACCCAATATATATACTGGAGTAAGACCGAATAATTTCTTCATTTAATGCCCTCATAACCCTTAGGCTAATTTAGTGAAGGAAATCAATTATAAGGAAGTGCAGAGAATGAGACGCCTTACACTCATTAAAAGTGTCCGAGGATTGTATATTAATGCTCGTATGACATGTAACATATACAAATGCTTCACACTGAGCTACACTTTAAAAGCAATACATGAATGTGATATACCGGTAATTGCTGCTTCACACCGAGCTACACATTAAAACCAACCAGGACCGACGCTGGACTACTGACACTGAAGGAGGTATTCCCTTGCTTTTCACTATAAAGCCAGATGATATAAAGGGAAAAAACCACCCCAACCTTCCCCTTGTTCTGAAAGAGATTATTCGGAATGAAGAGGGCAGCGGAACAGCATCAGTGTTCGAGCAGACTGCCTAAGACATCAGTGAGGCATATAATTAATGTACGACATTCTGTGCGACAGAAAGAGGACCCAAGGACCTCAGGTCACCGCAGATACTCTAAATTTCTAAGAAAGAACTTTGTAAATGAAGATGATTGCGTCCAATATGCTGCCTTTATTAAATCAGTAATAGCAACACTATTTGAATAAGCCCAAGAAGACCATGCCCTAACTTCATGCGCTGAAATCTTATTGACAGAACGTTGATCTGCCGATAGATTCTCGTAAGCAATTCTTACTGCCAGTTGAATCCATCTAGCGACTGAATGAACAGAAATATCCTTTCTGTTAGGTATAAGAGAAAGGAAAAAACTCTTTCTTCCTTTTCTAATGAACTAGATCAACATTTATATATGCGCATTGCTCTCACTGGACACAACAGCGGTCTACGGTTGTCTGAGGGCGGTAAGACCTTAATGACAATAGGTTCCGGCCATTTATCCGGAATCTGATTCTTAGCCACGAATCCCACTTCCGTAGTAAGAGTAATAGTATTACCCACACTACTGTAATGGGAATCTTCGACAGATAATGCATGGAGTTCACTAACTCGTCTGGCGAAGGCTAAGAGAAAAGCGGTTTTATAAGTGAGGAATTTAAATTGGACATCATCTAATGGCTCAAAAGGAGCTTCTTGAAGCTTCAAAAAAACCCAAGCCAAATTCCACTTAGGAATTAATCTGAGGGTTCTAGGTCTACTGATAGAGAAATTACTAAGCAGCTTGGATAAAGAAGCATCTAATCCAATACTCAACTTATCATGATGAGCATATGTGTCTGATAACATAGACCTATAGCCCTTAATGGTAACATGCTGCAGGTTGAGTACGTCAAACAAGTAGACCAGAAAATTGGCAATGTGAGAAATAGATGGATTATAGATATCCACCGACTGGTCTGTACACAAACAAAAGAAAACCCTTCCATTTCGCTGTGAAATTCAGTGAACAGGAGGTCCTCCTACAGTTAGAAATTGCGTCCACTGTTCATCCTGTAAATTGCATCCCGTGCAAGAAGGACTGCACAATGGAAATACGTGAAGGTTGAGACCTTCTGGGTTGTGATGCAGTGTGTGGGACTTCCCCTGATACAGAAGGTCCTTGAGAGGAGGAAGCTTCCGGGGAATGTCCTATAACAGACACCTGATCGGTTGATCCAAGGTTTCTGTGATGACAGAGGGCTACTAGAAAGATTTTGCAGTGAGACTGTTTGATTTTTAACAGAATCTGCTGAATCATCGGGTTGGAGAATATGCACACCTATTATTCTGTTCCATGAGATCGATAGAGCCTCTACTGCATTCACTCGATGATCCGGACAAGGTGACACAAATGTTGGTAGCTGATTGTTTAGGTTCATGGCAAAGAGATCTACAGTTAAAAGTAGAAGTCCTGTCACGAATAGTTCGCTTATCTAGGCTTAATTGCGCATTGGAATTGCACGCAATTGCCATATCGAATGGCATCCAAAGCTCGGCAGGCTCTCTTGGTTACTCATAGCAAACACATGCAATGTTTCTGCCAATGGTTACCCGGAGGTCCATTGGCTGAAACATTGCATGTGCACAGGCCATATGTACAAAATTTGATAGCCTTACTATGGTCATAACGCGTACACTAACGTGCATATCAACGTGCTATTTGTGCGCATTTCATGACAGGACTTCTAGTTTTAACTGTATCATGGGACAATCCCACTGGTGGCAAATCTGCCAGAATATTCGTTTTTTGAGAGTCCACTCTGATGGCAACAGACGACCCTTCCTTGAGAGCGAACCTGCTACTACGTTCAGACAAACCGGAATATGAGAGCAAACAGGAGAATTTTCTCCGTCAATTCGCATAGAGGAATTGAATGAGTGCCGCCCTGATTCCTGAGATACGCCACTACTGTCGAATTGTCCGACAGAATCTGCCCATGTACGTTTGCTACGTTAGTTATCCATTGCATCAGTGAAAGCCAATATCTCCTTGATGTTTATGTGCTTTTTCAGGAACAAAGAGTCCCAAAGACCTTGGCACTTCAGGTCCGTAGGAATCAGGGACGCACCCCAACCTGTCAGACTCACATCTGTCATAATAGTAAAGACCGGATCCAGTACTTGAAGCAGAACTCCCTGAGTTGACCACTCGAGATCCGCCAAAATCTGAACTTTATGTTTTATCAGATCTGTTAAAACAATCTAGTGGTCTAACGAATGTGTCTTGACACTCCAGTTCTGAGTAAAGAATATCTGGAGAGGATGCATGCATAAGCACCCCATCGGAATCAAGTCTGCCGCTGCTCCGCACAGACCCATTAGTCGCATGAACTCTCTTGCCGATACTGTTAGAGAGTTTTGACAGAAGTGAGAATAGTAACTGACCAATCTCGCTTGGGTTTTTTACTTTTGAGTGCTTTACTACAAAGGATATTCGAAAGAGAAGAGTAATTTTGCGTAATGAAAAACATAGTTTCGTCAACTTGTTTTTCTCCACATTAGTGGCTTTTGGAGAAAATGGTGGCATTCAAGTGACCAACACTTTTTTTCTGACTGACAACAAAAGATTCTGACAGACAGCATAATAGGGCAGCAGGGGATGGGGTGAAAGTGGTATAAATGTTATCAAATACCACATGGTTTGTGCACTAATTCCAATATTTAGGCACAGCATTTATTTAGGTCTGAAACGGTTGGCTCATTTTCGTAACCGACTAACCGGGAGCTATAGCCCGATAATATGCGGTTATCCGTGGCCATTATTTCAGTGAATATGGGATTAAAAGTGGAGGAATTGGAAAGCAGTATTCTCAAACTATTCCGTAGTGTGTATACAAACGAACGTTGTCGAGTACTCGACAACGTTCGTTTGTAAACACATTATGGAATAGTTTCTGCGATTACTCATGGAAACTGCCGATCATTAACAAAGTCTTGAACGTCAAAGCCGATTATTTCTCAATATATACAACGTGGCTTCGATGTGTATCACAATGGAGAAGTGGCAAATTTACTATGTTTTAAATGTGGAATGACCATCACTATCGATATTTCGGATAACCAGTTGATGGTTTTTCTGATCGGTTAGGTAGCTAACTGGTTTCAAACCGATTATCCGGTTAACCATTTCCTTTACTATTTATTTATTTATTTATTGATGTTTAAGGTCACATATTTATGCACAATGGCTAATCATGACCGTGACAGTTTTACGGGTGGAGGAAGCCGGAGTACCCGGAGAGAACCACCGAGCAACGACGAGCAGCTGCCAGCTCCCCAACATCGTAACTCCGCACTGCAGCACAGGCAGGGTTAGATTGGTTGAAGACATGCGTACCATCGACGTGCAGTACGCCTTAGCACACGGCGTCATCGTGCCCCCATGCAGGCAATGGAGATGAAGTGTCTTGCCCAAGGACACAACGCGGTTGCTGCAGGTGGGATTCGAACCGAGGACCTCTCGGCTTGCAGCCTGCACCTCTACCTACTGAGCCACCGCGCTCCCTCCTTTACTACATTTATTGTGGTTAATTCAGGGGAATTTAAACTTGGTTGTTCATGTTCAAGAATTGACTAGTCACAACTGCTAAGTCAAAGAGTTGCCCTATAAGAAGCACAAAATACATTCAAATAAAACACAAATATCTTGTCTGCAACTAATCTATCCCTGATGACTGTGCTGCAGTGCGGAGTTACGATGTTGGGGAGCTGGCAGCTGCTCGTCGTTGCTCGGTGGTTCTCTCCGGCTTCCTCCACCCATAAAACTGTCACAGTCATGATTAGCCATTGTGCATAAGTATGTGACCTTCAACACCAATCAATAAATAAAAAATGCCGCTCAGGATCACCGATCCAATGTCGAGTTGTGACAACAGTTCCTCGCACCAATGCCAACACACCTATGAAGTTTCAAGACTCTAGGTTGAACCACTATCAAGTTCTCATCCGGAAACCAATTGTTGCGATATACTATGTTCAAGGTCACTGTGACCTTGACCTTTGACCTGGTGAGTCCAACATCAATAGGGTTCTTCCTCGCACCAAGGCCAACACGCCTGTAAAGTTTCATGACTCTAGGTTGAACCACTATCAAGTTATCATCCGGAAACCAATTGTTGCGATATACTATGTTCAAGGTCACTGTGACCTTGACCTTTGACCTGGTGAGTCCAAGATCAATAGGGTTCTTCCTCGCACCAAGGCCAACACACCTATGAAGTTTCATGACTCTAGGTTGAACCACTATCAAGTTATCATCCGGAAACCAATTGTTGGGATATACTATGTTAAAGGTCACTGTGACCTTGACCTTTGATCTGGTGAGTCCAAGATCAATAGAGTTCTTCCTCGCACCAAGGCCAACCCACCTATGAAGTTTCATGAATGTAGGTTGAACTACTATCAAGTTATCATCCGGAAAGGAATTGTTGCGATTTACTATGTTCACGGTCACGTTGACCTTGACCTTTGACGTAGCGAGTCCAAAATCAATAGGGTTCTTCCCCTCACCAAGGCCAATCTACCTATGAAGTTTCATGAATGTGAGTTGAACCATTATCAAGTTATCATCCGGAAACCAATTGTTTAAGATTTACTACGTTCAAGGTCACTGTGACCTTGACCTTCGACGCAGCATGTCCAAAATCAATAGGGTTCTTCCTCCCACCAAGACCAACCTACGTATGAAGTTTAATGAATGTGAGTTCAACCACTATCAAGTTATCATCCGGAAACCAATTGTTTACGCCCGCCCGCCCGCCCGCCATTCACCAAACTATAAGTCGAGTTTGACTTCGTCACAACTTGACTAATAAATATTCTTCCATTGAATTATCAAAATTGTCCACAACTTCTTGAGTTTCAGATAGTTCCAACTCATCAGATTCTGAATCTTCCTTTGGTTTTTGATTGAATGTCTTTATTTCCACCAAACACGAAGATTATAGTACTCAAAGTGCAGTTAATACAATTTTTTTGGTTTGAAAAGTTAAAATACAGATGTTAACAAGTTGGATGGCACTGTGGTGAATATATGTCTATATATATATATGTAAGTGCTATTGTACAGCAGTTTGGAAGAACCAAATATTATTAATTATTGTGATGAGTTGATGGTAGCATGGTCTGAGGTTTGCAGCTTGAAGCTTATGTTCAACCGAGACGCAAAGCGTCAAGGTTGAACTTACGCTCCGAGCCGCAAACCTCAGGCCATGTTACCGTCAACTTATCACAATAATGTATATGTTCCAATAAGACACTACCCGTAGCCAAAAACCTACATCATTGATACACGAGAGGCTTATTTACTAAACTTGTGATTGTTAAAAGTTGCCTTGTTCAAGGCAACTTTTAACGATCACAGGTTTAGTAAATAAACCTCTCGTGTATCCACGACGGCACTTGATAAATAGTCATTAAACCACATAAACTCATTCCATCTCGGTTCAAATCATACATCAGTTTGTAATTTAAACAACACCTCATCTGGAACACCGTCTGCTACACGAGTGAAAAATCCAGAAAAATGAAGCAGCTTGCTAGTCACTCCGTTGTGAAGCAATTACGAAACAGACGACGTCATTTCAAATATTTCGCGTACTGATGTCAGATGGTAACATTTGCCACTTGAGCTGTAAACATAGAATATACTAAGCAAGCTCTCTGCCATTCAGAGGAGGATGATTTTCGTCTTGTTGGCACATTAAATATTTTAAAAATAAACTCACTTGGCCCATTCCACATTGAGGATCAAGTGATCATATCCAAAACCTGAAACACCGGATATTGCTCTAGCAGCGTCTTCTCTTCGGTAGAAATTTATGAAGGCAAATCCCTGAAAAACATTGAATAAGCAATGAAGTATGTATAAAGAACACTTCTGTGAACACAAACAGGCCTGGAAATAAAGATCTTACATTCAAGCCTGGAAATAAGCAGACTGTCATCCACAGAATGAGGTCCCCAGAGGGTGAATTTGGTGATCACTAAATTTACCCTCTTCAAACCTCAATCAGAATCAAGGTCCCAGGCCTAAACAGAAAGAGAACCCAGAGGATAAATTGGCCCAATCTATGGGATAGTATCAGTAAATTCACCCTATAGGGACCTCATTCTGCAAATGGCAGACTGCTTTTTTCGAGGCTTGCTTACATTGTAGACTGTTAGCATTTATTTATTGGGACTTAATGACACCTCAACAGCCAGGATCTGACAGTTTTATGGGTACCAGGAAGTCAGGGTATACAGAGAGAACCAGTCAGACTCCCTAACATACTAATTCCACACAAGCAGGGTTATCATTGGTTGAAGACGAGTGCATCGTCAACATGCAGTATGCCTTAGTACACAGTGCCACCATGCCCCCACGTGGGCAATCGGGATTAAGTGCCTTGTCCAAGGACACAACGCAGTTGCCCCTGACAGGTATCGAACCGTGGACCTATCGGTTTGAAGCCAGCATGTTAGTGGGTTACACTACATAATGTGGCAGTAACCTGTAGGAGAAAAGGTGATTCTTTATTATTACAATGCAGTGGAGCCCCCTAAATTGGATATCTCTTAACTGAATAACCCTGTTAATTGAATATAATTTCTCAACACAGAATCATTTACCATACCTCCAGTACAAATTTGACCTGTTAATTGAATATAGGTTATAGAGTAAACTCTGGGCTGTTAATTGAATAAAAAATCTTGCAACCTGTCAAGAAATTACCCGGACTTTCCACAGTTTTCCTTTGTTTATAGACCTATTTTCCTCAGTATATCCAATACAGGCATTTAATCTATTATATCTTGTTTGACAGAGCTCATGGAGCACTGTCAAACAAGATATAATAGAATAAATGCTAAGCAGGGTTCTTATACTTTTTTGGCCAAAAATTTCCATACTTTTTCCATACCTTTTCCAGACCTGACGTACCATCTTTCCAGACTCAAATCGCATCATTTACCATCATGCCGAAGGCACAGGCACCGTCTCAAGTGGAATCTAGGGCCCGCAACCCTTGAAAGTTCATTACTACATGTACATATATGCTAACAAAGTGGTAATGGTAGCTAAACTGGCAGTGATTCTACATGTTGATTAGCTGCAAACATGTATGTATTCAGCCAATGAAAATGTACAATCCCTTCAGCTGAAAATCTGTTTTCATATGGTGTTCAGCGTACATCTATAAGGAATGTGTCCCACCCATATAACAATAAAGCAAGTTCTCTCTTAGCAGGTTATAGCATAAACATTATGTAACAATGATCCAAATGAAACTGAAGAAATGAATTATCAAATGAGAAATCAAACTGCAACTGTAGTAACACCAATTATCCAACTCTTTAACATGCATCAAATGGAGATCACCATGAACAAAAATCAGTTTTTATATTCTTTTAGCTTGTTGTCAATTTCTTCGAGATTTTTTAGTTCAACCTCTTTATCTCTTGCCGATCACCGAAGGGCGTTCGATTTAGATATGAAAGACAGCTTTTCCTGTATGCTCCGCTTTATCTGAAAAATCATCTGCACTTTTCAAAAGAGAGTTCATGTTTCCTTCAACACGTTTCTTTTTTGCTTATCGTTGTAAGATAGCGTGATTTTGTCTCTGAACAAGAAAATTTTGAAGCAATCTGACCATCTGACTATCAGGAAACATGAGGCGAAATACGTCAGAAACACCCTGACAACTCTTGTAAGAATGGTGTTTTTCCATCATATTCAAAGTACAGTAAATTTCTGCTGTTGAAACACTCTTGTCGGTAACAAAGTCTCCAAGGGTTGAAATGCCCCCAGTGCCAGTGGCTCCATGACTATGTCCGTGAGACACTTCCAATGCGTCAAGTTTTTGTTTTGAAGAAACACCGTGAAGATCATTGCCAGGTGTCAGATGTGTCTTACCTATTCTTCGGAAAAAAATCCTTCCATATGATTTTGTTGTTGTTTCATTTTCACTAAGGCAGCGTGTTTTTTACCTGCCATGTGACTTACAAGGGCCGGTTCGCCCATATTCGATACGTCAAATGATTTTCTGCACATTGTGCACATTGCCTTTTTATTCGAAGTTTTGTCCTGAGAAATCCATTGTTTGAATCTAGGGTCTGTTTCCCATTTCGGTGAAAAAACACACTTCCCCATGATAAACAAATACAAAAATAACAAATGACCTTCACGTTGGAAATTTCAAAGACAATAAAACACAGTGTGCATGTGACTTGACCTTCGGAATTCTCCGTAATTCCGAGCTGCATTCGGCTTTGAAACACCTGTGATATCTCGGTTGTATTCCATTGAAAATGCGCGAAGTTTTCCGATCCGAATTTTTCTGTTATCGAATGCGGGGCGTTGACAAATAATAATTCTTGTATGCTGGTTCTTTTTACTCAGAATGATTACACCTTTGTTAAAAACAGTAATTTCCATACTTTTTCAAGACCCCCAAGGCTCGACACACATATTTTCAAACCTTTTCCAGACCTTTTCCATACCGCCCCAAATTTCCATACTTTTTCCAGTTTTCCAGACTCACGTACGAACCCTGGCTAAGTTTATCTCTGGAATACAGCAAAGTGACACAATCCCTGTTAATTGAATGCTCCTGTTAATTGAATAATTTTCATCGGCAAAATAGCTGTTGTTGCTTACCTTTGGTGATCTGACGAGAACGGGTTACCACAATGCCCCCATATCATGCATTAGTTGTCGCTATTTATTTTGGCAGAAATTCTGTGATGATGTGAATGACATGCCAATCTATCAGTCCTAGTAATTCATCCTTGTTTCCTCGGCAAAAAAAATTGCTGTGGAAAAACTAGTTCTTCCATGGCAATTGCTGTGAAGCCTGTTCGATTGTAAAAATCATCAGGCAGTAGGGCATAGTCTCAATTGCCATGTAAATGTAGTATGTGGTGAAGTGAAAACTTTCAAGTAACTTTAACATGTGAAAGTAGTTTGAGATACATGTGTATATAATCAAAATCAATTTGCAGAATCTTTCACTCGATTTGATCATGCCAATATCATGAGCCATGTGAATGCTGAGAAAAGATCTCGGAAATAAGCAGGTGACTTGCTCAATATATGGTTGAGTGAAAATAAGATGTAACATAACCACAAACTAAGTATCTCATTGCTTCTGTGTTGATAACACCAGAATCTGACATCAGTTTCTGGAACGCTCTGTAACAGCTTTCCAGAAACTGATGTCAGATTCTGGTGTTATCAACATAGAAGAAGCTGAACATATAGTTTCTAGTGGTTTTCTAATGGCATTATTTATTTATTACGGTTTAACGACACTTTAACAGCCAAGGTCATATCGTGTCAGTGACAGTTTTACAGGTGGAGGAAGCTGGAGTACCCGAAGAGAACCACCGAGCAACGACAAGCAGCCGCCAGCTCCCCAACATCGTAACTCTGCACTGCAGCACAGGCAGGGTTAGACTGGTTGAAGACAAGTGCACCATCGACGTGAAGTACGCCTTAGCACACGGCGTCGTCATGCCCCCATGTGGTCAATTGGGGTTAAGTGCCTTGACCAAGGACACAAGGCGGAGGTCTGAATCAATTGCTCAGACGGTCACCCATCCAAGGACGAACCAGGCTCGACGTTGTTTAATTTCAGTGATCTGACGAGAACTGGTCATCGCAACGCCACCGCGCCCCCTTCTAGTGGCAACTTGTACTGAAAATTGTTAGATAAGCAATATAGTGTAGTGCAACCCACATGGTTTGATTCCTCGTGTAACCTGGAAGTTGTGTAATTTCTGAGACCACAAGGCTTTCTGAAGAAGGCATCCTCAGCAGTATTTTTCTTGTGGATATTTTTCGTTTCCTCAGCATTTTCCTCGGCACTGTGGATTGCTGAGGGTGAATTACCAGGACTCATCTATTCACATGTGGATGCAACGCTCCACCTCTGAGTCATGTTACGAGTAGTTTCAAAACATTATGAGGTCAGATTGGCAAAGAATACTGGATTTGGAATTTAATTTATGTTGTATTTTATTTTGCCATAAGGTCCGATTGGAAAAGAATACTGGATTCAGAATTTAATTAATGTCGTACAGTGGAGTCCACTTAATTGGATATCTCTTCATTGTATATCCCTGTTAACTGAATATAATTTCCAACACAAAACCATTTACCAATCCTCCAGTACAAATTTGACCTGTTAATTGAATATAGGTTATAGAGTAACTCCTGTTAATTGAATAAAAAATCTTGTAATATGTCGAGAAATTATCCTGACTCTCCCTAGTTTTTGTTTGTTTATAGACCTATTTGGCCTCAGTACATCCAATATAGGCATATAATCTATTATATCTTGTTTGACAGAGCTCATAGAGCTCTGTCAAACAAGATATGATAGAATAAATGCTAAGTTTATCTCTGGAATACAGGAAAGTGACACAATCCCTGTTAATTGAATACTCCTGTTAATTGAATAATTTTCATTGGCAAAGTGGTTATTCAATTAACAGGGTTCCACTGTATTTGTTTTGTTATAAGTAACCCGTCGTCTGTTCGTTTATTTTACAACTGATAGAAGTGACACTATCATTGCTCTCCTGCCAAAAGCTACTAACCAGGAGTTCTTTTGTCTTCACTGAGAAAGGGTCAGGGGTCCACGTCCTCGCAAAAATTTGCATTGTGAGGGCTCCAACTGGAAATTTCTTTTGGAGAAAAAATGTACACAGAATAAGAAATTTTACCTTTTAACCGCTAGCACACTGGTAGTGCAACAAAATTTTCTCTCATTACGCTGTTTTTCTCTTGTTTAACTACGAATTAAGTTTGAGCTCCGTCAAACAAGGTATATTTGGTTAAATATCAAACTGCATTATGGGAAATATTTGCTGCTGAAAACTTTGCCATTTTGACATCAGTGTGCAGAGGGTTAAATGAACTGAGAACATTAACCCTTTGAACACTGGTGGTATCTTCCATGCCAGTTAAATGGCAGAAATTGAGTCCATATCCATTATTTGGGGGTAGAGCAATTATTAATATTTTCAATGTGCAGCCTTCAGGCTGCACACTGAAAATATTGTTCTGCCACACATGTTCACTTAGTAGGCTGTAGCCATCCTACTTAATGAAATTACGTATCATGTTTCTGGAACGGAAAAACAGCCTCTCGTGTTGAAAGAGTTAATAGAGAAACAACTACATATATACTGTATGCATGAAGTTTTATAATAAATGATCACATGAAATCATGTTCACTCCAGCCTCTGTAAAACTGTTTTTATACTAAAAAAGAAAAACCTGTCATTTGACCTTGAAATAAGATGCTTTCTACACTTTTCAAGTGCACAGTGATGTTTGGATATAAAATTTTTTGAAACGAGTTTGATGCATTTGATTCACAATGAGCCTTTAGGTGAGTTGTGAATCGAATTCTTCAAACGAGTTTCAGAAAATCTTATATCCAAACATCACGAGTTAAAGATTCTGTATATCACATGAATTTTCAAATGTTTTTTACACTTTTTATTTAATTTATTGTAGCTAAATTCCCCCAAAACAAAAGACAATCAGTTCGTTGGCTCAGACACTTCACAACATGACGTCATGAATACGCTTTACTTGCTCTTGTTGTCGTAATTGGCATCTTGTGAACTACGCACAGGAATACAATGCTGCTGCTGCTGCTATGGGACCACGTGCCGATTAGACACTAGTTGATAATCAAGAAATAAGACATGGGTTGTTACGTCGAAATTAACGACGTTCCATGTGATATATATTGTTTGATGTTTAGTGGAAAAATTGGCCAGAAGAATGGTACCCTAAAAGGGATCCTCTGGCCCCTAAAGGAAAAACTCTGGAACACTAATCCTTATAATATGACATATTCACCTTTGACTGGCCTGTAACTTTGTCTTTTGCCAAATAAATTCTCTGTATTGGACCAAATGGTCGGAACAGTTCTTGGAGATCTGATTCCCTTGTATCCTCCGACAAGTTTGTGACTCGTATAGTAGCGGTTTCATCTGAAATTAAACAACGAAAGCATTACAGCGACATTTAGTTTTGAAAGTGTTACATTAAATTTAAGGATTAACCCTTTACCCAACGAATCACCCGCACCCACCCACGTAATATGCAAATTCAGCAGTTGAAAAAATATTTTTCAAAATATTTCAACAAAAAAAACCATATCATGTGACCCCTCATTGGAACGAGCTTGTCGAGCTCGTTCCAACGAGGGGTCACATGATATGGTTTTGTTGAAATTTGAAAAAATGTTATTTAAAATATTAAATTTTGATATCGTCTGCATTGGGTAAAGGGTTAACAAAAGCAATCGGAAATGCACTACATCATGCAAAATTGGATAACTTGTTATGGTTTTGTGTTTGGAAGTTTTTTCGATTACAAGTTTATTTAATGTAAGTGGGCTCCATTGTATTACTGTTTAATGCCACCTTCGGCTTCAGTATCTTCAGTTCAAGACAAACATTAATTTTTGATAAACTGATGGCGATATCTTAAGTTTGTCATTGGTAAGTTTGAGTATTGTTTTCTTCAATAGAGTTTACAGTAACTTTCAACACCTAGTGCTATATTGCGAAGGAGGAAAGACATAGAATTCAACAGCATTCTTATTGGCTAATGGTATCTGTGACAATGACAATTGTTAAAGCAGAGACTTACCATGAGGTTGATAGATTTCTGTATCAACCACTACTGAATACACTTCATGTTTCACCATCACCATTGAGCACATGCACACACCACAGCTTCTTGATTGTACTGTTCCAGATCAGAATGGAACTGTTCCAAAGGTATGTCCCTTGGTGGAACAGAACAGTTCCCACTATATACAGATTACACTTTACATTCATCCAGAACAGGTCCTTCTATATACATGCATAGGCTACATTTCAACAACAAGCACCCCAAAAAATGATATTTGCAGGCCTGGATGTAACATAACAGTGAATTACATCACACACCACATAATCCGTACATCAACTGAGTGTTTAGTATGTTCATATAAGCCTTAGTGACAATACAGGTATACATTTACTATGACCCGATCTTTCTCTTGTTCACAAAATTTGGAAAAGTCCTACCTACCTGCAACAAGCTGCCCAAGGGACTTAATCACTCACCTGAGAAAAGTTGTTTAAAGGGGAATTTAAAGTCAAATCCATCATCTATGGCTAATTAACACAACACAACCCAAACATTAACCCAGTCACTTGATCTAAACAAGCTTCAATGTAATGAACACTAGAGCTCAAACATGAGCACAGGCACTTGATTTAACTGGTAGAGAGCTGGAAGCCCATATTTGGGCTTTATTCTGAAGTGCCGGTACCACAATTTAAAGGCTTCATATCCTGTGGATGTGCTTCATATTATCTTTCAAGTGATATTATTTTACCTGTTAGGATTTGTCTTGTTACAATTTATGGGAGAGTGCCCATTGGCACTCTCCCATAAATTGTAACAAGGCAAAGATGCACAAAGAATTTCACTCTACCAGTCAAACAGGTTTGAATCTGCATCACCCCCCCCCCCCCCCCCCCCCCACCGCAAAAAAAAAACAAAAAAAGAAAATGCTGAATACCAAAGATCATAAGATTCTGACTGGTGGATATGATTAAGAAAAGTTTTAAAGAATGTGCCTCATACGGCATTAAATTAAAATTCAGGCTTGCATTTGAAGCCCAAGTATGGACCCAGGGATTTAATTTGAACAAATCTGCATATGCCTCCATATTATTTATTGGTGCTTAAGGTCATACACTTATGCACAATGGCTAATCATGACCGTGACAGTTTTTACGGGTGGAGGAAGCTGGAGTACCCGGAGAGAACCACCTAGCAACGACGAGCAGCTGCCAGCTCCCCAACATCGTAACTCTGTATTGCAGCACAGGCAGGGTTAGATTGGTTGAAGACATGCATACCATCGACATGCAGTACGCCTTAGTACACGGCGTCATCGTGCCGCCATGTGGGCAATCAGGGTTAAGTGGCTTGCCCAAAGAAACAACGCGGGAGAGTCCGAATTGGTCGCTCAGACAGTCACCCACGCAATGATTAACCGGGCTCGACATTGCTCAACTTCGGTGATCTGACGAGAATCGCTTACCACAATGTCACCACGCCCCCATATATATGCCTCCATAACAATGATGTATATTTATTGATTCTGACCGGGGGGTATGAAAGAAGCTGAAAATTCCTCATACTGCACTAAGTTAAGGTTTGGGCTCCCATAAGGAGCTTCATATATGAACTCAGGGACTTGATTTGGACCAAGTTAAATCAGCCCGCCCATAACTATGCTGTATACCAAGTATCAGAAAATTCTAATGGATATGAAGATCTTTTTCAAGAATATTTTTTTTATTGCATTAAGTTACGATTTGGGCTTCCCTAAGAAAACTAAATATTACACCAGGAATTTGATTTCAGCTGTACACCAAATATCAAAAGAATATGACTGGTGGATCTAAAGAAGATTTTTAAAGAATATTCCTCATATTGCACTAAGTTAAAATTTGGGTTCCCTAGGGTGTCCAAATAGGAACCTACAGACTTGATTTGAACACACCTGAATGTGACCCCCCCCCCCCACCCCCACCCCCCACCTGGATGCTGAATATCAAAAGATTCTGTTGGGTGGATATGAATAGGTTAAAATTCAGATTCACATAAGAAGCCCAAATAGGGACCCAGGGACTTGGTTTGAACAAACTCAAATCTGCACAAGCAAGGTTAGCATTGGCTGAAGACAGGTGCACCATCAACGTGCAGTATGCCTCAGCACACAACGCCACCGTGACCTCACATGGGCAATGGGGTGAAGTGCCTTGCCCAAGGACACAATGAAGTTGCCGCAGGTGGGATTCGAACCGAAGACCTCTCGGCTTGCAGCCAGCACCTCTACCTACTGAGCCACCACGCCCCAGTCGATAAAGTAATGTTCACGTCAGACAGATGACAGCCAGATGGATGATGGACAAAAAGTAATTACTAAGTCTCCCCTTGTGCTTTGCTCAATCAGGTGAGCTAAAAACTAGTTTACCTGGATAATGCTAAGATAAGCCTATTTCAGGTCACTTTGATTTTCAATTTGTACAGGCCTGTCCCTTTAGGTAAGCTATAAATGTCCCTACCTCTTTTTTGTGATGAGCCAGGTGCTGATTCTCCTCTTCTATTTGCACCTTCTCTCAAGCTTGGAGGAACATATTTTGTTGTTTTTGCTTGAGCAGGTGCTTGCGGTTCTGCAGGTGCTTTCTTTGTGTCCTCTTGTAGTTTTTCTTGTATTGGAGCAAGTGTATCTTTGTATGGACACTTTGTAGTCCAATGGTCTCCCTTACATGTTCTACATGTAACAATTTTTTGATTTTTCAGTTTCCCTAAAGCATCCTCTTCAACTTCATGCTGCACCTTGAATTTAAGAATGATATAACACTCATTTACCCTTGAACAGAGGTGAGCAATTTTTCAGTTTTCTAGTTTGGTTCCAGTTTTTGTATGTTTGTGCATGAACCAATCAAACTATCTTACTGAGATGAAACTGGACTAGCGACCCCTTTGGACTTTCTTCAAACAGTATATAAGGTGAAGGGGCGATTATGCTGTGTTCTCATTGTCACACATTTTCTCCTTTATTGACTCGTCCACAGGACGAGGCAAAAAGGGAGACAATGTGAACACAGCAACGATTAGATGAATTAAATTGTTCAGTTACCCTAATTTACATCTTTCTGACTAAATACGTTTCGCAGTTGATCCCTTTTTATGATCTACAGTAAGAGGCAAAATAAGTTGTAAAATAACGGCAATAAATAAAGTATGTGGCTGCTCCTGTGCTGATAACAGAATCTGACAACATTTTCTGTAAAGTTCTCCTTGAGATCTTTCCAGAAAATGATGTCAAATTCTGGCGTTGTAAGTGTAGAATTTATTTAATGAGGTTTTAACGACACTTTAAACAGCCAAGGTCATATTGTTTCGGTGACAGCCGGAGTAACTGGAGAGAACCACCGAGCAATGACAAGCAGCTGCCAGCTCTCCAACATCGTAACTTTGCACTGTAGCATAGGCAGGGTTAGATTGGTTGAAGACATGTGCATCATCGACGTGCAGTATGCCTTAGTATACGGCATCATCGTGCCCCCATATGGACAATCTGGGTTAAGTGCTTTGCCCAAGGACACAATGCAGAAGTCAGAAGCGATCGATCAGATGGTCACCCATCCAAGAACTAACCAGGCTCAACATTGCTTAACTTCAGTGATCTGACGAGAACCGGTGACCGCAATGCCACCGCACCCCCTATAAGTGTAGGAAAAGTAAGATGTATAGCTTATAGCAGTTATACTACAACTTCTTTTGACTTCTACTGCAAGGGTATTTTGGCTGAGACCCGATGGAGATAGATAAAGACAGATCTTTTAGTAGCGAGCGGTGTTGTACATACCATTGCAGATATTTTTTTCCAAGTTAAGGAAAGTGACATGTTATTTACTGCATGTTCTTCAACACATAGAACCAGAGGACACCGTTGGATGGTGCGTAATACGCCCGCATTTCCAGAAATTATAAAACATAATTCATGTTCCAATTGAACTTCACTGTTAGTTTCTCCATTTTAGCTAATTACACTTATTCAAAAAGTCCGGAAAATGAAAAGAAATCTGCGAAACTCTAAAAATTCTAAGATCAAGGGCAGTAACTCCACCAAAAATCAACCGAGTGGAACGAAATTTGAACTTAATCTGTAAGTATCCATTACAAAGCTATAAATACAATTTTTTCTCATTATGTCAATCCATAACAAAAAAAACCTGTACACCCTGAGTAATTTAGAGTCATTCTGGGTAATTCCAGGAATTTCTAGTGTTTTGGAAGACTCTTTCCGGAGTAAGTACACTTGGAAACTAATGGAATTCCATCCTAACATGTCAAGGTAGCCATTTTGTGACACCTCAAATGTGAAATAACATTTCACCCAAAAGTGTTGTTTTCTAGAAATGAAAGTGTCAATGACACTGTAGCTTAACTTGTCTGTGCGTTATGTTTGATGAAAAGTATAATGTTCAATGTTTATGAAAGGGTTATGAAATAAGGCAAGAATTGTGATAATTGGAAATATGTTAATTTCTGTTCCCTATATGCTATGTTTTCAATAAAAATAATATGAGGTGTAGATTGTACTAAACAATTGAGGGGTGGGTTAATGTGGGCCTCACAGTTAATGTATATCAACGAATGTTACCAATTTACAGTGAAATTATTCCAAAACGAGTCATCCTTTCAAGTTACATTGAAATCCCTTCATTAATACGGCCTGTAGACTGTGCTAAAGGTTTTTCAGCTTTGGGCCCCTGTTGCCGTCACAGCTGATCAATCGTGACCAAAACGGGATGTCCTCATCTAGACATTATATGGAATCAACCAACCAAGGTACAATGAAATCCCTCCATAAATACGACCTGTAGACTGTGCTAAAGGTTTTCGGGTTTTGGGCTTGGGCAGCTGTCACGGCTGAATGATCGTGACCATAAGGGGACATTCTCATCTAGACACTATCTGGAGTCATCCTTCCAAGTTACAATGAACTCCCTTTATAAATAGGACCTATAGACTCTGCTAAAGGTTTTGGGGCTTTGGGCCCCTGTAGCCATCACAGTTGACCAATCGCGACCAAAAGGGGACGTTCTCATCTAGACACTATATGGAGTCAACCTACCAAGTTACATTGAATTCCCTCTATAAATATGACCTGTAGACTGTGCTCAAGGTTTTGGCTCGAGCAGTCGTCATGGCTGACAGATCGTGACCAAATGGGGAAGTTCTCATCTAGACATCATACGGAGTCATCCTACCAAGTTACAACGAAATCCCTCCATATTAAATATGACCTGCAGACTGTGCTAAAAGTTTTTGGGTTTTGGGCTTGGGCAGCCGTCACGGTTGACAGATCATGACCAAAAGAGGATGTTCTCATCTAGATATTATACAGAGGCATCTTACCAAGTTACAATGAAATCCCTTCATAAATACAAGAGGCCCAAGGGGCCTGAGGGCGCTCACCTGACATGGTAGCCTAAATATCAACACAGAGAATTTATTTCAACAGGAACCATCTGCTCCTCCTAAGAAAAGCTTATACCAAATATCCAAAGATTCTGATCAGTGGATCTAAAAAAAAAAAGATTTTTAAAGAATATTCCTCATATTGAACTAAGTTATAATTCAGGCTCCCACAGGGAGCCCATATATGAACTCAGGGACTCGGCTTTAACAAACTTGAATGTCATTCCCCTAAGGAAGCTGCCCACCAAATATCAAAACATTCCGACTGCTGGATCTGAAGAAGAAGATTTTTAAAGAAAATTCCTCATTTTGAAGTAAGTTATCATTCGGGCTCCCACAGTGAGTCCAAATATGGACCAAGAGACATGGCTTGAACAAACTTGAATCTCACCCCCTAAGGATGCTGCATACCAAATATCCAAACATTCCGACTGCTGGATCTGAAGACGATTTTTAAAGAAAATTCCTCATTTTGAACTAAGTTATAATTCAAGCTCCAACAGTGAGTCCAAATATGGACCTAGGGACATGGCTTGAACAAACTTGAATCTCACCCCCTAAGGATGCTGCATACCAAATATCAAAACATTCCGACTGCTGGATCTGAAGAAGATTTTTAAAGAAAATTCCTCATTTTGATCCAAGTTATAATTCGGGCTACCACAGTGAGCCCACATATGAACCCAGGGACTTGGCTTGAACAAACTTGAATCTCACCCCCCCCCCCCCCCCCCCCCCCCTAAGCATGGTGCATATCAATATCAAAAGATTCTGCCTGCTGGATCTTAAGAAGATTTTCAAAGAAATTTGCCTGAAATGCACTAAGTTCAAATTTGGGCTCCTATACTGAGCCCAAATATAAACCCAGTGGGCCGATTTGAACAAACTTGAATCAGATCCACCCCACAATGTTGCATACCAAATATCAAAAGATTCTGCCTGCTGAATCTGGAGAAGATTTTTTAAGAAATTTGCCTGAAATGCACTAAGTTCGAATTCGGGCTTCTATAGTGAGCCCAAATATGAATCCAGGGGGCCGATTTGAACAAACTCAAATCAGATCCACCCCACAATGTTTCATACGAAATATGAAAAGATTCTGCCTGCTAGATCTGGAGAAGAAGATTTTTGAAGAAATTTGCCTGAAATGCACTAAGTTCGAATTCGAGCTTCTATAGTGAGCCCAAACATGAATCTAGGGAGCCGATTTGAGCAAATTTGAATCAGATCCACCCCACAATGTTGCATTCCAAATATCAAAAGATTCTGCCTGCTGGATATGGAGAAGAAGATTTTTGAAGAAATTTGCCTGAAATGCACTAAGTTCGAATTCGAGCTTCTATATTGAGCCCAAATATGAATCTAGGGAACCGATTTGAACAAATTTGAATCAGATCCACCCCACAATGTTGCATACTAAATATCAAAAGATTCTGCCTGCTGGATCTGAAGAAGAAGATTTTTTAAGAAATTTGCCTGAAATGCACTTAGTTCGAATTCGAGCTTCTACAGTGAGCGCAAACATGAATCTAGGGAGCCGATTTGAACAAATTTGAATCAGATCCACCCCACAATGTTGCATACCAAATATGAAAAGATTCTGCCTGCTGGATCTGAAGAAGAAGATTTTTTAAGAAATTTGCCTGAAATGCACTTAGTTCGAATTCGAGCTTCTATAGTGAGCGCAAACATGAATCTAGGGAGCCGATTTGAACAAATTTGAATCAGATCCACCCCACAATGTTGCATACCAAATATGAAAAGATTCTGCCTGCTGGATCTGGAGAAGAAGATTTTTGAAGAAATTTGCCTGAAATGCACAAAGTTCGAATTCGAGCTTCTATAGTGAGCCCAAACATGAATCTAGGGAGCCGATTTGGACAAATTTGAATCAGATCCACCCCACAATGTTGCATTCCAAATATCAAAAGATTCTGCCTGCTGGATATGGAGAAAAAGATTTTTGAAGAAATTTGCCTGAAATGCACTAAGTTCGAATTCGGGCTTCTATAGTGAGCCCAAATATGAATCCAGGGGGCCGATTTGAACAAACTTGAATCAGATCCACCCCACAATGTTTCATACCAAATATCAAAAGATTCTGCCTGATGGATCTGGAGAAGAAGATTTTTGAAGAAATTTGTCTGAAATGCACTAAGTTCGAAATCGGGCTCCTATACTGAGCCCAAATATGAACCCAGGGGGCCGATTTGAACAAACTTGAATCAGATCTACCCTACAATGTTGCATACCAAATATCAAAAGATCCTGCCTGCTGGATCTGGAGAAGAAGATTTTTTAATGTTTTTCCCATTGCCTGCGGTGTTAAAAAGTGCTGACTCAACACTTTTTCAAAGTCCTGAAAAAAGTACCTTGTGATCAAACCGATAGGGATTGTTTTTAACCATTCTATTCTACTGGATAAAAGTAAGCTTTACACAAAATAAGAATTCTCTGTGCCGTGTAGTTGTGGAGATATGGCAGTTTTACGGTTTTTCCTATTTTTAACTCCCGAGGTTCAATCAACTACTTATGACTCATTATCATCTCATATCAAATTTGGTTCAAATCGACTTCACGGTTCAGAAAATAGAAATTTTAGGCGTGGCCAAAATTTTTGCCCCTCCCATAACAAAGCCAAATAATGCCCGACAAACTTCTCTTGAACAAAATTCATTCTAAACCTCAAAAGGACTCTGTATACCACATATCAAGTCTCTGCTTCTGGTGGTTCATTAGAAGAAGATTTTCAAAAAATTTGGCCATTTTTTCCCCACACCTCTACCCAATATGAGCCGAAACCTAATTTGGATAAAAATCAAAATGCCCCTATATAACCACTACTTACATGAAATTTAATTAAAATGTGGCCAGTGGTTTAGGAGAAAGAGGCTCAAACACCACTTCATGCAGGACGACGGACGACGGTCAACAGACGACGGACGACAGACGACGGACGACGGATGAAGAGTGATAAGAAAAGCTCACCCTGACTTTCAGTCAGGTGAGCTAACAACCTGTAGACTGTTCTAAAGGTTTTTGGGTTTTGGACTTGAGCAGCCATCAGATTTGACCGATCGCAACCAAAAGGGGACATTCTCATCTAGACATCATCCCAAACCTGCATGTAAAATTTCATGATGATCAGATAAGAACTACGGGTGTAGCCTGTGCAAAAGGAAAATATGAACAGACTTACAGACTCACAGACTAATAGACTTCCGCACACGTGATGGCAATAGCTTATCCTGACTTTGTCAAGTTCAGCTAAAACCTTCTATGAGGGTTCTTAGAAGAGTTGAGCAGTATAATGAAAGTGTCAATGACACTGTAGCTCAATTTGTGTTAGACATGTACATGTATTGTATGTGACACAGCAATGACACACATCTAGGCAATGACCTGATAACAAAGGTACATGTAAAGTGTTGTAAAGGTCTGTACATAAATACTGACCGTAGCCTGTAACAAATGTACAGGTAAAGTATGACTAAACTAAGTTCTAAGAACGTTGGCCGAGGCAACATTTTTTGACGGAAATTCAAGAAAATCGCTAGCTCCCATCTAGAGGTCTCCCCAAACAAGCATACCGGGTTTCAAAGCAATCCAATCATAAATGAGCCCTGTAGGGTGTGCCAAAGGAAAATATTGAGGTCTGACTGAACTAAGTTCTAAGACGTTGGCCGTGGCAACATTTTTTGATGGAAATGGAAAAAAATCGATAGCTCCCATTTAGAGGTCTACCCAAACAAGCATACCAGGTTTCAAACCAATCCGATCATAAATGTGCCCTGTAGGGTGTGCCAAAGGAAAATATTGAGGTCTTTTGACTAAACTAAGTTCTAAGAACGTTGGCCGTGGCAACATTTTTTGACAGAAATTGAAGAAAATCGATAGCTCCCATCTAGACGTCACCCTAAGCAAGCATACCAGGTTTCAAAGCAATCCAATCATAAATGTGCCCTGTAGGGTGTGCCAAAGGGAAATATTGTGGTCTAACTAAACTAAGTTCTAAGAACGTTGGCCGCGGCAACATTTTTTGATGGAAATTGAAAAAAATTGATAGCTCCCACCTAGAGGTCACCCCAAACAAGCATACCAAGTTTCAAAGTGATCTGATCATAAATGCGACCTGTGAGGTGTGCCAAAGGAAATTGTGGACGTACGTACATACATACGTATGTACGTACGTACGCCGACGGACGAGAAGTGATGGCAATAGCTCAGCTTGACTTTGTCAAGTTGAGCTATAAATTGCAAGTTTGGTTTCAGTATCGGTATTTTTAGAATGATTTAACTCAGTTTTGGTACAGTATTTGGTGTCAACAACATCCATGTTCTCACACCGATACCAACTGATGGTATTTTTGGTATACTACCCAGCTATCATTTTCGGGGGAATAAAAATGTCCTTAACCCATTACCCAACGAATCGGCCACATCCGCCCGCATAATATGCAAATTCAGCAGTTGTAAAAATATTATTTTTCAAAAAATTTCAACAAAACCATATCATGTGACCCCTCGTTGGAACGTGTTCGTTCCAACGAGGGGTCACAAGATATGGTTTTGTTAAAATGTTTTGAAAAATTTAAAAAAATGATATTTAAAATAATAAATTTTGATATTGTCTGCGTTGGGTAAAGGATTAAAGGCCTGGAGAATTCTACTTAATTTTTAGTCTCTCAAAATAAGGTAACACTTTGACTTAGCAGTCTTGGCTGCTCATACTGGCAGCCAAGACTTCAATAGTCACCATTGCCAAGGTACTATATTTCCATCAGCAAGGCCACCAAAAGCCATGTGTGTATACATATACAGTTAAAACTAGAAGTCCTGTCACGAATAGTGCGCTTATCTAGGCTTAATTGCGCATTGGAATTGCGTGCAATTGCCATATCGAATGGCATCCAAAGCACGACAGGTTCTCCTGGTTACTCATAACAAACACATGCAATGTTTCTGCCAATGGACCTCCGGGTTACCCGGAGGTCCATTGGCTGAAACATTGCCTGTGCACAGGTCATATGTACAGAATATGATAGCTTTAACTGGGTCATAACGTGCACATTAACGCGCATATCAACGTGCTATTTGTGCGCATTTCATGACAGGACTTCTAGTTTTAACTGTACATGTAAGACAACAAACTCAGGTAAATTGGAAGTAGGGCCCCATGAGTTGAACTCTGTTAAATATATATATATATGAGATATAGTTTTTACTGTGGATTTTGAACAGGAGCCAATACTATAAAATGTTTACAACTGTTATTTTTCAAATTGTATTTTCTGCCTATTAATAAAACTGATTAACATGAATCATTAGTATCTTAAAAGATCTTTGAAAATAGTTATGGTTCATTTTAATCCATTTAAAGTCAAAACTAGAAAATACAATTGTAAAAGTTTTCGAGTATTTGCCCCAGGTTGCACTCACGAGGGTCACAAAGATTTAACATTCTTTCAAAGTCTGATTTATAAACTGAAAACTGATTCTTACTGCTGAAGTTTGAGAATAAAAACTTATTCTCGAGAATCAAGATGAATTGTTAGACCTGAGGAGTCCTCTAGAATGGGTACAGGCAGCCAAGACTTCATGAGAAACCACTGCTAAAGTACTCCAACCAGTCTTTCAATTTTGAGGTGCGTCATCGTGCTTGCACGCCATCCCAAATGCAATTTTGAAAAGCTCTGCACCATAAACCTTTTACCCAATGCAGACGATATCAAAATTTATTATGTTAAATATCATTTTTTCAAATTTTTCAAACAATTTCAACAAAACCATATCATGTGACCCCTCATTGGAATGAGCTCGTTCCGAGGGGTGACATGATATGGTTTTGTTGAAATTTTTTTTAAAAATAATATTTTTTCAACTACTGAATTTGCATATTACGCGGATGGATGCGGCCGATTCGTTGGATAAATGGTTAATGCTGCAAGTTGGCAAAAAACAGCACGCTATATGATCGCCTGTTTGAATGTTCGAATTACAAGTGGGGTTAATGCTCATCAAGCATCAATAGCACATGCGCATGGCCTTATGCAGTGATATACAACTACATGATACAGTCGCGGCGTAGGTTTCACTTCAAAAGAAGTCCGGAAACTATGTCACAACTTCAAACAAGCCGGCACATCAACAGACGATGATACAGTGCGTCCCAATTTAAACATGATGAAATTGATTCATTCCATATTATTCTAGTTACTGTTCCCAGGTCCTGGTTTTTCCCTATTCAAAATGTGTATTCTACTTTCAATTCTGTGTGTGCATTTCAGTTTTTAGTTTAGGCCACACAAAGTAGATCTTCTGTTTCTCAGGCCATTATTTGTGAAATTGCATGCGGGCGAGCGTTTTTTTATTTTATTTTTTATTTCAGTAATTACTTCTTAGCCATCAAAAGTTCATGTTCTTGGTTCAAGTTTTAGACCTCATAATCTACAGAATAGCATGGGTGGTGGTGTATTTCATCCCTTGAGTGCAAAAAGGCTTTGCAATGCTAAAGCATTGCAAAGCCTTCTTGCACTCAAGGGACAAATTCATAAATTTTTTTAACTTGGGTAAAATATCAGACATAAACCATTTAATTTTAATTTTTTTTAAGTTTAAATTGGTTATAAAAAGAGAGCATGCGGCAGCCAATAGGACCATGCGGGAGGGCCTGAGAAACAGATTTTTTTATTTTTTTAGGCCTTACAGATTTATTTTTTGAAAAAGAATGTTTGAAATAATGAACATGTATTGTGAGTATGTGATCTTTATTTTATTGTTATGACTCAATAAACGTGACTTAACGTCATAATGAAAACGGGAATGTTTTTTAATCGAATACAGCATGTTGTATATGATCGACAGTCTGTCACTATCATACACATCACCGGGAGCGCGGTGGCTCAGTAGGTAGAGGTGCAGGCTGCAAGCCGAGAGGTCCTCGGTTCGAATCCCACCTGCGGCAACCGCGTTGTGTCCTTGGGCAAGACACTTCACCCCGCTTGCCTACATGGGGGCACGATGACGCTGTGTACTAAGGCGTACTGCACGTCGATGATGCACATGTCTTCAACCAATCTAACCCTGCCTGTGCCGCGGTGCAGAGTTCAGAGTTACGATGTTGGGGAGCTGACAGCTGCTCGTCGTTGCTCGGTGGTTCTCTCCGGGTACTCCGGCTTCCTCCACCCGTAAAAACTGTCACCGACATGATATGACCCTGGCTGTTAATGTGTCGTTAAGCCCAAATAAAAAAAAAAAAAAAAAAAAAAAAAAAAAATTAAAACATCACCATTTCTCTAACCTTTTCACATTAGCTGAGCATTTCGTAAGTCATGAAAATGTCGCGAATTAGAAATAACCTGCACCACACTTGGCGCGCCTGCATTTTACAAAATCGAAAGACTGACTCCAACTTCCATCAGCAAGACCACCACAAACTTGTATGTTGGAACATGTGTTCCACATATACATGGAAGACAAGAACCTCACAGCAAGGTCCTTAAGTTATAGGTTAAACTGTATTATTACCACTTTTGCGGGCTTTCCTAGAACAATAACAATGTTTTTCCGGCCGTTGAAACCTCATAATGCTCAACGAGTACAAGACATATGACGTGTCGGGCCGTTATTGACTATAACGACTCGACAAGTCAATAACAGCCCGACATGCCTAAATATAGACAATTATGTCACATCTCTCAGCCGTTCAATAATATTTTGCCCCAGATTTCCATCTGGATCGAAATTCAATTCGGATTTTTAGTTTGTAAACACAATTAACACATTTGTTTCAAGTGTTTCTCTTTGTGTGACGGTTAGATAATGTATCAGATATAGGAAGAGATACACACAAAGTACATGTAAGTAATGACATCTCTGATGAATAAACTCTTTGCCTAGTTTGCATTTCGAAGATATATTTCATCTTCTAACTTTCTAGAGCTGTAGGTTAACCGAAACCGAACCAAGGTCTTCAGATTTTTTTAAAAACCAAAACCGAAACAGTCGACATCCCGTAATCTAAGGTTTTTTGTTTTTTACTAAATACTCTCTTGCTGCAGAAATTCACAGAATGTAACCAACCAAGAGTAGTGAGAGTACCCAGACACTGCCAATGGCAGTGTCTGGGTACTCTCACTACTCTGGGAAGGCTACATTCTCAGAATTTCCAACATTTCAGTTTAGTTGCGTTTGCAGATTTCCTCAAGTTGCGTGTAGGTGTCAGACCTCGAAAAATGGCCAAGCACAATAAAAGTTCTGTATATTTAGGCAATTAATATATTGGCCTTCCCAAATTCTTCATGTATTATAGCTTATTTCAGGCATTCATTGAGTTTCTCTCAATTTCACTGCCATTCAGTTATGACTCCGGACATAAGAATGAGTTTTATTGAATTTTATTTGGCCTCATGAACAAACCGAAAACCAAACTGAACCGAGGTTTTATTCCACCTGAAAAACCAAAACCGAAACCGAACAAGAAATTTAAAAACCTGCAGCTCTATAACTTTCCAAATTTCGCCGTAGAATGATCAGATTATAGTCATGTTATCCAATTTGTTTGTCAACAAATCGGATGATAGTTTCACTGTTTTTTTTTAATTTGAAAACGTCAAACTTCATTTATTTATCTTATTTCCCATATAATTTAATCGCAATGTACCTGATGTACGAATCTGGCAATAATAGAATTAACATGACTTTGTTGGGCATTACAGTGAATCAACGGCTCAACAGAAATGGTTAACAGCCCTTCAGCTTATTAGAAGCCCTCGACTATTAGACTATTAACCATTTCTGTTGAGCTGTTAATAATTTAATTCAAAATCATGTTATTGTTATAGTAAATATATAAATGTGAGGTTTCTATTAGACTTTATGAACTGGTTGCAGGACAAGGGGTATAGCAGTCATCCCTAGGAATTGGAGCTGTAGGTTTTTAAATTTCTTGTTCGGTTTCAGTTTTGGTTTTTCAGGTGGAGAAAAACCTCGGTTCGGTTTTCGGTTCGTTCATGAGGCCAAGTAAAATTCAAAAAAACTCATTCTTATGTCCGGAGTCATAACTGAATGGTAGTGAAATTGAGTGAAACTCAATGAATGCCTGAAATAAGCTATAATACATGAAGAATCAGGAAGGCCAATATAATAATTACCTAAATATACAGAACTTTTATTGTGCTTGGCCATTTTTCAAGGTCTGACACCTACATGCAACTTGAGGAAAGCTGCAAATACAACTAAACTGAAATGTCAGAAATTCACAGAATGTAGCCTTTCCAGAGTAGTAAGAACACCCAGACACTGCCATTGGCAGTGTCTGGGTACTCTCACTACTCTGGGATGGCTACATTCTATGAATTTCTGCAGCAAGAGATTATTTAATAAAAAACGAAAAACCTTAGATTTCGGGATGTCGACGGTTTCGGTTTTGGTTTTTTAAAAAAACTAAAAACCTTGGTTTGGTTTCGGTTAACCTACAGCTCTACTAGGAATTCACCCTCAGCAATCAGCAGTGTCGAGGAAAACGCTGAGGAAACGAAAAATATCCACAGCAAAAATACTGCCGAGGATGGCTTCTTCAGAAAGCCTTGTGGTGGCAGAAATTGTCCAACTTCCAGGTTACAGAAGGAATCAAACCATGTAGGTTGCACTACGCTATATTGCTTATCTTACAATTTGCAGTACAAGTTGCAGCATAACCACTAGAAACTGTGTTCTGCTTCTTCTGTGTTGATAACACCAGAATTGCAGAGTTTTCCAGAAACTGATGTCAGATTCTGGTGTTATCAACAAAGAAGCAGAGAGATACTTACTTTGTGGTTGTGCTGCATCTTATTTTCAACCATGCTATACATATTGAGCAAGTGGCCTAATTGCTTTCAAGATTTTTTCTCTGCATTCACATGGTTCAAGATATTGGCATGATCTAATTGAGTGAAAGATTCTGCACATTGATTGTTATTATATACACATGTATCTCAAACTACTTTCACATGTTAAAGTTACTTGAAGGATTTCACATGACTGCATACTGCACATACATGGCAGTTGAGACTATGCCCTGCCCCCTGATGATTTTTACAAAACTGAACAGGCTTCATGCCAATTGCCATAGAAGCACCAGTTTTCCACAGCAATTTTTTTGCCGAGGAAACAAGGACACATTACCAGGACTGAGCAGTACTCTCAAATTCTACACCGAGAAGTGAACATTCTTACAAAATCAGATTGAATTTTAAGGCCCACATTTACTACAGTATTGCCGATTGTCATGGTTAACTACAAGAAATGCTTTTTCAATTCAACGAGCCACGTGATATTCTCTTATTTCTTCCTTGCAATGTCACAATAATTTCTGTGAGTTGAAGTGCCTCTGAAATACTATGCCAAAGAGTGAGCACTTACCTCTCTACTGTTAATGAACTGCATCTGTATATCTTCAGAAATAATTGTTGTGGATGAATTTGGACCAGGTCCATCAAACTCTGATGCTCCAAATTTTTTCCATTCCTGTCAAGAGAGCAGAATTTTTTTTTTTTTGAAACAATATTTTATTCTCTTGAAATGGTTCGGTAAACAGGCTATAAGCCTATATAAATACCTTACCGTTACATATAAATACTTTTTTGAATTACAAACGATGGTGCATGAAAAAGTGTGGAAATCTAAGTAGAGTCATAGTTTACGCTGGCGTCTCATAAGGCTTGGTATTGAATCTGATTGTCTATGACATTACTTCAATAATTACATCTGCAAGTGGATATTAAACAAGCAGAATTTTCAAGCTGAAATGCAAGCTCTGTTTCTTCATTCTAATCTGGGTTTCCCCAGTGCAAACTGTACTCATACTAAATAAAACAAGAGGCACCATGAGGCCTTAATCGCTCACCAGACAAAGTGGTTCAAAGAAGTATTTTGGATCATATTCACAGGCCTGGCATTTTAAGGAGAGCGATTTATTCGCTTGCCTACTGCTCGCCTTAAAAAAATAAAAGGCCGCTCCGCAACATGTCCCCCGAAAAAACCAGTTGGAAAAGGGGCATAACTCTAGTAAAAATGATCGGTCCGATCCCATATTCGAACTTGACATGTATTATTACCCCAGAAAGTCACATACTAAAATTCTTTCCGATCAAATAATTCTAACTGGAGTTATCATCTGGACACCGCATATCTTAAAATTTCTAAGTCGAAAAAGGGGTATTAATAAAAATAATCTGGCCAAACCCATATTTGAACTTGACCTGTGGTTTGGGCTAAGAAGGTCACATACCAAAATTGGTTCCAATCAAATGATCCAAACTGGAGTTATCATGGGGACACCAAGTGGGACAGACAGATGGATGGATGGATGGACAGATGCACAGACAGATGGACACTGCTGATTTCTATAGTCCCCCGAAAAATTTTTCGGGGGACAATAAGGAGGGCAAAAACTAACCCTCCTAGCCTTGGAAAATAATGATCACAATAACCGCATATTCCTAAAACCCACATCTTTTCACATCTCTACTATGTTAGTGGTCTCTGTAAGACACCCACACTGCCCCTCCCTCACCTCTGGGCCTTGCCGAGGCCCAGAGGTGTGGGAGGGACAGTGTAGCCATTTCACAGACACTATCTTGTTAACAACACCAAAAAAAATGTACAAAGCCCTCTATGTAGAATTCATTAATAGTAAAACTTCATTTTGCCAAATTTAGCTCTTGAAAGCTTGAGGGAAGCTAATCGCTCACCTCGGCCAAGCGACGGGAGCAATTTTTAGCCCTCCTGCATTTTTAAGAATGCCAGGCCTGCATTCAGTTAGTCGCGGTTCATCAACACCACAGAGGAATGAAACTATTCATAACTCTGGTGTCCATGTCTGATGATTATTATCATAGGTCTTCCTGACTGCTTCCAATTCTAGCAGTTTGAAAGGCAAATTTTATGGAAACACCAGGCTTGGCAATTTCAGGAGAGCGATTTTTTAGCTCTCCTTACTGCCCTCCTGAAAGAATTAAGGAGAGCGAAAAATTGCCCTCCTAAATATTTTGGTCTGAGATGATTGAGATTACATGTATGATGGTCACATTAAATTTTTGTTGTAAAGCAAAAATGTAATTTAACTTCGAAGTCACATAACATCACGTAATTTCATTTTGAAAGTGGTTTAGTGGTAAAAGGTAATGGCTGCAACCATACCCAAACACAGTTGCAATCATTTGAAGCAAAATGGGTCACAGCAATATTTTTTTCTGTCAGTTTCAAGTTCAACTAGAACTATCACTGAAGGTGATTAATACCCCCGCTTTGGATTTTTAGAGGAATGCACTTCTGATCATGTAGGCGAAGGCCATAAGGAAATGTATACATAAAGATCATTTTTTGTTGTTGAAATTTGTATTTGCATGTGGCCTTCCACAGAACAGCACTGAATACTTAAAGAGCCCACAGATATATGGGTTTACATTTGGAAAAACACATTTACAATGTGCAACATGTATTTAAAATCGGTTCATTAATGTAGGAGAGTTGCGCACACAAGAATTTGTTCGAACAGAAAGACATAATAAATCTAAGTCAAAGGGAGATAACCTGGTTAAAATTGTCGCAGATCAAAAATCTTGGAATATGCGCATGTTCACTTAGTAGTGATGATGTCTGAAAAGTTATGTCCAAATTGATTGATAAATGTAGGAGGAGTTGCACGCACAAGAATTTCATGTAGAAACCCATAATAAATCTAAGTTAAAGGGAGATAACCTAGTTAAAATTGCCACAGCTCAAAAATTTTGGAATATGTGCATGTTCACTTAGTAGTGATGATGTCTGTAAACTTTCGTCCAAATTGATTGATAAATGTGGGAGGAGTTGCGCACACAAGAATTTCATGCAGAAACCCATATTAAATCAAAGTTCAAGAGAGATAAACCTGGTTAAGATTGTCGCAGATCAAAAAGTTTGGAATATGCACATGTTCACTTAGTAGAGATGATGTTTGAAAGGTTTCATCAAAATCGGTTCATTAATGTAGGAGGAGTTGCGCACACAAGAATTTGTTCGAACGGAAAGACATAATAAATCTAAGTCAAAGGGAGATAACCTGGTTAAAATTGTCGCAGATCAAAAATCTTGGAATATGCGCATGTTCACTTAGTAGTGATGATGTCTGAAAAGTTTTGTCCAAATTGATTGATAAATGTAGGAGGAGTTGCGCACACAAGAATTTCATGTAGAAACCCATATTAAATCAAAGTTCAAGAGAGATAACCTGGTTAAAATTGTCGCAGATTAAAAAGTTTGGAATATGCACATGTTCACTTAGTAGAGATGATGTTTGAAAGGTTTCATCAAAATTGGTTCATTAATGTAGGAGGAGTTGCGCACACAAGAATTTGTTCGGATGGAAAGACACAATAAATCTAAGTCGAAGGGAGATAACCTGGTTAAAATTGTCGCAGATCAAAAATCTTGGAATATGCGCATGTTCACTTAGTAGTGATGATGTCTGAAAAGTTTTGTCCAAATTGATTGATAAATGTAGGAGGAGTTGCGCACACAAGAATTTCATGTCCGGAAAGACGTACGGACGGACGTACGGACGGACGGACGGACAGACAGACGGACGGACGGACGTACGGACGTACAGGGCGATTCCTATATAGCCCCCACTTCTTCGAAGCGGGGGTATAACAACTGACATCACAGTTTGAGGGGTAATTATTCAAGGAATATTGACACTATAATATACCATTACTACTATCCTGTCACTTGAAGCACTTGCACCAGGATGTGGCTGTAGATTCAAGCAGACCTGTTGTCCAAGAAAGTCATACGCCTACCACTACCACCTTCAACCCCCCTTGGGGGGTTGAAGGTGGTAGTGGTAGGCGTATGACTTTCTAGGACAACAGGTCTGGGTACACACTCAGGTCTTGTCAAGTGTGTGTTCGGTTGTTGAGTGAGACATCTAGATGTCTAAGAAATTTCGCTTTACCTTAGTAAAGTTAATAAAATCACTGATGCAGTCTGTTGCTTTCAGTTTCAATGAGTTTGTTCAACTGGATACTTAAAATGCTGTGTAAAGCTAATTGCTCTCCTAAGCTGATTGAGGAGAGCGATTAATTGCCCTCCTGCATTTTTCAGAATGCCAGGCCTGAAAAACGAGAGCTAGTCAGTTTTGAAATTTTCCCTCGGTTCGGTTTTGGTTCGATTTTGAACCCCAAAAATCAGATTTCGGTTTCGTTTTATTTTACATAAAAGATATTTTCCATCTCTTATGTATTAAACTGGGACAGGATAGTACTAAAACATGTTAAATGACAAACAAGTGAACTTGAAAACAAATAAAACTATTATGATTGTTTCCTGTGCTTCGATGAACAAAAAGTACATCTGCAATCTGCATATGCTTTAATAAAAAGTCATTCAACCCAAAGGGCTTAGATACTGGAGTCGGGAGTGTAGTGGGTGTAGGCTGGGGGGGGGGGGGGGAGGAGATCGGGGGGGGGGGGGGGGGGGAGGTTAAAGATTTAGTCACAAAGTCACAACTCGTTTGAGCTGGATAATTTGTGATTCGACCAGAAAGACAGATACCCCGTTCATAAGCTGACTTGAAAAGTTGACATTAATTTTGTACTAGAAAGGAGCCAACTCCAAATCACAGAATCATTGATTTACAAAGCACTGTAGAGGTTATGCAAATTATCTATAAGATGGTCACCTGACCTTATTTCCATGTCCACTCTTCCTTAAGACTGTCACGAATGACTGAAAAATCGATCAACCGCCGATTGAGGTCATAATCGACGATTTATTTCAATGATCGATTATTTGACTGGACATGTGCTGTCATACTACCTTTTTGTTAAACAAAGGGGAAATATTGATTCATATGCTATTGTTTCACAAATGTGTGTGTGAACAGGGTTAAAACATAAAACCAATATATAGCTTCAAGTCGTGGCACCACGCGAGTTAAAGTTAGCCGAAACCCAGTCATCATCGTATGCGTGATCACTCAGTTGAATTTTACCCCAGCTTTCAAAGTGTTCAAGTGTCAAACACCAATAAATAAATGAGTAAATAAATAATATAAATCCCTGGAAAGATTAAGCCTCCAATGGAAAGCATTTTCACACTGAACAGGGGCTGAATCATTATCATTCATGGGCCGAACTTTCTGGTTCCATCATCACTGGCTCACTGCCATTAGCGGTGATAACAATTTAACAAAAATAACATAACACTCAATGATGCCTTACTGTCAAAGGCTACATTGTATTCCTTGCCAATAAGACATCGTCAAGTGTTGAGTTGTTTTTATCAATTTGATACTTGATATTCAATTTTAACATACGAAAAGTAAAGAGGGAAAAACTTTGAAATGCCATGTTATTTTTAAAGTATGATGATTTATTTTGTTCTCCGACGTATCGCAACCGGAAGTTTCATTTCCATGTGTAAAGCTATGTTGACTTCACATTCCCTAAGGCTAAATTCATAATCATCACACATTGAGCGTGGATGGGGTCATTAGTGAGTTTAGTATGCATTTTTCTATGATTTGAAATTTGAATCTATGCGATGTAGATTCTGTTTTGTCAAATTTTTCAAGGTTTGGTGTTCGTTTGCTTGATTTACGAGCAGGCTATTTTAATTTTTAACCCCTCCAAAGTCATATCATAGACGAAGTCCTAGGAAACAAGACAGAAATATTACCCATAAATAATCGAATAACCGTCGATTTTTATGACAAAATAATCGATTATGAAAATTCATAATTGTGACAGCCTTACTCTTCCTTTCTTCCTTTCAGTTTGCACTGAGTTATCATTATCAGAGAGTATTCACTGAATTCTGAGAATTCCCATTTCTTCAAAAAACAAGAGGCCCCACAGGAACTAAGCGCTCATCTTGAAGAGAACACAATATAAACAGAGTCCAAGAATGAGTCTACATTAAGCAGGTCATCTCCATAGGCTACACTGTCAATCCTTGAGTCTCTCGAGAGTTACAAAAATAATCCGGGCATCATGCCTTTTCTTCAGTTGATCATAATGTAAAATGTAGAGCTCCCCTATGAAGCCCCTGGATACAACCTATGTGGATTAATCTTAGTAACACCTCTGGAGGGTACTGAACACAAAATTTTTAATTCTTCAGCAAAATGGCCATTTCCAGTCCCATAGGGAGCCCAAATATTAACCCAGGCTCTCGATTTGAACACAGTTGAATCTGACTTCCCTAGAGATGTTGTGTACCAAATATGAAAGCATTCTGACTGTTGGATCTGAAGAAGAGAAATTTTAAAGAAATTTCTTCATATTGCACTACATGTAAGTTAAAATGTGGGCTACCATAGCGAGCCCAAATATTAACCTATGGATCCAATTTGAACAAACTTGAATCTGACCCCTCCTAGAGATGTTGTATACCAAATATGATAGCATTCTGACTAGTGCATCTGAAGAAGATTTTTGAAGAAATTCCCTCATATTGTACTAAGTTAAATTTCAGGTTCTCATATGGAGCCCAAATATTAACCCAGGCACTCGAATTGAACAAACTGGAATCTGACCCCCCCCCCCCCCCCCCCCCCTCCCCAGAGATGTTGTACACCAAATATGAAAGTATTCCGACTGGTGGATCTGAAGAAAAAGATTGTTAAAGAAATTTCCTCATATCACACTAAGTAAAAATTTGGGCTACCATAATGAGCCCATTCATATATCTAGGGATCTTATTTGAACAAACTTGAATCTGACCCCCCTAGAGATGTTGCATACCAAATATGAAAGCATTGTGACTTGTGGATCTGAAGAAGATTTTTAAAAATTATCCCCCATATTGAACTATGTTAAAATTTGGGCTTCCTACAAATATTAACCTAGGGACTTGGTTTGAACAATGTTGAATCTAACCCTCATAACAATGATGTATACCAAACATTAAAAGATTCTGACTGGTGGTTCTGAAGAAGAAGATTTTTAAAGAATATTCACCATATTACCCTATGTGAAAAATTTGGGCTACTGTATGGAGCCTAAAAATGAACCAATGGGCTTTATTTTAACAAACTTGTATCTGACCCCCCTATGAATGCTGTATATCCAATATCAAAAGATTCTGATCATTGGTTGTGGATGGATGGACGGATGGACGGCAGACAGAGAGCGATGAGATTAGCTCAGCTTGACTTTGTCAAGATGAGCTAACAAAGATGGGAGCGCTCTGGAATCAGTGCAAAGCGATACTAAATAATCCAAATATAATCACCCAATAAGCACCCTGTTATTAAGTATAATTAATTATTGGCTCTTAGGCCTAAAAAAATAAAAAATCTGTTTCTCAGGCCCTCTCAGGCCCTCCCGCATGGTCCTTTTGGCTGCTGCATGCTCTCTTTTTATAACCAATTTAAACTTAAAAAAATAAAAATTAAATGGTTTATGTCTGATATTTTACCCAAGTTAAAAAAAACTGATGAATTTGTCCCTTGAGTGCAAGAAGGCTTTGCAATGCTAAAACTTGAACCAAGAACATGAACTTTTGATGGCAAAGAAGTAATAACTGAAATAAAAAATAAAGTAAAAAACCTCTCGCCCGTATGCAATTTCACAAATAATGGCCTGAGAAACAGAAGATCTACTTTGTGTGGCCTAAGCACCCTGTTAAGTATAATTAATTATTGGTGCTTAACGCCACTTCAGAAGCTGAGGCTATTGTGGTGATCCCAGTAATTAACAGAGAAGGCATCCAACGTATACCTGTGTCGGAATACGTAGATAGGATGAAAACAGGTGATATAAAGTGTACGACCATACACTTGCCCAATTAAATACCAATTCAAAAGTATCAGAAGAGCAAACACACATCTAAGGCAACATACAGGTGACCCCGTTCATGTGTACAATTGATTCCAATAATAACACTCCAATGAACCATTCTAAAATACGAGAATGTGTACTGTATCTTCAAAGAAACCTGGATTAGAACATGGAACGAGCTATGATTAACAGACCCATCGTGGACCATCCGAAAAATAATTCATTGTTTCCTAGGTCCGTAACAACCAATGAGTGTTTGGAGAATATAATACTCCAAATAATGATGCCAAAAAATGAGAACATATCATAGACAGCCTATTCGCAGTTGCATAACTGATCCAAATCGCCCCAAAATTCTTATTAGCTCTATAAGCAGAGCAAGAATTTATATAGTCTGTCAACAATGCGTCTGGCATATACACATATTATGCATGGGAGCAATGAAATCCCACAAGTACTCATCTGAATACAGCCTGTAACCACGATATGACCGAATGATACAAGTGTAACCAGGAAATTGAATGAATAATACAACGTTAATATGCAGTAACTGAGTCATTAACTCATATGTAGTAAGAAAGGCCAGACCGCTCTGAGTGAAACTTTTCAGAGTGGACTAATTGCCACATTGGAGAATGTCGCCCAGATAACCAACATGTCAACGATACAGGTACACAAAGGTTAGCAATTTTATTGATGAAGAATTATATGCTCGTATATGACTTGTAAACGAACAACCACAGGAAACAAACCAACTAAAAAGTGGAAGTGCCCATGAGGTCGCCGTTAGAACACGACCCAGCTGCCAATCGAGAAGCCATGAAAGGCATGTATATACTAAATGCATACGAGGCTTACATGAAGAAAACTATGTCCTGCCTCTTAACACAATGGCGGGGGTGTGGGAGGGGGGGGTGAGGTGGGGGAGGGTTTGGTGGTTCACTGAAGAATTCATATCAAACCCCCCTTACCCACATTACTTGAATCGCTCTTGTGTTAGTCATCAAACAGAACAGGAACTGCAGGGCTCCCTCACATCTGACCGACTCCATAATGCCACTAAGGACGGAGAGGGATGTGATGAACAAATACATCGTATGGACTTAATACTAGGTAAATATGGCATCATTAATAGAGCTCATCACCTCATATAACTAACACCAAACCATACCGGTAGGAAGAGAATAACATCCTCTAACATACAGTATCATGCCTGATAGGACAACGAACTCAACCTAGCTGAAGCAGCTAAAGGTCTTTTTACAAGTGAAGACAATGAAAGGCTGATAACTGCGGCCTTAGAAGGAGACCTACAATGATAGCCATAGCTTATAAGTCTTCATCTCCGAGAAGACAGATATATCGGTGTAAGTTGCGACCTTGAAGGGTCGGTGAACGGAGACTTACAACTATCACCGCGCAAGGTAGGGAATGAAGAACCGCTATTTAACTGCCCTAAATTCCCAAAGAGACAGCAGTCCCAAGAGATAATAAATTCAGTTATGTCACTGCATAATTACTGAAACACTCTCAGATCACTAAACGGAGACTTACAACCATCGTCACGCAAGGTAGGGAATGACAAGTTGCTATTCTAACAGCTGTAATTCCCCCGAAGAGACAGTAATCTCAAGGTAGATACGCAGTTATGAGTCTTTTTCTACTTGAAGACATTTGTGTGTCACATGTGGCCTTGAAAGCTCACTAAATGGAGACTTACAACACTAGCCGCTAAGAAAAGACCGCTGTAATAGTACCTAAGGCTACTATGGCATCTACAATGACATTAAATGTCTTGATGCCAAGGAATACAACACTGAGAGGGAAAAGGTTTACCTATTCCTTCTAACAGCTCTAATCCAAACAAGACAGTTGTCTCAGCTTATCTATGCACTATTCGTCCGACTTCAGGACTAAAAACAGGTGATTTGAAAAAACATGAGAATATTTCGAGACCTCTTTTGCTTTTCATCAATAGGAGAGCCTATACCTCCACAAGGAGAGACTCTCTTGGAAGAATTCGCCAGAAGATTTGACCAACACGTACTTGTAGTAAGTGGAACTTTGCTTGGGCTGATAGCTGCAGGCCTGCCATTCTCATCCGCTGATCTTCCGCAATTTTCATCCACTTTTTTGTGAGGTTGATAACCTTCCACTAAGTGGAAAGCAACAGAAGTCTATTCTCGACGACCTCTATTGCTTCCTTCAATAAGATAGCCTGTACCTCCACTAGGAGCGACTCTCTTTTGAAAGGATCCACCGGAAGATTTGTCCAACGTGGACATCTATCTCTGTAAGTGGGATTTATGTTCGGAATCATAGCCTTAGGCCTTCCGAGATAACCCTTTACCCACTGATCTTCTGTTACATAAATCCAATTTCTCGGGGTTTATTTCACCCTCGCGAGGACTTCTCTTAGCTGATTGAGTGGAACAGCCTTGCTTACCCCGGTCTGCTGAAGCGTGTTGCGGCGCAGACTTCAGTAGTAGTGTACTGGAAGCTTTCTTGTAGCCTGTTCATAGATTAACGAAAGCTCGTCGTCAAATAGAGTATATCCGGAGACCAGAGTGACTTGGAGAGAGCTTTTCACCTTGTCATCTCTAAGTGATGACGACGCAAGGGCAGCATCACATCTGATCAACTCCCAATTTGCCACTGTTAGGGTGGAGTACATGGCATACATGACTGCCCTGGAAAGAACTCTAAGCGAGGAACAAATATCCTCAAATTCCTTCCCATTAAGACATTGCGCTACAGCTCTGGTGAGGTGATCTGTGTAGTACATCGCGTCCAGATTTGCTCTATTGGATGAAATAGTACATTCCATCACTTCCGAGTGTATATTGAATGATGTAGGTAGGGACATATTTTCATCCCCGGTCATCTAAATGCAGAGGAGCTCTCTGAACATCTTCCCAACCATTTTAAATGAACGTAGTCCAAGGAACGGTATATTTATTGAAGATGTCAATAAGAAACCGCCCTCCTCTTGGCACCAGATAGGTGAATATGGCGTTGATAACATGGCCGAATTTTGGGAAGGAGAGCAGGCCTGGCATTCTGAAAAATGCAGGAGGGCAAAAAATCGCTCTCCTCAATCAGCTTAGGAGAGCAATTAGCTTTACACAGCATTTTAAGTGTCCAGTTGAACGAACTCATTGAAACTGAAACCAACAGACTATTACATCAGTAATTTTATTAACTTTACTAAGGTAAAGCGAAATTTCTTAGACATCTAGATGTCTCACTCAACAACCAAACACACACTTGACAAGACCTGTGTGTGTACCCAGACCAGTTGTCCAAGAAAGTCAAACGCCTACCACTACCACCTTTAACCCCCAAGGGGGTTGAAGGTGGTAGTGGTAGGCGTATGACTTTCTTGGACAACAGGTCTGCTTGAATCTACAGTCACATTCTGGTGCAAGTGCTTCAAGTGACAGGATAGTAGTAATGGTAGTATATTATAGTGTCAATATTCCTTGAATAATTACCCCTCAAACTGTGATGTCAGTTGTTGAACTTGAAACTGACAGAAAAAAAAATATTGCTGTGACCAATTTTGCTTCAAATGATTGCAACTGTGTTTGGGTATGGTTGCAGCCATTACCTTTTACCACTAAACCACTTTCAAAATGAAATTACCTGATGTTATGTGACTTCGAAGTTAAATTACATTTTTGCTTTACAACAAAAATTTAATGTGACCATAATACATGTAATCTTAATCATCCCAGACCAAAATATTTAGGAGGGCAATTTTTCACTCTCCTTAATTCTTTCAGGAGGGCAGTAAGGAGAGCTAAAAAATCGCTCTCCTGAAATTGCCAAGCCTGGGAGAGAACATCCTCTTCCCTCGACATGAAATCTGCTTCAGAGATGACAACAGTTTCTCTTTAGTAGTCGCTGCTTGCTGATCAGGTGGAAACAGTCAGAATAGTATTGATAAATAAAATTCATCGCTACCATTTGCTGTTCCAAAAGGGAAGGGTAATCCCCTAGCTTGTCCCTTTCACCATCTGATTCAGCTGTGACATTCGGTCATTTGCCATTTGCATCTGCGTGTACAGATAACTGGACCGACCCAGCAGCATCTGACAGCTGGGATGCTCCAATCAGCTGCACAATCTGTAACAGCAAGTCTGTTACTGAGGCTTGAGGAGTAGTGGTTTTGTTTTTTCGCCACTTGCTACACCTTGGACTAAGAGATCTCTTCTGCGAACGTCTCGATGAACAAAGCCTCGTATCGCTAGCTACCGGATGGTCAGACTTCACGGGTGAAGACTGTCTTCGCACAACTGGTTGGATATCCAAAGTCGGGTAGCTAGCATGCGGCCATGTGTGCTTTAATAACATAGCAGAGGAAGTGGTGTCTGAAGCCGACCCCGGCTGTGTAGAAGGAGCGTCCCGAGAGGCGGGCAGACGCATGATCCAACTCATGCAAGTTTCTCAAAACAACATTTGGTCCCAAATGTTGTTGGGTTAGAGAGGGGTCTCTCCCGCTTGTGGTCTTATCAGACATCGCCGAGCCTCCCGAAAAAAAAACTTGGTTCCGGCTTGTGCAAGTTTCTCATAACAACCTCTGGCTCCAGATGTTGTTGGGTTAGAGAGGGGCCTCTCTCGCTTGTGGCCTTGTCAGACCTCGCTGAGTCTCCCGACAAGAAACTTGCTGACTTCCTCCCTATTTCCGTCGTCGCTGGGTGAGCTTTTGTTTTTAAGGAGCTCGCTCTACCCAAATCTACACTTCCTTTGACTGCAATGGACATACCCAGTATCACGACTCCCATGGATGGAGTAACCGCTTCCCCATCGAGCTAGCTGCTTGCAAGGGATTAAGAACACTAACTTGAGGCCTTAATCCTTGCTTAATATTCATGAGCACCTTTGCAGCTAGCTTTGTTTGCTCATCAGAGCGCGACAACGGTAGCACACTTTTGGTGGGTGTTACACTGCCAACACCATGTTCTTGTTCCTCTGAAAAAGAAACTGAAAAATGTGAATTATCTTGTGGTGAAAGCACTGGCATAGGCATCTCACAGCCAACAACGTACTGTGACAACCATTTCCAACATCTCTCATCCCAATTCACACATGTTGGACAAGGATTGGCAGCAGTAAATCGACTGCAGGCAAGGCAACAAGCATGTATATCTGAGGAAGACTTCCTCGCCTTGCATTTAGAGCAGTAAGCTTTCATGATTCAATCAAAATAAGTCGATAGTACTCCTACAAACTCCACAATAAATATATGATAAAGATACATAAATAATTGCAATCAAAATCAAAAAATTAAATTGAAAAAAAAGTGTGGACAAAATCCAAATTTTTGAGCTACACTACCGGATTCATAATCAATGTATCTTACAACCATCCTACAATAATAAAATATCTAAATACTACATATATTTAAAGATGTTGCCAATGTAAACAATGTCAAAGGAAAAAAACGGAAACAAGACATCAGGCACAGAAAAAAGGCCCAAAGTCAGTAACAGATTTTAAAGCTACTAGACGTAAAGCAAGATCTTCAAACGAAGAAAAAAACAATACATCGGATAGAAGATGTAAGACCAAAACGACCTAACATCCCTAGGGTGAGGACGAAACCATGGGGATAAACAGAATAAACATTCTGCAATACACGTTAAACTCCCAAGAAATTTAATAAACATTTTCGATAAAAAACAGCCAAAAAGCATAGGAGTTTAACAGGAGGGCTTCAAGGAGGAATAGGGAAGGAACACTTAACAAATAGTGGATAAATCATGAGCAAGAATGATGACATCAGACGTATGTCCCAAAATTTGGAAACATGAAATAATTTTATAATTATTATAAAGTTACAGCCCTGAACATTTCTAACCACCGTTGTTCACTTCCATCATCCATTGCCAGCCTTGGATCCACCAATTTTACCATTGACTTGTGTCTGGCATCCTCAAAAAAGGAGATTAAAAAGCACAGATGTCAGTTCATTTTTGCTGACTTTAGGGTCAAACAACGAATGATGTTTGTGCCAATTTCAGACTCTTCCTGACCACTGCGCATGAGCAGAGAGTAAAAGTATGGAGGGCCAGATAAGACTTTTAATTTTTGGTTTTGTATGCAAATTTTGGGGATTGGGGAGGGGGTCAAAATTTGTGTTTGGCCCTTGATAATATCGAGTTTGCTCCAGCTAGTCTGGGCCATTGGGTGTCGTATAAAAATAAAGAGAATTCAAGACTTTTCAAGACTTTGCATTCTAACATACAGGTGTTGCAAAACACCAATTCTGGACAGTCAATGTTCACAAAATACAGCACCTCTATTTCCTAACTTCTGTCAATTTAAGACTTTTGAAGACTGGAACTTCCAAATTCAAGACTTTTCAAGTGTTTAACCCTTTACCCAATGCAGACGATATCAAAATTTATTATCTTAAATATAATTTTTTCAAATTTTTTCAAAAATTTCAACAAAACCATATCATGTGACCCCTCGTTGGAATGAGCTCAACGAGCGCGTTCCAATGAGGGGTCACATGATTTGGTTTTGTTGAAATGTTTTGAAAAGTTAAAAAATTTATAGTAATTTATATATTTTTTATACTTATCAATGACCCAGACATAGCTGGTGCTAACTCTTAAAAATCTAGGGCCAAACACAAATTTTGCCCCCCAATCCCCAAAATTTGGATCTAAAACCGAAAAATCATGTCCTAAATGGTCCTCCATACTTTCCCTCCACTGCGCATGCGCAGTGTCAAGGAGGTCTCGAAATTGGCGCCAATTACCATTCTTACAAGCAGTGCCTGGTCAGCGCTATGTACTCAGCGGGGAGGTATGAGTTCCCAACTGGGTCATTGGTAAGTATAAAAAATATATAAATTACTATAAATTTTTTAACATTTTTATACTGTACCAATGACCCAGACATAGCTGAATAGTAAAAGGCTGGAGGGCCTAGAACATAGAGGAAAATCCAATAAGCTCAACTATATATAATAGAGTCATCCCCTCGAGGAGAAAAGGAGTATTAGGCTTTACATGTATCTTTCTTATTTATGATAAATTAGAAAGACACAACACCCTCCATAATTGAGCATAATAACATTCATGTTCTCTATTAACATCCAATATAACCCTTTATACTAATTATTTTCAAAGTAAGCCAATAAATAAAGTCAGTCCAGAGAATTGAGACTCTTTATACTCTTTTAAAAGTGTCCGAGGATTTATATTAACGTCTGTTTGACATGTGACATATACAAATGCTTCACACCGAGCTATACTTTAAAAATATGACATGAATGAATTTTAAACATTAACTTTACACTTTAAAACCATCCCGATAATGACTCAGAAATACTGACTCCGGAGGAGGTAACCCCTTGCTTTTCACTATAAAGCAGGTGACCTAAGGGAACACCCTCCCCCCCCCCCCCCCCCCCCCACTCCCCCTTGCCCTGGGTCAAATAGCCCAGAGCGAAGAGGGCAGCAGGACGGAGTCACTGCCGGAACAGAAAGCCTGCATAACTCTAGTTGCAACTGTTTCGTGGACGACATTCTGAGCAACAGATAACGGACCTAAACAATGCAGGTCTCCAGAAATGGACTCAATATTTCTGAGACAAAAATTCGTGAATGTGGATGGCTGAGACCAATATGCAGCCTTCATTAAATCTGTAATAGCAACACTATTTGTGTAAGCCCAAGATGTAGAAAGAGCTCTTACTTCATGAGCCAAAATCTTAAGCACAGACTGCTGAGTTGAAGATAGATTATCATAAGCAGTACGGATAGTTAATTGAATCCATCTAGCAATAGAATGGACCGTAATGTCCTTTCTATTAGGTATCAGAGACAGAAAGAAGCGTTTTCGTCCCTTTCTGATAAACTGAGATCTTCGTTTATAAATACGTAAAGCTCTAACCGGACAGAGTAAAGGCCTATGCCCGTCTGAAGACGGAAGGGCCTTAATAACAATAGGTTCCGGATATTTATTAGGAGCCTGATTCTTAGCCAAAAATCCAACATTAGTAGTAAAGGTAATAGTGTTCCCGACACTACGATAGTGAGAATCATCCACAGATAGTGCATGAAGCTCACAGACTCTTCTAGCAGAAGAGAAAGCTAAGAGAAATGCTGTCTTATAAGACAAGAATTTGAAGTCCACTGTCTCAAGAGGCTCAAATGGCTTTTCTTTTAGTTTAAGAAGAACCCAAGCTAAATTCCATTTAGGAATTAATCTAAGGGTTCTAGGTCTATTTATCGAGAAGTTCTAAGTAATTTAGATAAAGAGACATTAGATCCAATTTGTAAACTATCATGGTGTGCATAGGTATCAGATAACATGGACCTATAACCTTTAATAGTAACAGGCTGCAGTCTGATCTCATCAAACAAGAATACTAGAAAGTTTGCAATGTCTGGAATGGAGGGATCAAAAATATCAACAGAATGATCCCTACACCAACGAAAAAAGACCTTCCACTTAGCCGCATAGTTTAGCGAAGAGGAGGTTCTCCTACAGCCAGAAATTGCGTCCACTGCTCGTCCTGTAAAATGCATAACAGAAATACGTGAAGGTTGAGACCTTGCGGGTTGTGATGGAGTTGACGTGATTTTCCCTGCGAAAGAAGATCCTCTCGTGGAGGAAGCTTCCGAAGTAAGTCCCACAGCAGACACCTGAGTAGATTTATCCACGGTCTCTGTGGAGACAGAGATGCTACCAACAGAATTTTGCATTGAGATTGTTTTATCTTTAGCAATATCTGCTGAATCAACGGCGCTGGAGGATACGCATATCCTATCATTCCATCCCACGAGATCGATAGAGCGTCTACTGCATATGCTCGGGGATTCGGACATGGAGACACATACGTCTGCAACTGATTGTTGAGTTGTGTCGCAAATAAGTCTATCATTGGCCGCTCCCATTGGTAGCAAATCTGATTGAATACGTGTTTGTTGAGAGTCCATTCTGACGGCAACAAGCGACCCTTCCGTGAAAGGGAGTCTGCTAATACATTCAGACGACCCGGAATATGATGGACCGAAAGCAGAACTTGGTGTTCTAGAACAAACAGAAGGATTCTTTCTGTTAAATTGAATAACGGAACGGAATGAGTGCCTCCCTGGTTCCGGATATACGCTACTACTGTCGTATTGTCGGACAGGATTTGGACATGTGCTTTCTGAATAATGTTCATCCAATGACGTAGTGCAAGCCAAATTGACATCATTCCTTGATGTTTATGTGCTTGCCTAGAAACTGCGGATCCCAAAGACCCTGGCACTTTGAATCCGTTGGGATCAACGTTGCACCCCAACCTGTTTGACTGGCATCCGTCATAATCGTAAAACTCGGATCCAGCAACTGCAGTGGGACTCCCTGAGTCAACCACTGAATCTCTTGTTTCACTTGATTTGACAAGAGAACGTCCATATCTAGCGAATGAATCTTTACACTCCAATTCTGAGTCAAGAAAATTTGGAGAGGACGAGTGCGTAACCGCCCCATCGGAACGAGATCCGCAGCGGCTCTGCACAGACCTATCAGTCTCATGAACTCTCTCGATGTGACTTTGTCTGAGTGAAGACAATAGCGAGCGTAACAACTGATTAATTTCGCTCTGGTTAACGGCAGACGAACGAGATTGTTGTGCGTCCCGAAGCTCATTCCCAGATGAGTGAATGACTTGGACGGCACCAGATCCGACTTCTCCTCGTTTATTATAAAACCGAGACGTCGGAGTAATAGAAGCAGATTCTGCACATCGTTCTGAAGCGTTAACTCGTTGCCGTACCTCTGAAGAATGTCGTTCAGGTAGGCCGACGATACCGCAGACGAATGAGCTCGGAAATGTATCATTACCAAGTTCATTATTCGAGTGAAAGCCCAGGGCGCTAGGTTCAAACCGAAGCACATCGCTCAAAACTGATATACAACTCCTACGACTGCGAAGCGTAGATACTTTCTGAATGTCGGATGTACCATGACGTGAAAGTACGCATCTTTGAGATCTATGCTTGTAGCTTAGTCGTTCACCCGAATACTCGCTCTGACTGATCGAATTGTCTCCATATAGAACTTTGGAGTGACGATCAGCTTGTTTATCCAGCTCAGATCTATGACTGGATGGAACGAGCCATCTGGTTTCGGAACCAGAAACAGATGGCTGTAGAAACCCGGTGGTTCCTGGTCTTCTACGACCTCTACTGTGTTCTTCGTCAGAAGAGACTGTACTTCTGATAAAAGAGCATCTCTTTTCTGTGGGTTTGACGGAAGCTGAGTCCATTTTGGACTTCGAGTTAATGGAGGCTTTCGTTTGAAGGATATTCTTAGTCCTTCCGAAATTACCCCTCGGACCCAGGGGTCGTCCGTAATTGACGCCCACTCGTTTATAAAACTCGATAATCTTCCGCCTACCAGAACACGAAAGAGGTTCAAACCATCACCTCCTGGACCTGCGAGGCTTGCGGAAGGAGAAACTACGTCCTCCACGACCCGCACCTCGCCCCGTCGACCTAGGGACGTCTGACCGGTTATCTCGGCCAGAATAACGTCCTGCACTGAGTCGCTGTCTTGACGGTCTCTAGAATAAGACCTAGAGGACGTATAAGAACCTCTATAGGAACTTCTCTTGGGCATACTTGTCCCAGAAGTGCCTGTCTTACTCTTTGCTGCTGTATCCGACTTTTTGAAAGCAGATTTGAATAGCAAAGAATCCGAAGCTTTCTTAGTTATCTTATCATAGATTGCTGAAAGCTTGCCGTCAAAGAGAAGCTCTCCGGAGACCGAAGCGACTCTGAGAGAGTTCTTCACCTTACTATCCACGCGCGTGAATGTAGCTAGGGCTGCGTCACGTCTAACCAACTCCAGGTTTGCCACTGAAAGGGTGGAGTTATACATGGAATAAGCTACTGCCCTTGATAGAAGTCTTAATGAGGATTGTATATCCTGGAATTCTTTCCCTTGAAGACGTAATGATAACGCCTTAGTAAGGTGGTCTGCGTATGATAAAGCGTCTAAGTTAACTCTGTTAGACATTATTGTCGTTTCCAACGTCGTGGTTGGAATTGACATAGATGACGGTATAGACAATTCTAGGTCTTCAGCCTGGTCGTCTAGATGCAGAGGAACTCTTGGTATGCCCTGTCCTGCCGTTTCGAATTTATTCCTTGAATTGATGAAAGGCAGATTTAGAGCATTTGCGGACAAGAAACCAGACTTGGCTGTTTTGGTAGCAAGCTTATATATAGCGTCGTTCAATAATTCAAATGTTCTTGTGACATTATTGGACTGTGTTGGAAACTCAGGGATGATGTCCCTGAACCGATCAAAAAATTCTGTGTCCAATGACGCTATCAGTCTCTTATCTGACATCGCAGCATTCTGGTCCAACGGAACAAACTCTGGAAGATAATGCCGGATGAAATCTATGGCAGCTTTATGTTGTTCCGAAAGGGAAAGCTCCAAATCCTCTGAATCCCTTTTGCCATCCTGTCGGACCCTATGAAGTTCTCGGTCGTCCGTACCTGATGCTTCAGTGGAGCGTACCGACCCAGCGCTGTCGGATAATTCCTGATCCGACAGAGATTCTGTCGTTTGCTCGGATGCTGCGATAAGTTGTGTTATTTGGGATAGCACGTCTGTCACTGAGGCCTGTGGAGTAGCGGTCTTACGTTGCTTTGCCGCTGGAAGCTCTGTGTACGTTGACTCCTGCATACTTCTCTTATGCAAATGTCCAGAGTCTACAGGCCTCGTGTCCCTGGCTACCAGATAGCGTGACCTGGTCGCCGTGGAATCCCTGATTGGCAAAGCTGGCTGGATATCCGTGGTCACGTAGCCAAGGTGCAGTCGTGTGCGCTGCCGTGAGGATGAGGAAGCCTTATCGACAGTCTCTCCGGATTGTCTATATAACGGAGCGTCCCGAGCGGTGGACGTATGCTCCGAATGCGAAACGTTTTGTACCACAACATCTGGTCCCAGATGTTGTTGTACGAGAGAGGGATCTCTCTCGCTCGCAGCCCGGATGGACCTGGATGAGCTAGGAACCGGACTAATAGGCTTCCTACGTTCTCTCCTCTGATCCGTCGTCACTGGGTGTGCACTTTGTCTTATTATAGTGCTCGCATCACCCAAATCTCCTTCCTGGACCGCAACGGACGAACCCGGCTGCCGAGCCAGTCGATGAATGGTCGCTACACTGGGCGAGCTAGCGGATGCCAACGTCGTCGATCCTACTAGGGACCTCTTAGGCAATTGACGTATTTCCATGAGCACTTTTGCCGCTAGCTCTTCATTTAACTGTGACGACGGAGGCACACTTTTGGAAGACATCATGGAAACATCACCCTGTTCTTGTTCCTCTGAAATAGAGATTGATAAATTAGAGTGACTCTGCGGAGAAAGGACCGGCATGGCCTTTTCCTCGCTAACAGCATACCGTGACACATGTTTCCAATGTTTGTCATCCCAATTGACACATACTGAACAGGAGTTAGTGCGAGTACACTGACTACAATTAATACAATGATTATGAAAGTCAGAGGAAGATTTCCTCTTATTACAATTTGAACAATATCCTTTCATTGTGAAAAGAATACAAAAAGTCCTAGTACTCGCACCAACCCCTGAAAACAAAGATACATAATAACATGATCCATTAACATAGAAAAAATAATTGAAATCAAAAAAAAAATTTTTTGAAAAAATATTTTTTCAGAAAAGCCCAAGTTTCTGAAAAGTAACGTTGAGCCCCAATGGATCCCAAAAAGCCAAAGTGTGGACAAAAATTTTAAAAATATTTTAAAAATTAATGCAACACTTACGTATAATAATAATGTATCTTGTTATGATTAAGCTAATACAAAGATAAGAAATCCCCCTCCACAGAGACCTTTGTCAATGTAAACAAGAAGTGTATAAACACCAGAAACATGACTCCAGGCACTGAAAAACATGGCCCGAAATCAGTTACCAATAATAACACTATCTGATGCAAAACAGAGGCTTCCAGGGAAGAAACTGCAGAACATCAGATGGTAGATGCAGAACACAACGCCTAAACACCCATGGGTGAGGACGTAAACATGGGGAAAAGAACAGAATTCATTCTGTTACCCAGCTAAAACTCCCAAGAAATTTTAGTAATAATATTACAGAAAATATATGCCAAAAGCATGGGAGAATAGCATGGGGGGACTTAAAGGAAAGGGAGAGAGGAAACACTGAATAAGCAGTGTAACTTTATAGCAAGAATGACAACAACATGCCTTGAAATTAGGCAACATAACATAATTTCATAAAAAAATTTTAAGTTACAGCCCTGATTATTTCCTGCCACTCATTTTTCCTCTCCTCCTTCTAATTCCTCTTTAGATCCACCATTTCTCTAATAATTACGTGTCTGGCATCATTTAAATTGAGATTTACAAGCACAAATATCAGTCAGATGTGAACTGATGAAGGGCCAAACAAAGAATGATAATTGGCGCCAATTTTGAGACTTCCTTGACAATGCGCATGCGCAGTGGAGGGAAAGTATGGAGGACCATTTAGGACATGATTTTTCGGTTTTAGATGCAAATTTTGGGGATTGGGGGGCAAAATTTGTGTTTAGCCCTAGATTTTTAAGAGTTAGCACCAGCTATGTCTGGGTCATTGGTACAGTATAAAAATATCATATTTTTTTCAACTACTGAATTTGCATTTTACACGGGTGGATGCGGCCGATTCGTTGGGTAAAGGGTTAAAAATTTTTTTTCTCAAATTCAAGACTTTTCAAGACCCCGCGGGAACCCTGTAAAGAAGATTTTTAAAGAAATTTACTTACCTTGCACTAAGTTAAACATTGGGCTCCAATAGAGAGCCCAAATATCAACCCAGAGACCCAATTTGAACAAACTTTAATCAGACCGATGAATTGGATCGATTGACATTTGTTCAAGTTCCAATGCAATCGAGCACAACATCTGCAAAAAATGATCCAAGTCAACCCAATAATTCTGTTGCCGCACATAGGACCGAGCCCATTTTCAACCTCAATCAAGACATAGTTCCTTGAAACCCATGTGCCAAATATCAGTCAAATCGGTTGATGTTTGTTGAAGTTATCACGCTATCAAGCTCAAAATCAGTCAATTTTAACAAAGGGCCATAACTTGTGAAAATCACACATTGGACCGAGCCCATTTTTTAACTTGATGAAGACATTGTTCCTTAAACCCCATGTGACAAATATCAGTGAAATCAGTTGACGTTTGTTGAAGTTGTCGTGCCATCAAGCTCAAAATTAGCTGATTTAAACAAAGGGCCATGACTGTTGTAAAAATCGTACATCAGACCGAGCCCATTTTCGAACATGATCAACACATTGCTCCTTAACCCTTTACCCAACGAATCGCCCACATCCTTCCACGTAATATGCAGATTCAGCAGCTGAAAAATATTATTTTTCCAAAAATTCCAACAAAACCATATATCATGTGACCCCTCTTTGGAACAAGCTCGTTCCAATGAGGGGTCACATGATATGGTTTTGTTGAAATTTTTCGGAAAAAATTAAAAAAACAATATTTAAATTTTTTATTTGATAACGTCTGTGCTGGGTAAAGGGTTAAACCCCGTGTACCAAATATTAGTCAAATCGGTTGGCGTTTATTGACGTTGTCCTGCTATCAAGCTCAAAATTAGTCGATTTTAACAAAGGGTCATAACTCTTGTGAAAAAAGTACATCAGACAGCCCATTTTCGAACTCGATCATGACACTGTTCTTTAAAACCCATGTGCCAAATATCAGTCAAATCAAGTATTGAACATGCATATCAGGTCACATACCAAATAATATAAAATAAATCTCCTAGTGGAGCAGAAGAGTTCGGCTCTGTAGCTATACCCTTGATAAAAAAGCCTGACCGGTTTTGTTCTGAGTTTGAACTCGTCAGAGGTGGAAAATACCCCATTGCAATCTCTATATATAAGCTGGGTGGTGTGGCTGTACTGGTTTGGTTTGGCGGTACCGGTTGAAGTGTCATGGTAAGGGTGATGTGTCGGTACCATCATGCACTGAGTTTGGGCTATGGCGCTACCGCCATTAAGATAGTAAATTATGCATTGTGTCGGTTCCTTCCTGTAGTTGGAATGGTAAGTATGGCGGTTCCATCCGTTGTGGTTTAAAACATTGTTGTTGTTAATATTTGAGCTGGTAAATTGCTGCATATGTCAATTAAATTATTGTAAATTTAATATTCAGAATTCTGATAAAGAGACTGTAGATGATGGGTGAATGGTCGGCTCGATGCTATGCCATTGTAGTGTGATAGAGCCTTATAAAGGAAGACGTGGTTCATGACCACACACCAAATATTATCAAAATCCATCCAGAAATAACTAAGTAATAAGCAAAAAGGACAGCCCACACGCCCGACCGGTGACCAACTCTCGCTATACCAATAGTCAAGTTTTTTTAAAACTCAACTTAAAAGGTTATCATCCCCAAACTCACATGTTAATGCACAAAGACTGATTACCTGCTCACCTTCATTAAACTATATAAAGTATGTCAACTAAAAATTGTAGTTTATTATTACCTTCCTTCTGGCAATTGTTTTTGGAACCAATTTCCTTTCAACCTTGTAGGTTTTAACAATCTGAAACAGAAAAGTGAACAATTGTATCAGGGCTTTAGATTAGCCTAATTTCACACCGTTTACAAGCAATTCCTCACACATTTAACCCCTTGAACTCGAGTGGCCGTTTTTCCGGCCATGAACATGATACGTCATAACATCATTAAATATATCAGATGGCTGTTCAGTAAATGTGTAGGGTAGACCACTCAGTATTTTCAACGTGCAGCCCCGAGGCTGCACGTTGAAAATATTGATTGGTCTACCCCAAATAATGAATATGGACTCTTCTAATTGCTGCCATTGAAGATACAGTAGAATCCTCTTAATTGAATATCCATTTTGCCAGTAAAAATTATTCAATTAACAGGAGTATACAATTAACAGGGATTTGGTCAGTTTCCTGTGTTCTGGAGGTAAACTGAGCATTTATTCTATTATATCTTGTTTGACAGAGCTCTATGAGCTCTGTCAAACAAGATATAATAGAATAAATGCCTGTATTGAATGTAGTGAGGACAAAAAGGTTGATAAATAAGGGGAATTTGGTGCGTGTCACAGTAATTTTTTCGACATATTACAAAAATTTATATACAATTAACAGGAGTTTACTCTACAACCCATATGCAATAAACAGATCAAATTTGTACTGAAGCTATGGTAAATGGTTTTGTGTTTGAAAATTATATTCAATTAACAGGGATATACAATTAAGAGATATCCAATTAAGTGGGCTCCACTTTAGTATGAGAGTTCAAAGGGTTAAGGTTTCTGGTGTTTCGTGACAGTATTCCCTCAAAAATTCATATACTAACATTTTACGGGGGCATATTTACTTCCATCTCCGATTTCATGGTCGCTTAAAACTGCACCTGTCAATTTTGTTCATTTCCAGCATTGATGTACATGTAATGTTGTTGAAATGGCAATTACCAATGTTTTATAACTAGAAAGTGTGACTAACCCAGCGCATACATTCTTGTTATAAAAAAAATCATTATTAATAACTAACCCTGTGCTCTGTTCAGCATCAGTGTAAACCTCATCTATATAGCAACTCTTTACCCAGCGTAAAGGCCCAAACCAGCCTGCCATATTTTCAAGAAGCATTTAAACTAGACTTAAGGCTCCTCAGAGGATTTGATTTCGGAAAGAGTCTTTTTTTAGTGAATTCCAAAAATGAAATACATATTCTATTTTCAATAAAGAGCTTGTTATAAATGGAAGTTTATTATGGAACACTTGATATCTGACAAGAAAATTTCTTTTGACATTACCGACTGCAAGATCAATGGAGAGGGGCATGCAAATTAGGCCTTTAGATTAGCCCAATTTCACACCATTTACAGGTGTGCCCACATTAGAGAAGGTGTGAAGACATCAAGAAAAATATATAAATTCTATGTGCTTCTTCTACATTTGATAATATCTTCCATCATAATATGATCATAGAAACGCAAAGAAAACCATGGCAATAAACAAAACAGGATAAACCTATTATTTAGTGTTTACCCGATTACTCAAAATAGTCGCTGACTGATTACCGGTTATCTGAGCCCACAATCGGCCGATTTTGAAGCCGATTCCAACTGTAATACTGTGCAAGCCAGAAAATAAGCAGACGTGTCATCTGCAAAGTGAGGTCCCCAGAGGGTGAATTTAGTGATGCTACCCTGCACATCAGGGTAGCATCACTAAATTTACCCTCTGTGAACCTCAATCTGAATCAGCGTCTCAAAACTAAACAGAAAGAGGTACCTACAGGATAAATTGGAACACTGTATGGGATAGCATCATCAAATTCACCCTCCGGTGACCTTTTTCAGTGTTAAGCTTCTTGTCAATAGCCCACAGCAAATTAATAAAAGACAATTAGGTTGGAATTATTAATTTTTATTCATAACAAATCATTAAATAACACAATATACATGAAACATCAATATAATATGCACATGCAAGTGTAAAAAAACAAATCAGCCCCAGGGAAGAGAAATCAGCCTAGTCGACCACTTCACCAGGTCTATCATCAGCCTGGTCACGATTCTAAAATGCAAGCCCTGGGGACATGCACTAATTTCTGTACAAAATAGTTGTCGGTTGCCATCTTGAATTTCGGACTGCACCCAAAAACACTCGTTCTTGCCCCACAGGAATAACAAACCAAGAAGTTTTGTAAAGATCGGTTCATAAATACGGCCTCTAGCTCATGCCGTATAGACGTTCTGTACAAAAAACTGATTGTACCTACTTTCAGTATAAAATGGCCGCTGGCAACCATCTTGAATTTTGGACTACACCCAAAAACACTCGTTCTCATCCCAAGGTGATAACAAAGGTACCCCAAGACGTTTTGTGAAGATCGGTTCATAAATACAGCCCCTAGCCTGAGCCGTATTGACATGTGCACTTACTGTGTATAAGCAGCACTGAATAAATCAAAGTTCATCTAATTTGCATAATTTAAGAACGAGAAAAAAACCTGTATTATATGTAATGTGTTCATTGTTACTAAACATTCATACAAAGATTTATTCAAATCAGAACTTTAACACAGAAGTTCTGTACAAAAAACTGCTTGCACTAATTTCGGTACAAAATGGCTGCTGGCAGCCATCTTGAATTTTGGACAGCACACAGAAAAAACTTGTTCTCGTTCCACTGTGTTATGCAATTGTGGCCATGTTTGCAACATTACATCAACATTACATGAGGATCATTGGTAGGTGTCCCAGTCCTCAATCACATGAAGTTTCAAAACATCTGAATCCATCAAACAGAATTATAGAATGTCTCTGGAGGCAATATTCCAACCAACAGGAACAAAAAGAGGATGGTTTGTAGAGGGCCTCCTATAGACCATCCTGCCAAGTTTTGGTTCACATCGACTCAGTAGTTCCAGAGAGAAGATGAAAATCTAAATTTTATAGTAAATTTCCTTTCTTATTATACCTACCACAATTGTTTACTTCAGGCTTGCACTACAGTGGAAGTCCCTAACTCGGATAAAGTACTCTCTGTTTTTGTCTTTCCCAAGCAAGTTGGGAAAGAAAAGTGGTGCAAAAGCACCAATAAAAAATCAGCCAAAACTGGGTCGAGTGCAACCGGCGCAGACCCAGTATGGGACGCTCTCTCCCAAGTACAACTCCACGACTTCCGTTGCCAGTGCGCATGTACCGTCTCTAAAGACTCATTCTTTTTGAATCCGTCAACGTTAGAGTTATGTGATCAGCGGGGAGGAAAGATTCTTTACCCGTAAAGAAGACGGGAGGGCCTCCATGTAAACAATTGTCACAGTGGTAGGTATAATAAGAAAGGAAATTTACTATAAAATTTGGATTTCTTATCAACCTACTCACAATTGTTTACTTCAGGCTGAATAGACAAAAGGCTGGAGGGAATCGCATAACCAACCCACACATAACCCCAGTGCACTGGAACCGTGAAGCAGAAGGAAGAGGTCCCGAGGCTTATCAACCATAATGTCGCAATCATTGGTAAAGGACAATGAAAAGAGACATATGAGCCTGTGTGACACACAGACAGAAAAAGGGCAGTAACAGCACAAGGCTGAAACTGACCTTCAAGAAGCCTAATGGCTATGGCAGACAACAGCCTGAGCAGAAGAAAGAGGACCCAGGGCAAAAAGGTCCTCCGACTGCTCCTGCAACTGGCGCAAATAAAAGGTGGAGAAAGTAGAAGCATTTCTCCAGTAGGCTGCCTGCATAACATCCGACAACTTGACAGAGTTAGAATAAGCCCAAGAGGTGGACAGTGCCCGCACCTCAGGGGCAGAAATACGATTGGTAATACAATTGCCAGCTGCTAAACGACCATAAGCCGTACGAATAGCAAGACAAATCCATCGAGAAATGGATTGAGGAGAGATCTTCGGTCGACCCGGAATGAGAGACAGAAAAAAACGTTTCCTGCCTTTCCGTATGAAGCGTGTCCGATCAAGATAAATGCGAATAGCACGGACCGGACAGAGCAAAGGGCGATTACCCTCAACAGAAGGAAGAGCCCTGATACAGATAGGAGGAGGAGTAGTATCTGGTAACTGATTCTTGGCCAAAAAGGAGCAATCAGTGGTAAAAGTAACACTGTTGGGAGAGCTCCTAAAAAAGGCCGGGTCAACCGAGAGGGCGTGAAGCTCACTAACCCGTCTGGCCGAAGCAAATGCCATCAGAAAAGCCGTCTTATATGTGAGAAAATGCATATCCACCTGGGATAAAGGTTCGAATGGCGCTCCCCCCCCCCAAGCAAAGCAGCACCCGCGAAAGATTCCATCGTGGAGTAAGCTGCAAAGTCCGAGGCCTTTTCAAAGAAAAGTGCCGAACAAGCATGGAGAGGTAAGGATTAGTGCCGATACGACGCTTCCCCACATAAGAAAAAGTCTCTGAAAGCATAGACCTGTAACCCTTGATGGTAACAGGCTGGAGACCCCGAGAATCAAACAGATATACCAGAAACTCCGCAATCTGTGAAATCGAAGGATTGGCATAATCAACAGAGTGATCAGCACACCATCGACAGAAGACCTTCCATTTAGCTGCATAAGCTAAACCAGTGGAGTGCCTCCTTGAAGAAGAAATGCACTCCACTGCTCATCTCGAAAAACCTCTACGGAGGAGACAGGACCTGACAAAAGAAATGCGTGAAGGCACAACGAAGTCGGGTCGACGTGAAACCTCCTCGGGCGACCTTGACAAAGAAGGTCGCGACGTAGTGGGAGACGTGCCGGAACCACCGCCATCAGCGAGCGGAGCTGATTGATCCACACCCGCTGAGGCGACAGGGGAGCGATCAGAATGATTCGACAACTGCAGGTTCGAATTTTGGCGAGAACCTGAGGAAGAATCGGAACTGGCAGGAAGGCGTAGCCGACTAGACCGTTCCAATCGAGTGACAGCACGTCCACGGCAAAAGCCAGAGGATCTGGACACGGGGACACGAAAGTGTCCACCTGATGGTTCCAACGAGTCGCAAAGATGTCGACGTGGGGACGTCCCCAGAGATCGCAAAGCGACTGGAACACTGCCCTGTGAAGCATCCACTCGGTGGAAATAACCCTGCCCTGTCGGGACAGGGAGTCGGCTAGGACGTTCAGACGACCGGGAATGTGATGAACAACCACTCCGGCGTGAACATCCTGAGCGAGCAGTAGAAGATCCCGAGCTAACTCATACATCGCAACCGAGTGCATGCCGCCCTGGTTCCGAATGTAAGCAACCACTGTCGGATAGTAGAAGGAACTGGCGATTCGACAGGTGAGGGATCCACTGCCTGAAACTCAGAAGAAGAGCAAGAAGCTCCTTCTGGTTGATGTGTAGAGCTGCTTGATCCTGGTCCCACATCCCGTGTAGGGAAAGACCGAGAGGATCCAACGTCGCACCCCATCCGAGATCGCTGGCATCTGCCGTCAGAACGCGATCGGACGTGGGTAAGTCCAGTGGAATACCCTGCGTAATCCACTGAACATCTGTCCAGGGAAGAAGGTAAGAATACAGAGAGTCCGGAAACTGAAGCACCTGATCCAGAGAATCTACATTCGGCCTCCAACGACTGAGCAGAAAGTGTTGGAGAGGTCTGACATGCAGCCGACCTTGAGGAATGAGATCTGTCACCGAACCGCAGAGACCGATCAGCCGGAGAAAACTCCAGCGGGCGCGGACATGGACTGGGACAGAGTCAGAGCAAAAGCTGAGAGAATCACAGCCTTGGCCTGGGGAACCGCTACCAAATTGAATTTGGTTTGGAAAGACATCCCCAGATGACAAAACGACTAAGAAGGGACCAGGTCCGACTTCTCCTCGTTGACTCTGAATCCTAGCGACATGAGCAAGCTCAACAGAGTGGCGACATCTGACTCCAGTAAGGCAGCATTGGAATGCCTCTGGAGGACATCGTCCAGATATGCCGAAGTAGTCACCCTGGACTGTGTGCGATGGAACGCTATCACATGCGACATCAGGCTGGTGAACGCCCAAGGAGCCAGGTTGAGGCCGAAAGGCATGGCCTTGAACTGGTAAACTCGCCCCAGAAAAGCGAACCTGAGATACTTCCGTGATGCCCGATGCATCGGAATGTGGAAGTAAGCGTCTCGCAGGTCGATGCTGGCTGCGAAATCTCCCTGGTGAATTGATTGGCGGACCGACCTGAAAGTCTCCATGCTGAACTTGGGAGCAATGATAGACTGGACCAGGTTCAGGATACTCAGATCGATAACCGGTCGGAGTCGGCCGTCCTTCTTCGACACCAAGAACAGGCGGGAATAGAAACCCACTGACTGAACGTTCTTGACGACCTCGATCGCCCCCTTTGCCAGGAGATTGGCAATCTCCGTGGACAAAAGTTCCCATCGTAAAACGTCTGAAGGAACCGTGGTTGGAAGAGGCATCCTTGACAGAGTGGGGTGCCGTCGGAAGGATATTCGCAGCCCGGACCGAACAACATCTAACACCCACGGATCGGATGTGATGGTGGCCCAATGGTCTGTGAACTCTGCTATCCTTCCTCCAACCTGGGACGAGTCAAGGTGAGGACCTTCATTTCGAGCCCCGACGAGGCCCGCGAGAGTAGAAACCACCTCCTCTGCTAAATGAAGAATCCTGAGACTTCCCTCGATTCTGCCGACCCCTACCTTTACCCTGTGAGTAAGAAGTAGAGGCGGCGGCAGAAGGACCAGCCTTTTGCTTCACAGAGGAAGCAGAAGGGTACTTGTTAGGCTTGGAACAGCCCTTGCCTCCCCTGGAGGGCTGATCAAGCTGACGAAACAGCAGCTGATCTTTGGAATGACGTAGGACGTCATCCCGGACCGTCGACACAGAACCATGGAAAAGTTTCGGACCTGCCAAAGAAGCAGATCGAAGAGCAGCACGCTGCTCCTCGGGAAGGGATCGTCCTGTGTCCAGCACAGCGTCCCTTCGAACTAATTCCAAATTAACCGTGTTACAGGCATGCGTGTGAGTAAGGTGCATAAGTGCCTTGGACAGCACACGCAAAGGAGCCTGTACCTCGTCAAACTTATCTGGAGGCAGATAAGCAGCCAAAGCTGAGACGACGTGATCTGAGAGAGAAAGCATGCCAAGCATCTCTCTAGATAAGCCCAACATGGACTCCAGAGTCGTCATTGGAATGACGGCAGACTTGAGCTTGGAAAGCCCGAGGGAAGTGGAGTCCTGATCCAGAACCGTCAAAGTCTGGCAGACCGACGGATTGGCGGAATCGTAGGAACGATAATGCACAAGAAGCAAAAAGGTGTCAACCCTGGTGAAGAACGAAGTCTTCAAAGCCTTGGAATTCAGCTTGGAATCCAATGCTGAAAAAGCTTCAACCACCTGTACCGACTGGCACGGTCGAAGGCGCCCAGAAGCAGTTTGCTCCATAGGCTGTTGGCGCGCAACCGATGATCGCGGCCAGGCTGACACTGTCGGCTGGTTAGCAGGTTTGAGATCAGGCAGAAACCCAAACACAAAGTCAAGAGCTGCCCCCAAGTCCGAAGACTGCTGGCCCTCGACCTCAAGCATGTTGGACTCCTCCCCAGAGTTGGAAGACACAGCCCATCGTGGCCAAACCAGCCGACACCTCCCATGGTGTCGGGACACCAGAGGAATCAGAAACCGGCCTGTTTCCAATCCCGGGAGGCGGCGGCATAGGAGGCGCCTGGAAACCACTCATAGCCTCGCTGGAAGCAACAGGAAGGCTCTTAGAATGAACCTGAGTGAGTAAGGAGAGGGCCTCCCTAAGCTCACTGCCCATACCGACCGGTTCGACAGGGGAGCGAACCAGCAAAGTGACTTCACCTCTGACCCTCTTAACCAGCGAAGGGTCACGATCCTCCAAAACACCCGACGCGGGACGACGGGCGGCAGCCGAAACATCTGTAGGCAGACGTTATAGGGGTACGATGCACCCCGAGGATCAACATGGCAAGAACTCTTAAGAGTCACCGCAGACCTCTGCGGGGCAGAAGGTCCAGGCTGCACAAAAGGCGTTGGTCCCCCAAAACTGGCCGTGAGGCCAGAATGAGTAGACGGAAACGCCACGGAGTTCATAGTGTTTCCACTAAGAACATCCGAATCCAAAGACACAACTGTGGTGCTCGACGGCGAAGAGACCACAGAGATGGGTTCGGCCAGCAGCCCCTTCCGACTTCGCCGAGTTGAAGTCAGGGAAGGCTGAGGCCGATATCCCACGTCTACAGTACCGGACATTCCTGCAGTCCCCTGCAGCGAAAAGCCGAGGCCGGCTGAAACTGACGACGAAGCAGACAGACCAGCAGTAGTAGTAGATACGTCGAGAGTCGTTGAGGCTGGTGAAATAGTGGAGAGAGCACACCGGCTCGGCTCCGAAGGAGGAGTCACAACCCTAGTGACAGCCTCAGATGCCGACTGGAGGGGGACCGTAGTCCCGGAACCAGGCACCTCTTCACCAGAACACTCAACGGCTCCCGCAGTATCCACCACAGGAAAAGACTGCACATCCCCCACGGAGGAGGAATAACTCTCACCAGACAAGGTCGGCTCGGGAGGCCCCGAACGACCACGTTCTCCTTTCCCACGGGAGCGGGAGGCACGGACACGAGAACGACACGGTTAACTGACGCCCAGAAAGTGGATGACCATGATCCACAGACACCACATGGCCGCTCGGCCGAACACCCATTACAGGAGGAACAAGATGAATGTACATTGTCCACATGCTTTGGCAGCAGACACTGCCCACAAGGAATTGTCCTGGGCATGATAGAGGTGAGAGGAGCAGAGAAGGTGAAATCAGAAAACAGAACACCCCCCAAGAAGAGAGAAAGGTGACAGAAACAAAGACCCCAGACGGTCGACCGGGAACCACACAACAGGATGACTACTCTCAAAAGAAAGAAGAAAAACTGTAGGAGTGGTACCCCACTAACACCTAACTCTAACACAATTAGAAAATTTTGCAAAAAAAGCATTAACAATAATTGTGAAATAATATAAGTCCGAACCGGATGGCACACGAAATTCGCGCGCGACTCGAGAGAGAACAATTAAATATACATTATGGATATATAATATAAAAGAGAATATAAAAAAAACACTGTTCCTGAGAATACAAAGGATACACTGATGCATAATGAATCAGGAATCATCAAACATCGAGCTGGAGAAACACTGATAAGCATGCAAAAACATCTCAACACGAAGCGGATTATAAAAAGAATGAGTCTTTAGAGACGGTACATGCGCATTGGCAATGGAAGTCGTGGAGTTGTACTTGGGAGAAAGCGTCCCGTACTGGGTCTGTGCCGGTTGCACTCGACCCAGTTTTGGCTTATTTTTTATTGGTGCTTTTGCACCACTTTTCTTTCCCAACTTGCTTGGGAAAGACAAAAATAGAGAGTATTTTATCCGAGTTAGGGACTTCCACTGTAGTGCAAGCCTGAAGTAAACAATTGTGAGTAGGTTGATAAGAAATGTGATTTCCCATAGAGTTTTTCTATAGTAACTATAAACCGCAATTGTGGCCATGTTTGCAACCTGATCAACATTAAATGAGGATCGTTGGTAGAGGGTGTCCCAGTCATCAACCATGCAAAGTTTCAAATCATTTGGCCTTGTGGTTTCAGAGAAGATTTTTCAAAATCCACCAATCAGAATCAAAAAATGCTTCTGGCAGCCATGTTTTTCGATGCATGGTAACAAAAATGAGAAGCATTTGTACAAAACCTCCCATAGACTATGTCTGCCAGGTTTGGTTCATGTCGGCTCAGTAGTTCCAGAGAAGAAGATGAAAATATGATTTCCCATATAGTTTATATAGTAACTATAAGCTGCAATTATTGCCATGTTTACAACCCGATCAACATTAAATGAGGATCGTTGGGAGAGGGGGTCCCAGGCATCATTTATGTGAAGTATCAAAAAAGTTGGCCTGGCAGTTTCAGAGGAGAAGATTTTTGAAAATGCACCAACCAGAATCAAAGAATGCCTCTTGCGGAAATATTTTTCAACTCATGGGAACAAAATGAGGATCGTTTGTAGAGGACCTCTCATAGGCCATTCTTGCCAGGTTTGGTTCATGTCAACTCAGTAGTTCCAGAGAAGATGATGAAAATGTGATTTCTCATGGGGTTTCTACAGTAACTATAAGCCGCAATTGTGGCCATGTTTGTGACCCAATCAACATTAAATGAGGATCGTTGTTAGATGGGGTCCCAGTCAACATTTATATGAAGTTTCAAAACATTTGGCCTGGCAGTTTCAGAGGAGAAGATTTTTGAAAATCCACTAACCAGAATCAAAGAATGCCTTTGGAAGCCATGTTTTTTATATGACGGGAACAAAATGATGATCGTTTATATAGAGGCCCTCCCATAGATCATTCCTGCCAAGTTTGATTCACTCCGTCTCAGCCGTTACGGAGAAGAAGATAAAAATGTGAAAAGTTTATGGATGCCAGACGACGGATGATGACGGATGCCAAGTGAGCTAAAAACGAAGATATCCGACAGCATTTTTGGATCAATGCTGACATGCCCCCATAATGGTATACAAATATTCATGTTAATATTTATATACCATTATGGGGGCACATTAGCATCGATCCAAAAAGGCTGTCAGATATATTTTTTTCTCCATTTCTCGGGTGAATAAGTTAACAGTCTTTTTAAAGCATATTCATATTTTTGAAATATAGCAATTGCCAAACTTTGCATTCCACATCTGGAGGTGGGGGGGGGGGGAGGAACTGTGTGTGGGGGAATAATATATATTCTGGTATTCATCTTACCAAATAATGGTAACCGAAAAGGGTGGGGGTTGGTTCTTAATAAAATAAACCTTACGCTGCGAGATTCGTGCAGTTGTACACATTGCCCTCCCCCCACCCCCCACTCCATGTGAAAAGCAGCACAACACAAACCATGCAGTGTACAGGATTATTTTATTTAGCACCAGCCGCCATCCTTCCAATTGCTATTATTTAGAAAGATGGGTAGCAACATGAGAGGGGCCGTTGGTTGTGAAAGTTGATCGGTTGCTTGACTGTTGAAGCAGAAATGTGCTCTTCCCCTCCAAGAATTGCCAGAGGCAGACAAAACTTGTCAATGATCGCCTGAGAACCAGAAACAAAGCAAGTGGCAGATTATTCTTGCCTGAAGACCCTACCCATCATCCTCTTTCACACTGGTCCTCACCCAACGGAAGACAACTTCAACCAGAACATAAACAAGAGGCTCCAGTGAGCCTGAGGGTGCACACCTGACATGGTAGCCTAAATATCAACCCACAGAATTGATTTCAACAAGCTGCATCTGCTCCTCCTAAGAAAAGCTTATACCAAATATCCAAAGATTCTGACCAGTGGATCTAAAAAAAAAAGAAGATTTTTAAAGAATATTCCTCGTATTGAATCCCACAGAGAGCCCATATATGAACCCAGGGACTTGGCTTTAACAAACTTGAATATTACCCCCCTAAGGATGCTGCACACCAAATATCAAAACATTCTGACTGCTGGATCTGAAGAAGATGATTTTTAAAGAAAATTCCTCATTTTGAACTAAGTTACAATTCGAGCTCCCACAGCGAGTCCAAATATGGACCTAAGTTACAATTCGAGCTCCCACAGTGAGTCCAAATAGGTGCATGGCTTGAACAAACTTGAATCTCACCATCCTAAGGATGCTGCATACCAAATATCAAAACATTCCGACTGCTGGATCTGAAGAAGAAGATTTTTAAAGAAAATTCCTCATTTTGAACTAAGTTATCATTCAGGCTCCCACAGTGAGCCCAAATATGGACCTAGGGACATGGCTTGAACAAACTTGAATCTCCCCCCCCCCCCTAAGGATGCTGCAAACCAAATATCAAAACATTCTAACTGCTGGATTTGAAGAACATTTTTAAAGAAAATTCCTCATTTTGAACTAAGTTATAATTCGGGCTACCACAGTGAGCCCAAATATGAACCCAGGGACTTGGCTTGAACAAATTTGAATCCCCCCCCCCCCCCTAAGTATGGTGCATACCCAATATCAAAAGATTCTGCCTTCTGGATCTTGAGAAGAAGATTTTCAAAGAAATTTTCCTGAAATGCACCAAGTTCAAATTTGGGCTACTATATTGAGTCCAAATATACACCCAGGGAGCCGATTTGAACAAACTTGAATCAGATCCACCCCACAATGTTGCATACCAAATATCAAAAGATTCTGCCTGTTGGATCTGGAGAAGAAGATTTTTTTTCAAGAAATTTGCCTGAAATGCACTAAGTTTGAATTCGGGCTTCTATAGTGAGCCCAAATATGAATCCAGGGGGCCGATTTGAACAAATTTGAATCAGATCCACCCCACAATGTTGCATACCAAATATCAAAAGATTCTGCCTGCTGGATCTGGAGATGATTTTTGAAGAAATTTGCCTGAAATGCACTAAGTTCGAATTCAAGCCTCTATAGTGTGCCCAAATATGAATCTAGGGAGCCGATTTGAACAAACTTGAATCAGATCCACCCCACAATGTTGCATACCAAATATCAAAAGATTCTGCCTGCTGGATCTGGAGAAGAAGATTTTTTAAGAAATTTGCCTGAAATGCACTAAGTTCGAAATCGGGCTCCGATACTGAGCCCAAATATGAACCCAGGGGGCCGATTTGAACAAACATGAATCAGATCCACCCTACAATGTTGCATACCAAATATCAAAAGATTCTGCCTGCTGGATCTGAAGAAGATTTTTTAAGAAATTTGCCTGAAATGCACTAAGTTCGAATTCGACCTTCTATAGTGAGCCCAAATATGAATCTAGGGAGCTGATTTGAACAAACTTGAATCAGATCCACCCCACAATGTTGCATACCAAATATGAAAAGATTCTGCCTGCTGGATCTGGAGAAAAAGATTTTTTAAGAAATTTTCCTGAAATGCACTAAGTTCGAAATCGGGCTCCTATACTGAGCCCAAATATGAACCCAGGGAGCCGTTTTGAACAAACTTGAATCAGATCCACCCTACAATGTTGCATACCAAATATCAAAAGATTCTGCCTGCTGGATCTGGAGAAGAAGATTTTTGAAGAAATTTGCTTGAAATGCACTAAGTTCGAATTCGAGCTTCTATAGTGAGCCCAAAATATGAATCTAGGGAGCCGATTTGAAGAAACTTGAATCAGATCCACCCCACAATGTTGCATACCAAATATCAAAAGATTCTGCCTGCTGGATCTGGAGAAGAAGATTTTTTAATGTTTTTCCCATTGCCTACAGTGTTAAAAAGTGCTGACTCAGCACTTTTTCAAAGTCCTGAAAAAAGTACCTTGTGATCAAACCGATAGGGATTTTTTTTAACCATCCTATTCTACTGGATAAAAGTAAGCTTTATACAAAGTAAGAATTCTCTGCGCCATGTAGTTTTGGAGATATGGCAGTTTTAAGGTTTTTCCTATTTTTAGCTCCCGATGTTCCCGGGGCAATGAAAAAAAATTTTTTTGCATCAATCAACTACTTATGACCCATTATCATCTCATATCAAATTTGGTTCTAATCGACCTCACGGTTCTGAAAATAGAAATTTCAGGCGTGATTAAAATTTTTGCCCATCCCATAACGAAGGCAAATAATGCCCCACAAACTTCTCTTGAACAAACTTGATTCTAAAACTCAAAAGGATTCTGTATACCTCATATCAAGTCTCTGCTACTGGTGGTTCATTAGAAGAAGATTTTCCAAAAATTTAGCCATTTTTTCCCCACCCCTCTGCTCAATACCCACCCCTCTGCTCAATATGAGCCGAAACCTAATTTGCATAAAAATCAAAATGCCCCTATATAACCACTACTTACATGAAATTTAATTAAAATGTGGCCAGCGGTTTAGGAGAAAGAGGCTCAAACACCACCTTCACGCAGGACGAAGGACGACGGACGAAGAGTGATAAGAAAAGCTCACCCTGACTTTTAGTCAGGTGAGCTAACAAGAACGCCAAAGCCTTCTCCCACAGACTGTCCTCCTCCGCTGTCTCCTGCCATAGTATGACCTACGTAAAACTTCAATCCAAACCGTCAGAGCAGGGTCGAAAGGAGGCTTGCCTCAAACCGTCCCTGCATGCAATCATCATCCAATTTCGCAAAAAGCATGTCACAACTGGCTTTCCATATGTTTCAATACACCGGTGGCTGAAAAAAAGATTTTCGATTTAGGTCACATTTTCTCGAACAAAAGTACCGTGTGAAAATCCGACGTAAGAGAGGAATTTTCATATGAAATTCTCAATGAAGTTGATTCGCAAATACCTAGTGAATTATGCTGAATGTATCGAGAATTTCAAATTATGCATCGCAAATAGAAATGCGAATTTGGTTAAATCGAGCCCTGATCTGGCAGATCTCATCTCGTCAATGAGATGGAATACAACACAGATCAATTGACTGTTGTAGTAATTTGTTTATTATATGACCATTACTATTTTAAACTGATCACAACACCTGAAAAATCAAATACAACAAGAATTATATTAGCCAAATAACCATTAACAATTTATGGAATTGGCGAATCGCAAACGCCTGGGAATCCCAAACGAACATGAAACTTAAAAATCAAAACAATGGAGGCAAGACTTTAATTTAAATTGGAATTGCTCTCGATAACACAGATTCTCCTACGTTTTGTTGGATTCACATCTTGAAAATAGTTGTTCAATTGTTATTTTGCAATTGTTCAGCATGGCATTTTCAAATAGACCTCGAATATAATGTTTGTCAACGGAGTTTAATGAGGAGACGCAATCTATATTTTAGAGCTGTAGGTTTTTAAATTTCTTGTTCGGTTTCGGTTTTGGTTTTTCAGGTGGAGTAAAACCTCGGTTCGGTTTTCAGTTTGTTCATGAGGCCAAATAAAATTCAATAAAACTCATTCTTATGTCCGGAGTCATAACTGAATGGCAGTGAAATTGAGAGAAACTCAATGAATGCCCAAAATAAGCTATAATACATGAAGAATCAGGAAGGCCAATATAATAATTACCTAAATATACATAACTTTTAATGTGCTTGGCCGGGGGCGCGGTGGCTCAGTTGGTAGAGGTGCACGCTGCAAGCCGAGAGGTCCTCGGTTCGAATCCCACCTGCGGCAACCGCGTTGTGTCCTTGGGCAAGACACTTCACCCCGATTGCCTACATGGGGGCACGATGACGCTGTGTACTGAGGCGTACTGCACGTCGATGGTGCGCATGTCTTCAACCAATCTAACCCTGCCTGTGCTGCGGTGCAGAGTTCAGAGTTACGATGTTGGAGAGCTGACAGCTGCTCGTCGTTGCTCGGTGGTTCTCTCCGGGTACTCCGGCTTCCTCCACCCGTAAAACTGTCACGGTCACGATTAGCCATTGGGCATAAATATGTGACCTTAAACATCAATAAATAAATAAATAAATAAATAAATAAATAATGTGCTTGGCCATTTTTCGAGGTCTGACACCTACACGCAACTTGAGGAAAGCTGCAAACACAATTAAGGTGAAATGTCAGAAATTCACAGAATGTAGCCTTCCCAGAGTAGTGAGAGTACCCAGACACTGCCAATGGCAGTGTCTGGTTACTCTCACTACTCTGGGATGGCTACAGTCTGTGAATTTCTGCAGCAAGAGAGTATTTAATAAAAATCGAAAAACCTTAATTACGCGATGTCGTCGGTTTCGGTTTTTAAAAAAAAACTAAAAACCGAGGTTCGGTTTCGGTTAACCTATGGCTCTACTATATTTGTCACTTGGTAACAAGCAAATGCAATGTCAACAAAACTCGAGTACGTTTGATTCGCTATATCATTGTAACTGGTTCTCATTTCTCTTTCAGTTGCATGTCGTGAAAAGCTGAACTAAGTAATTGTTTTTACTGAGTTCTGTAACTGGTCATAGAAAAGCAGTGTTCTCTCATACAGTATTAATAAACGCCTCGTGATCAAATGCAATGCATTATGGAATTCCCTGATGTATTTGTGGAATTTTCTGGTTTATTTATAGGTCACTGGTAGAAATGGTCTATTCACATGCACCACGTTTGAGACAGGCATGATAACGATCTGGAAACTTGACACTCGTGTTTTCCAGAGAGCTATATTTGATGGGCAAACTACAGTGGTATTGAGGGGCTATTTGAGGAAGTCAGACTTGGGGCCAAATGCAAATGCATTTAAATGCATTTAAATGGGTGATTTCAAGTATTTGCATTTGCATTTGAATATTTTAGAATCAAGTATTTGCATTTGCATTTGAAAGAAAAAGTATTTGAAATTTCAAATACTTTCCAAATACATTTCAAATACTTTTGTCTTAACTCTATAAATTGAACTTTGCATTTGTTACTCAACAGATTAATTATATCTAGTTTTACACAGTTGGCTGGAAAGGGAATTCCTTCTTGTTAATTAATTTGTTTGTCCAGTCTAAAGAAATCTTGAACTTGGAAGATTACTGTGCTGATAAAGTGTGTTCATACAAACTGTGAAAAGAGGCACAGCATGGTGTAATAAATGACCATCCACTTAGTCTTTTGAATCAACTGAAGTAGCATATTTTTTTATCAGAATACAGTCTTGGGCATAACATAGGTGGAAAGTGGATCAAGGAACACTCATTCAACACTGGGTGAAAAATTATACAGCACAGCTACAAGAGAAATTATATGCCAAGCAGAAGATATTGAATATTATTTTCTGTAACTGAACAAACTGAATTTGTTGATCAGTCATCAAAAGACCATTCTAAGCTTTTGATTTTTTTAGTGGGGATTATAGATTAGGACCCTTGTTATTACTCGTTTGTGTTGCTGAAATAAATTTATTATTTGATAGAATGTAATCAATCCACAATGGCCGTGCTAGGGCCGAGATAGCAATACAAAAATGTTTAATAAACACTGAAAGAAAGATTTAGTTGATTTTTAGTTTTATTTTCTTTAACTTGTCAGAATGTATTTGAAAGTATTTGATAAGTATTTGAATTGATTTTCAAATGCATTTGCATTTGAAAAATTTCAGCTGCATTTGCATTTGTATTTGCAATTGAAAATTTGAAAAGTATTTGCATTTGCATTTAAATACTTTCCAAAGTATTTGACCCCATGTCTGGTGGAAGTCACATAATATTTTTGGCAATGCATGTAGGTATTGCTTATTGGGGTGCCAGTATAAAGCTAATTTTTTATAAACACTACTTTCTAAATTCTCCAAAGGATTACGAGTGAAATATGTTTTAAAAAGATACATGTATCGCTATTCAAAACTTTTCTTGAAAGCTATTCACAAGTACAGTACGGCCATCATGGACTGGTCACTTTACACAGGTGGGCAATATTTCCATGCATGCAATAATATTAGATTCCAAATACTAATTATAGGAATAATCATCAAAAATGTAATTAATCTGGCATTTCATTAATTAAAAATTTGCTGCTGATGATTTTTATTACATGTACGTGGTAAACGCATGCATGGAAATCGCTGCCCACGTGTGACACAGCATTTGATTCATGCCATAATATTACTCGGATGCTTAACGCCCATTCAGATATGATCTTACATGACAGTACAGTCACTGCTGACTGGTCGTAATCCACACATGGGCAGTAATGTACATAAAAATCATCACATTTATTAATTAATGATGCACCAGCCATGGTTGTACCTGGTTTTTCATTAATTAAGGCCACACAAAGTAGATGAAACTAGATCTTCTGTTTCTCAGGCCATTATTTGTGAAATTGCATGCGGGCGAGCGTTTTTTGTTATTTTATTTTTTATTTCAGTAATTTCTTCTTTGCCATCAAAAGTTCATGTTCTTGGTTCAAGTTTTAGACCTCATAATCTACAGAATAGCATGGGTAGTGGTGTATTTCATCCCTTGAGTGCTAGAAGGCTTTGCAATGCCAAAGCATTGCAAAGCCTTCTTGCACTCGAGGGACAAATTCATCAATTTTTTTAACTTGGGTAAAATATTAGACATAAACCATTTAATTTTTATTTTTTCAAGTTTAAATTGGTTATAAAAAGAGAGCATGCGGCAGCCAAAAGGACCATGCGGGAGGGCCCGAGAAACAGATTTTTTATTTTTTTAGGCCTAAATTTTATAAGATAATTCCTATACTTAGAGTTTGAAATCTAATATTATTGTCTCCATGGAAATATTGCCCACCCATTGGGAAGTGACCAGTCCACGACAGCCATACTGTGAACTTTCTTACACATAATCAAGATGTCAGGGCTGGGCGCAATTTAACTGTATTTGCATCATCATTCGCATAGCATTTCGCTAGTCAAACTCCAAATTTTGTTGTTCAATAAATATCAAAGTTAATATTCATCAACAGCTGATCAATTTTCCAAACAAATAGCAAATTACTTTTCAAAATTTTCAAATTAAATCGAGCCCTGTTTCATGTGTGGTGTTCGTAACACATTTCCTGTTGTACAGGGCTTCTGCGACCCTGTTTTGAGGTCTGTGAACAGACCCATTCCCAAAACCAATTTTCCCCAGTTGGCGAGTGCAATGCATAATGTTATGCACTTGAATAAAAATGTGAGTGAATATATCTGTATAAATCATGCATAATGACAGCTGACGCAAAAAAAAAAAAAACAGTGCCATTGTTAAGCATCGCAGCATATCATTCAGTTTTGTTGTTTATTCCTATGTCGACGTTGTCTTTTCCAAGCACTTCAGAGTTGTCTCTTTGTAGTGTGTATTCTAATAGAATTCTCTCCCCTGATTTGCAAAAATTCTTCAGAGTGGAAGTACAATTGTGCTCTGCGAACCATCGATCTGGCTGTTCGATTTGAATTCATACTAACTTCATTACTTGGCAGCTCTGATCATTTCTTATAAATTCTTAAGAATTATATATTTTTGACAATTGTTACCACAAATTCTATAAAGTAAGGTCAAAAGTAGAATCAGCAAAAAATCACGAATGGTTGGAGCTGCCAAGTATCAATTTATATTATCACAAATATATAACCGACACCCGTCGGTGACAGCTAACATTACGGAAAGTGTATCCAGGCATGAATTTGTTGCATTTTACGAGGAAGAAATACACCTTTTCCTCATGACTTTCACCAGTATTTTTGCAGTCAGAATGCCTGGCCACTCAAAAATTCCAAATTTTGCGACGACAATTTCCAGGGGTTATATTTTGGGTGTCTACAGGGGCAGAATATGGGACCCTTTCCCAATGGTATTTTGGCAAGATTTTTCCCAATTCAAACCAAAAATTTCCTAATCTCAGTACTCATTCAAATAAAAATTTAATTCTTGAAGGTCTAATTTTGACTTTCACCACTTTTACAGCAACAAAAATAGGTGCCGCAGCAGGAAGTTTTTAGATACGTTTGCAAGTTACATCTGGGGAACCTTGTCAGTTGTTTCTAGGCAAGACTTGGCTGCCTACATCGGCAGCCAAGACTTGCCTAGACACAACTGCAAAGCCACAAAATGTAGACTATCACATAAATATCTCATCTTTAATAGTATAGGAACAATTTATTTGATAGAGATTACAGAGACTGATCATTATTTAGTTTAGTTTAAACAATATTTTATTTCAAATTGATCATTATTTCATGCGACTGTTTGTTATAAAATGCATTACATGTACATTTTGTACTATACATGTAGTAACATCTGTATTAATGTTCTCAGTTCAATATGAAGGTAACCAGGGCTTATATTTCGTCTAAATTTGTGAGAATCCATTTGGATTCTCGTGAAAATGGTTGCGAGAATCCATACCTACTATGAGTGTCCCAGGATCCCATGACACCACCAAGGTTGAACCACTGTTGTATACTGATAACACGTTAACCTTTTACCCAACAAACCTTTTTAATTTTTAAAACTAAATTTGATAATTTTTAAACAATAAATAATACATAAATGATAACATAATTAACTGAACAATATTTACCAATAAAATCTTACAAATATAGCTGTCGTTGGAACCGGCTCAATGAGCCGGTTCCAATGACAGCCATATTTGTAAGGTTTCATTGGCAAAGTGTCAGGATATTTAAGGTCATGTTAGCCTTCTATTGGTTAATTTGTTGCCGCTGTGTTAGTTAAAGGGTTAAATTGACTCAATTTTTTTCCACGTGAATCCCAGCAGAGGTGCAGCGAGAATCTACATGGATTCTCGCCGGTTTTACTGCGCGAATCTTTGTGCGAATCGATTCTCGGATTCTCGTCGAAATATAAGCCCTGGGTAACATTTCTTATTCTTTATGTGTTTCTTCTCCCAAACAAATTCCCAATTGGACCCTTCATAACGTGAATTTTCCCAATTGCATGGGTCCCGGACCCTTTCCCAAAGAGGGCAGAAGAATCACTGATTTCCCCAATATCTAAAATATTGATTATTGTTACACAATGTCACAAACACATTTTCAGTTTGTCAAGTTAATTTTGTAATTTAGTTACCTCCATTGATGTTTCTCTCCAATGTTCATTGCAATGTACATGTAAACACTGGGGTTGATTCACTCTCGGCACAGCACAAATTGTAACAAAGTTATGACGTCACTTGTACCGGTGAATCAACCAGGACAGCTCAGTTGTAAGCGAAAGTAAACAAAAAATGATGGAGTCGCATTGAAACATTGTCTGTCTGTCAGACATTTTGTCGAATGACGTCACGGCACAAATCTTGCACCACCTCGCGAGGAGGTGTAAATTTGTGCCGGTCGGCACAGTCCCGTCACATGTTCTGTTCGTGGTTGATTGTGGGGAATCCCTGTTCCGTCACAGTTTGTGCTGTGCCGAGAGTGAATCAACCGGGCCCCATGAGAAACAAATCAAGGGAGGTAACAAATTGAAAAATGAACATTAAATAATAAATGTTGCAGGCGTATCAGTAAACAAGGCATCATACAACTTCACAACACACATTAACAAGAAAGTTATTATTCAATTAAGACACAAAGTATGTGTATTCAGTATATTCCTGGTTAATAGAGCCAAGTGTATTGTATTCTTACAAAAAACGTATTAACACTATTTACCGGAATGAACCACAAACTTCACAAGAGAACAATATCATGTGGTTGTATCGTTAACAACAACGATCTTTTCCCCCATCCAACCTCCAAAGATGCAAATATTATTTTGGCTGATATTGCCAAGACTAAACATGCATACCTGAAGAACGTATGTGGTATTAAGCTTTCGTAAATGGTGATTCATCAATGAAATATCTTAAAAATACTCAGCTTGTCAAGAGTTAATTAGTGATGAACTTATTATCAGTGTCAGTCATCGGCATCAGCCAATAATGGGGTAATTGGCAAATCATCGGCATCAGCAGAAAAGGGCATTCTTTGCCGATAGGGTTGCAATGGTTGTTACAAGGTCAAAATAAACCGTTTTTTTTTACTCACAGCCATATCATCAAAAACAGAGTTTACATGAGAAACTTCTTAGGAATGTGTCAATACAGAGAAGACCACGTAATTGTATATCTCTTAATTGAATAACCCTGTTCACTGAATATAATTTCCAAACACTAAACCATTTACCAGACTTTCAGTACAAATTTGACCTCTTATTTGAATATGGGTTATAGAGCAAACTCCTGTTAACTGAATAAAAAAAAATCCTGTAATGTGTCAAGAAATTATCCTGACAGTCATCAAATACCCAATGTTTAGAGACTTATTTCACATAAGTGCATCAAATATAGGCATTTATTCTATTATATCTTGTTTGACAGAGCTCCATGAGCTCTGTCAAATAAGATATAATAGAATAAATACTCAGTTTATCTCTAGAATACAGGAAAGTGACCAAATCCCTGTTAACTGAATAATTCTCACTGACAAAGTGGCTATTCAATTAACAGGGTGCAACTGTACTATTGAATCCAGAATTCTGTGAGTTTTAATATTCTATGAATAATTTAAAGCTTAGCCACAATTTCAACTTGTCACACAGTCATGTATGATTCTTATTACATGGAAATCCCAGTCCAGTTTCTAAAGTTGAAACATCGTTGTTTAAAATTGAGCTTTCCTATATTAGTCCATTTGAAAATCGCAAGATTCTGTCCCACCATGGAACACGATGCACACTGAAGTATTGTTTGTGTACACAATGGCAAATGGCCTGGAAGGGTTATCATTTGATGTGGAAAATTCTCATTAAAACAAATAGTGCCAGACAGTCGGTGCTGATTTCATTTTTGATTTATTTATAAGTACTGTAATACGCAAAAAAATCTGGAGGGAGACAAGTGAAGTAAATTATACAAGGCAGCTTTTTTTAAAACAATACAATGTGTGTGTTCCATGGTGGAGCAGAATCACGTGATTTTCAAAATGGAAAGGTCTATTGTAAAGGTACATATTGAATATTGGGCTTTTGGCCAATATGGGAAGAAAGGAATAAGTCGGATTTACCCCGGGTCAGGACAGCGTCTGTCGGTCTGTGTACGGGTTACCACAGGATCGCTATGAGTTTTAAATATAAGGGATTTAATCTTATTGGGGGAAAATGTAGTATTCCACGCAGAGAGACATTCAATCTGACACAGGTGATTCCATTCTCTTACTGAGGAATGGACTGCACAAAACGATCAGATAAATTGTCTGGGGGAGTCGATTTGGTGGCAAGTTTACAGTACGTGCCAAGTGTATTACGTCTCAAACACTCAACGCGGTGGTCGTTTTTTAAAAAATCACCGGCAGACACCGTGTCACACGGTGTAATTATGAATGAATAAATCACCGTGTCCATACCGCGTTCAAGGGTGAAAAAGATTAGTGACTTTTTTTTACACTGGAAGTCTCGATTACCAATAAAACAATGTGCTCCCGTAACTCTTTTGAAGTGCCGCCGGAGATAAAACAAACTTGAAAATTAAAACATAAAATTAAAAGACACGTGGATATTGTTTCTGACACCCTTCCCTCCACCGACAGACGCCGTTGTGGCCCATTTGCAAACGCCGTGGGAAACGCATGTAAACTAGATTTCTGATCATATTGTGGGTTTCAGAAATCGGCTTTTGAGCGAGTTTGTGGGCCGGTTGAGTCTCGTCAGCATTTAAAAAAAACTTTAAAAAGATTTTAAAAAAGCAATATTATTCAACCTCTAACGTGTGATCAGAATGAAAATACTCAGACTGAGGCAGTGTAGGCAGAAATCTCACATGCAATTGAAATCGGAAATAAAAATAAAAAATATCATGACTGACACAATGTTGACATTTGACGCTGCGTGGATCCGAAAAGTTCTATTAATTTATCGAACGTTCGGTGACATTAAAGTTAACTTTACAGACAAAATGGAAACACAAGAACAAGGGTTAAATCCATAACCGTAATTCCAGAGAAAACACAGAGTAGGCTACATGTACTTAAAGGAACCGAATTCACCCCCCCCCCCCCATATTTATTTATTTATTGGTGTTTAAGGTCACATACTTATGCACAATGGCTAATCGTGACCGTGACAGTTTTACGGGTGGAGGAAGCCGGAGTACCCGGAGAGAACCACCGAGCAACGACGAGCAGCTGTCAGCTCCCCAACATCGTAACTCTGAACTCTGCACCGCAGCACAGGCAGGGGTAGATTGGTTGAAGACATGCGCACCATCGACGTGCAGTACGCCTCAGTACACAGCGTCATCGTGCCCCCATGTAGGCAATCGGGGTGAAGTGTCTTGCCCAAGGACACAATGCGGTTGCCGCAGGTGGGTATCGGACCTCTCGGCTTGCAGCCTGCAACTCTACCAACTGAGCCACCGTGCCCCCCCCCCCCCCTTTTTCAAATCGACAAAAGTAAAAAAAAAATTGAAACAAGTGTGTGGAGACGTAAATGGATGTGAACAGATCAACACTTGCACAAGAATAGACCTGGTCTGTGCGTGTAAATCCTCTGCGCATCAAACTGAGAACGAAAAGTATTAAAGCCTTCAGTCTTAACTCCACCCATCTTTTATTTTATGGAAATATAGCCTATGGTATCTTGCGTTTGTGGCAGTAAAATTGACGAGCACTTTTACTCAGAAATCCCTGGTAGCTAAGAGAAGCAGAGTATTTCAAGGTCTATCAATGAATGTCATAAAGGATTCAGCAGGATAAGTCCCCCCCCCCTCTCTCCCTCCCAACAAAACGTCCTCCAATACAGTTTGGAGCCATACAGGCCTACTTTGCCCCGGGTCCTGAGTTTCGGTTAAAAGTGAAAATGAAATCATACATAGGCTTAATTTTTTTTTTCAATTCAGAAAATGATTGCCCGATCCTGGGCAGATTCAATTATTTTTAGTCGAGTTGTGACGAAGTCAAACTCGACTTATAGTTTGGTGAATGGCGGGCGGGCGGGGTGGGCGTAAACAATTGGTTTCCGGATGATAACTTGATAGTGGTTCAACTCACATTCATTAAACTTCATACGTAGGTTGGTCTTGGTGGGAGGAAGAACCCTATTGATTTTGGACATGCTACGTCGAAGGTCAAGGTCACAGTGACCTTGAACGCAGTAAATCTTAAACAATTGGTTTCCGGATGATAACTTGATAATGGTTCAACTCACATTCATGAAACTTCATAGGTAGATTGGCCTTGGTGAGGGGAAGAACCCTATTGATTTTGGACTCGCTACGTCAAAGGTCAAGGTCAACGTGACCGTGAACTGATAGTAGTTCAACCTACATTCATGAAACTTCATAGGTGGGTTGGCCTTGGTGCGAGGAAGAACTCTATTGATCTTGGACTCACCAGATCAAAGGTCAAGGTCACAGTGACCTTTAACATAGTATATCGCAACAATTGGTTTCCGGATGATAACTTGATAGTGGTTCAACCTAGAGTCATGAAACTTCATAGGTGTGTTGGCCTTGGTGCGAGGAAGAACCCTATTGATCTTGGACTCACCAGGTCAAAGGTCAAGGTCACAGTGACCTTGAACATAGTATATCGCAACAATTGGTTTCCGGATGATAACTTGATAGTGGTTCAACCTAGAGTCATGAAACTTTACAGGCGTGTTGGCCTTGGTGCGAGGAAGAACCCTATTGATCTTGGACTCACCAGGTCAAAGGTCAAGGTCACAGTGACCTTGAACATAGTATATCGCAACAATTGGTTTCCGGATGAGAACTTGATAGTGGTTCAACCTAGAGTCATGAAACTTCATAGGTGTGTTGGCCTTGGTGCGAGGAACTGTTGTCACAACTCGACATTGGGTCGGTGATCCTGAGCGGCATTTTTTAAAAATGATTTCCGGAAAAACATGTCTGTAGACTCTTAAATGGAAGGAGCTCGGTCCAACGAGAGCTCACGACCTGAGCAATAATAATTAAGTTGATGCAAAAAAAAAAGAAGATTTTTTTCAGTTGGGCTTGTTTGGGCTTATTACAGATCTATCTGTTTAACCTACCAGTGAATGCAGCCAAGGGTTAACTAATAATTAAATGATGAAAACTGCTTTCATTTTCAAAAGTGGGGTTGGGCAAAAAAAATGTATCTGAATTGCCTCCCCCCCCCCTTTACTGTTAATTGGTAAAATTATTATAAAAAATAAACAAATAAAAAGGCAGCCATGTCCATCAGTGATATCCAAATTACTTCAAACAGAAGTTATTTCCGCAACAGCAGAAGATCAGAAATCAGTCAAAAGCCAATTTTACGGTTGTGGGTTCTCTCACCACAAAGTCAGCTGTTTGGGGTGAATCGATATTCTGATCGGACATGCATTTCTGAGTTAAATGGATAAAGAAACGCGCATTCGAATGAAAGAAAAACAGTGATCGTATGTTTTGACTATTTAGTCATCAATATCATATGAAAGAACACAGTGTGTTTTTTAAATACGAGGGCATTATTTTTTCACAACTTCCAAACAACACGTGTTTGAAAAGTCAGCCATTTTATCGTGTGAATGCTTTTCGGTCCGCTCAGTTCGCCCCGCCGGGTTAAATTAACGTAATATAACTTAGTATTTTGGTCTAGAGGCTTTGAAACGAATTCTTGAGGCGTTCAAACTGAAGTATGTCCCCAGTGTGCTGTAAGCTTTTTTTACAGAACCTGAGCACACCGTGTGAGTGGAAACAATCAATACTTACCCCTCGTCTAATCGCAGCCACTCAGTGTGTACTATTGGCAAATTATGGATAACAGCCTTGCTTTGAAAACACAGACATGAAATTTAGAATCAGGCTTTTTTTTCTTCAACTCGAGAAAGAGTTCATTGAATTTGGCAGCTGATAATTTTGACACTTATTCCCAATTAATCGACTATGTAAAAATGAGTCACACCTCAACATCCTTATAGAGTTAGCACATATAACAATAATAAATAATTCTAGTAGTTTGTTCAGCAATTAAAACCAGTGGCAATAATCTTTTTAATAAGACAGTCACCACAATAGGATTAATGATCAGAAGTTTAATCAAACAGCCACAGATTATTGTATAAACCTTATGTTATTCTTAATAGCCTATTGATATAGACGGTTTAGTTCGAATTTTGCTTCAAAACAGAATCGCTTGACAATAAGACTCTGGCAGCCAAAAACGTTTGAGATGAAGAGAGAAAGATGAACTTATACCAGAACTGTGAAAACCCGTTTAATCAGAACCACGGAATACATATACTAGTAGCCAGTTTATGATGGGTGGGGTTGTGTCATTCCCCCCCCCCCCCCCCAAGAACCACAGGAATGAGGCCGGGACGACTACAGCCCTCCGTTGCCACAGAATTGATATGCCGCGGGGGGGGTGGGGGGGGGGGTGGGGGGGGCATTGCACAGTGATGACCCATGTAGAATATTGGAGGGGTAGGAATAACCCATTACGTCCAGCCATTACCGAGGCGATTCACAATGGGGCCACCTCATATAAAAGAATTTGCTTGTACACTTATTTGTTATCATGAGGTGTCCAGCAACCTGGCGGCTCATAGATAGCCTACCATATGGCCTGTTATCTGAAAATTCGCTTGATGTTCCAACAAGCTTTTTGTCAAATCCCTCATTGGGTGGAGGGGGAGGGGGGGGCGGGTTGTGTCAAAATCGGAAAGTGGTCGGAAAATTGACCATGGCGATGTTGAGAATGGAGGGAGGGGCTGGTGAACAAATTAATGGCGCCGATAGGGCGAGGGTAAGGTTTCCGCCAATGAATATAATTCCCCCCCCCCCACCAGCAGCACCCGACTGAGGGAAGCCTAGCTAGATGCCCTTGGCACAAGGTACAGATTAAGAATCTTAGTCGGGGTGAAATTTATTTTTGGCCGGCAGTGTAGACCCGAATGACTTTCCAAAAAAAGGAAGATGGGGGGGGGGGGGGGAGTAGGCCTACGCACAAAAGTTTAATTGGCCTACCGATGAGATTTTCCTTGCCCCCCCTCCACTGATTTGCAATGCATCTGGGCCAAAACAGAACAGACCCCGTGATGCTTCTTATCACTGTTAGTTATAACGTGCGGCAAAACCATTAAATGACATGGTTGGACGGGGGATGCTCAAGGGGGCAGCTCTCAAGAAATTAAGTTCTGGCATGACCTCAGAAGCTCGGCCGTATTTCCACCGGGTGGTGGGGGTGAAATGTGACGTTTCAAGAAAACGTTTTACCCGAGGTTGTCAAATGTCGACGTGTCTCCGATATTACGGTCCCGTCCCTTAGATCATTTTTCTGAGCCACCTTAAATAGGGCCTATTGATTTTAGTTGACATTTTATGTTTAGACAAAGAGTTATTATTATTATTTAGGATCTAGACATGGAAGTGCTCATTTACATGAAGGGTCTACCATAAAATGGCGAAAAGAAAGACAGTGGGGCAAATAGGGACACTCACAGTTCGCCGAGGGAACGGCACCGTGGTACCAACTCATCTCAACTCGCCTGTCTTTTGTTTCTGTTTCTGCCTTTTAACGGCTACAGATTGTTGGGATTTAAACAGAAAAAAAATCTCCACGCTGCACTTTTTTCCCTCACACCGCCAGAATCACATTTCAAAACTGCAGTTGAGAAACGAGTCAAACCCAGAGTCCAGGTTGATTTAATAAATAGAATTTCGATGGGTAAACTTACCAAATGCATAAATAATATTTAGGTAGGCTAGTCTGGGTTAGACAACAGAATGCGTACACAGTTTTCGTACCAGTCAAAGAAAACATAGACTCTGGGTTAGCGATTTGTTTTATTTCAAGCATTTTCAATTTATTTATATTTTCTTCATGTGACAAAATATCGAGAGAATATAACCACGTGTGAATTTTTTTGTGAATTGCGAGTTGACAGAAGCACATACTCTTATTATTATTACATACTCAAAGCGTCACGGTTGAACACCGGGTCACAACAATACCCATGTATAAATCCTTTGTTTTCTCAAATTTAATTAACTACTGTTTTCACGGAACAAAGATTTGATCTTCATAATCCTTTTCATGCCACGCCACGGTGTTAAAAAATCAACACCGTGTGACACCGGCTGAAAAATGCGATTTTCACTCAGCACGGGGGCGGGTGATTGGGACGTAATACACTTGGCACGTACTGTACCAGGAACCAAGAAACACAACCCCACATTGAGATTCTAACTGAAACTTTGCAGGGTTTGATCAAGTTATTCACGCATTTTCATGGAACTTAAAACATCGGCAGATCATTAGATTTTTAACATCGGCCGATGGTTCGTTTACCATATCGGTCCATCACTAATCTCTTGAGTTAAATTTAGATGAATTTTTCATCAAATCTGGTCATGGCTGCTTCACAGCAGCCATGACCAGATTTGATGAAACATATCTTAAAAATACTCAGTGGGTTAAGAGTTAATGTCAACATTGAATCAAAACTTCAAAATCTTTACAGGGCCCAAACCCACTGGTATTAAGTGTGTTGTTACAAGGTCGTACATGTAAATATGATCACGAAATTGCTTTGAGCTCACAGTACTATACCTACCTTTATCAACTTCCCTTCATCATTGCGTTTATATTCTGTGATTGTTTTATAACCTGTTTCTCTGTCATAATCTTCAAGTGATGGCGGCAGAACACCTACCAATAAATAATATATTTTCAAATTTCAAGAATGAATAGCTACATACATCTCATACTTTTAACTTTTTTACATGTTAACCCTTTACCTAACAAATTGGGTGCATCGGCCCGGGTAATTTGCAAACAAAGCAGCTGAAAATTTTTTTTCAAAAAATTTCAACAAAACCATATCGTGTAAAACCCTCATTGAAACGAATGCGTTATTTATTACATGTATATTATTATTAATTATCATTACATGTAGGAAACAAAATTATAAATTTGTTTCAGCAACAAAACCTCGAAAAAAAACAATAAATGGGTTTCAGGAAAGTTCACAACTGCGTTTCAACTTCCAATTTTTGGCCTACTGTGATTGCACCTACAGTAAAACCTGTCTTGAGAGACCACCCCTAGGTGCAGCCAAAAGCGGTCTCTCAAGACAGGTGGTCTCTCAAAAGAGGTGAAGAGTTTTTTGGAAGGCAAGCCATCAGTTGAGTTATACAGTTCCTTGACAATGCTGTATATGGGTGAATTGAAACACTAAAACAATGATTTGCATTTATTATTATTTTATTAAATTAATTTGTTTTATTTATATTTCAGGTTCAAGTATTTTTTATCATTTTATTTATTACATTAATAAACAATAAAATATCATGAAAATGTGTGCATGAGTACACTATGTAAAAACATGATCATATAAATTATAATAAATTACTGTTTTGTGTATTAAGATCATTTTTCTTATGTATATATATATTGTTATTCATATTTAAATTAATTTGTTTTATATTTCAGATTCAAGCATTTTTTATCATTTTATTCATTACATAAATAAACAATAAAATATCATGGAATGTGTGCATGAGTACACTATGTAAAAACATTGTTTTAGTTTTGTGTATTATGATCATTTTTCTTATGTAAATATAATATACATTTGCAATATATAAAGATTTTTGTAATTTTGAATAAAACATTCACGTACAAGTTTTGTTGTTATTCCTATTATTTGAATAAAAGTCATAAAGCTATTTTGTTGTCATTCATTCTTTCTTTAAACAACCCCAAATATTTTTATACTTTTCTGTTTCAAGGGATGTGACCACAAAGCTACGAGTTGAAAACCCCTTGAAAAATTTTCTTGTTGGGGTAATTCACTAATTGGGAGGAGAGAAGTTGAAGTGTTAACGAAAAGAGGTGACTTATGCTTTCAAATTCCTTGCCCATTTTAGTGGAATTTCTCAATGAAATGTAAGATGATTCACCTGGTTAAATTAAGTGATGCGTCGGTCATTATCAAGTTGCTACGTACCCATACATTGAAAAAGGGTACAAATCAAAATTATACCATGTTTGTACACAACATTCACATGTGCACGAAAACGTGCGGAAAGCAACGACTCAAAAACAAAACACACCGGACAATAGTTTAAATGGAAGCTAACACTGTTTGTGTAAATTCGTAGCAGAGTGCCCATTGCCATAAAGTGACGAAGGAATTGATCTCCATAGAAGTAATAAGTACGACCAATACCCAAATTTGTGTCGCAAAATATGATGTTGTAAAATACCGTGGTGTTTTATAACAATATATTTTAATCACGATTATATGAAGAACTACAGGGATGTAAACATGGGTCAACTTCACCCTGGGTCAACTCGCTCCATCTGACGCAATTTCGTATTATAATTTTATGGATTTGTACAGCCATCTCGTGAAAGAAGTACAAACCCATAAAATTATGTTACGAGTAGCATCCAAACTAGAAAAACTGTGAGCACTGCTCACTAAATGATACCACCCACTCCCACCAAGAAGCATTTTACAACAGTAAAAGTGTTTAATGTAGAGAGCGCAAACACTGACACCAATGTTTGAAAGTTTCACTGAAATCCATTCACTAGTTTAAAAGAGGTTGTGGATAGTAAATGTCAACAACCAACTCCCCCCACCCCCACGCAAGCTTGAATTAACAAAGCCCATTTTTAAATATGGGAAACCCTAAAAATGAAAATATCTGAAAACAAAACAGGAGGTGCACATCTTCAATATATGTAAAAGAATGTCTGAAAGTTTCAATGAAATCTGTTCAATGGTTTAAGAGGAGTTGCTTATAGCAGATCTGTACTGAATGTCAATTGAATTTGACAAAGTTCATTTTCAATATGGGAAACTGTAAAAAAGAAAATATCTGAAAACAAAATAGGTGCACATCTTCAATGTATGTAAAAGAATGTCTGAGAGTTCCAATGGAGTTTGTTCAATGATTTAAGAGGAGTAGCGGATAGCAGATCTATACCCCTCCCTACTAAAACCTGAATTGACAAAGACCATTTGTGAATATGGGGAACTGAAAATATGAAAATATCTGAAGGGAAAATAGGAGGTGCACATCTTCAATGTATGTAAAAGAATGTCTGAAAGTTTCAATGAAATCCATTCATTGGTTTAAGAGGAGTTGCGGATAGTAGATGTGTACATCCCTAAAGCATAATGGATGGATGGACAGATGGACAGACATCGAAATATGAAAACATCTGAAAGAAAAATAGGAGGTGCACATCTTGTATGTAAAAGAAGGTCTGTGAGTTCCAATGGAGTTTGTTCAATGGTTTAAGAGGAGTAGTGGATAGCAGATCTATACCCCTCCCTACTAAAACCTGAATTGACAAAGTCCATTTTTGAATATGGGGAACTGTAAATATGAAAATATCTGAAAAGAAAATAGGAGGTGCACATCTGCAATGTATGTAAAAGAATGTCTGAAAGTTTCAATGAAATCTGTTCAATGGTTTAAGAGGAGTTGCGGATAGCAGATCTGTACAGAATGTCAATTGAATTTGACAAAGTTCATTTTTCAATATAGGAAACTGTAAAAATGAAAATATCTGAAAAGAAAATAGGAGGTGCACATCTTCAATGTATGTAAAAGAATGTCTGAGAGTTTCAATGAAATCTGTTCACTGGTTTAGGAGTTGCGGATAGCAGATGTGTACCCCCCCCCCCCCCCCCCCCCAAAGCGTAACGGACAGACAGACATTTTAACAATTGGTACTTATGTGGCTATTTTTATAGGACTACAATAAAATGCATGTCCATTATATTAAAACAAGTGATTTTTGGGAAAATGTTTGGGGTGGTAGCAAACCCTGACCCTACCCTTTACTGACCCTAACCCTACTCCCCTCACCCCCAATTCTAAACCCCACCCTAGACTAATGAAAATTCATTATGTGCCTAGTCTATTTTAAATAAAATGCATGTCCATTGTATTAAAACAACTTTTTGGGTGAAAAATTTTTGGGGTGGTAGCAAACTCTAACCCTACCCTTTACTGACCCTAACCCTATCCCACCCCAACTCTAAACCTCACCCTAGAATAATGACATTTAACTATGTGACTAGTCACATAAATTGCGGTAGTCACCTTACCCCCATTTGTACCAACAAATAGCCACCTAAACCCTATATGTCTGCCTGCACGTACAGACATACTAAGTCCATTTCAACGCATGAGAAAGAATAAAAAATAAAAATACCTGAAAACAAAATAAGAGATGCACATCTATAATCTATATAAAAGAATGCCTGTGAGTTTCAATGAAATTCGCCCACTGGTATAAGAGGAGTAGCAGATAGCAGGTGTGTACCCCCCACAAAGCATCACAACAATTTGGCTAAGTTCATTAAGACCTTTGGGACAGAGTAAAAAAAAAAATACCTGAAAGTAAAATAGGAGGTGCACATCTAGAATGTATATAAAAGAATGCCTGAAAGTTTCAATGAAATCTGCCCACTGGTTTAAGAGGAGTAGCGGATAGCAGATGTGTACCCCTCAAAGCATAATGGATGTATGGACGTACGGACGTACTAAGTTCATTTTGCCACATGGGATAGAAAAAATAAAAATGCCGCTCAGGATCACAGATCCAATGTCGAGTTGTGACCTTGACAAGTCCAAGGTCAATAGGGTTCTTCCTCGCACCAAGGCCAACACACCTATGAAGTTTCATGACTCTAGGTTGAACCACTATCAAGTTCTCATCCGGAAACCAATTGTTGCGATATACTATGTTCAAGGTCACTGTGACCTTGACCTTTGACCTGGTGAGTCCAAGATCAATAGGGTTCTTCCTCGCACCAAGGCCAACATACCTATGAAGTTTCATGACTCTAGGTTGAACCACTATCAAGTTATCATCCGGAAACCAATTGTTGCGATATACTATGTTCAAGGTCACTGTGACCTTGACCTTTGACCTGGTGAGTCCAAGATCAATAGGGTTCTTCCTCGCACCAAGGCCAACACACTTATAAAGTTTCATGACTCTAGGTTGAACCACTATCAAGTTATCATCCGGAAACCAATTGTTGCGATATACTATGTTCAAGGTCACTGTGACCTTGACCTTTGACCTGGTGAGTCCAAGATCAATAGGGTTCTTCCTCGCACCAAGGCCAACACACCTATGAAGTTTCATGACTCTAGGTTGAACCACTATCAAGTTATCATCCGGAAACCAATTGTTGCGATATACTATGTTAAAGGTCACTGTGACCTTGACCTTTGACGTAGCGAGTCCAAAATCAATAGGGTTCTTCCCCTCACCAAGGCCAATCTACCTATGAAGTTTCATGAATGTGAGTTGAACCATTATCAAGTTATCATCCGGAAACCAATTGTTTTAAGATTTACTATGTTCAAGGTCACTGTGACCTTGACCTTCGACGTAGCATGTCCAAAATCAATAGGGTTCTTCCTCCCACCAAGACCAACCTACGTATGAAGTTTAATGAATGTGAGTTGAACCACTATCAAGTTATCATCCGGAAACCAATTGTTTACGCCCGCCCGCCCGCCCAAAAGGCCGCCCACCCGCCCGCCCGCCATTCACCAAACTATAAGTCGAGTTTGACTTCGTCACAACTCGACTAAAAATACCTGAAAGCAGAATAGAAGGTGCACATCTATAATGTATATAAAAGAATGTCTGAGAGTTTCAATGAAATTCGCCCACTGGTATAAGAGGAGTAGCGGATAGCAGGAGTGTACCCCCCTAAAGCATCACAACAATTTGGCTAAGTTCATTTCGCCCTTTGGGAAAGAGTAAAAAATAAAAATACCTGAAAGCAAAATACTAGGTGCACATCTATAATGTATAGAAAAGAATGCCTGTAAGTTTCAAAGAAATCCACCCACTGGTTTAAGAGGAGTAGCGGATAGCAGATGTGTACCCCCAAAGCGTCACGGACGTACGGACGGAGTAGCAGATAGCAGGTGTGTACCCCCCACAAAGCATCACAACAATTTGGCTAAGTTCATTAAGACCTTTGGGACAGAGTAAAAAAAAAAATACCTGAAAGTAAAATAGGAGGTGCACATCTAGAATGTATATAAAAGAATGCCTGAAAGTTTCAATGAAATCTGCCCACTGGTTTAAGAGGAGTAGCGGATAGCAGATGTGTACCCCTCAAAGCATAATGGATGTACGGACGTACTAAGTTCATTTTGCCACATGGGATAGAAAAATAAAAATACCTGAAAGCAGAATAGAAGGTGCACATCTATAATGTATATAAAAGAATGTCTGAGAGTTTCAATGAAATTCGCCCACTGGTATAAGAGGAGTAGCGGATAGCAGGAGTGTACCCCCCTAAAGCATCACAACAATTTGGCTAAGTTCATTTCGCCCTTTGGGAAAGAGTAAAAAATGAAAATACCTGAAAGCAAAATAGGAGGTGCACATCTATAATGTATAGAAAAGAATGCCTGTAAGTTTCAATGAAATCCACCCACTGGTTTAAGAGGAGTAGCGGATAGCAGATGTGTACCCCCAAAGCGTCACAGACGTACGGACGTACGGAAGTACGGACGTACGGACACCATGAATGCTATATACCACCCACTTTTCAAGTGGGTGGTATAAAAATGATACTGCTGCCAACCCCCAACCACCACCCCCCACAGTTTTTCAAGTGACCCGTATTGAACCACCCTTGGTGCAACTGCGTATTATAATTTTATGGATTTGTACAGCCTTCTCGTGAAAGAAGTACAAACCCATAAAATTATGTTACGAGTAGCATCCAAAAATTAATATTGCTGCCACTCCCGCCCCCCCCCCCCCCCCCACACACACACGCCGTATATATATACAATAAAAACACAAACTGTTTAATTAGTAAAAAAAGAATCAATTTTTGGTTGAACACACCGAACAGACATTTTTGTCTCCTCTATCTTTTCTTCCATCTGTGCACAAAGGCATAAAAGTTCTAAATTACTGTAATGTGCACTATAGTCCAGTAACTGGGTTAGCATATCTAATGCTGTTGAATGAGTTATTAACAGAATGTTTTTTTGACAGGAAACTTCAACTTCAGTGTCACTGTCACTATCGTCGTCACTATCGTCCTCCGGTGACAAATGTGCCCCCTTCAAAACATCATTTTTCCAGTTGGGATTGTCACTGTCGTCATGGCTGACCATGTTAGAGTCCATTTGAACATATTCGTCCATTGTGAAGCCAGAAAGTATTTTTTTAAACTGTGGGTTAACTTCCCCTTGCCCACAGTCCTCAACAAGATCACAGTCAGTACAATTTCTCAGACCACATTTGGCAAAACACTTCTCAATTGTTTTAACACTCACTTCACTCCAAGCTGATTTTACCCACATTATTGCCGACAACAAGGAAATTGATTTGCACACTTCCGAAGCAGAAGAAACTTCATCAATTTTACACAAAATGTGGTTCAGCATTTTTTTACGGTAATTTAGTTTCACTGTCTGGATGATTCCTGCGTCACATGGCTGTACCTTCGATGTTGTATTTGGGGGTAAAAGTTAAAAAATTTATAGTAATTTATATATTTTTTATACTTACCAATGACCCAGACATAGCTGGTGCTAACTCTTAAAATATAGGGCCAAACACAAATTTTGCCCCCCAATCCCCAAAATTTGCATCTAAAACTAAAGAAAACATGTCCTGAAAGGCCCTCCACACCTCGCCCCCACTGCGCATGCGCAGTGTCAAGGACGTTCCGAAATTGGCGCCATTTATCATTCTAATAACCAGTGCCTGGTAAGCGCTATGTACTCAGCGGGGAGGCAAGAGTTCCCAACTCCTGGGAGGGCCATCCCCGTCTGGGTCATTGGTAAGTATAAAAAATATATAAATTACTATAAATTTTTTAACATTTTTATACTGTACCAATGACCCAGACATAGCTGAATAGTAAAAAGGCTGGAGGGCCAAGGACATAGAGCAAAATGGAATACGCTCAATAAAATAAAATAGAGTCATCCCCTGTAGGGAAAAGAAGTAATAGGCCTTACATGTATCTTTCTTATTTATGATAAATTAGAAAGATACAACACCTTCCAAAAATTGAGCTTCATACATCCATGTACTCTATTAATATCCAATAATCCTTATACTAATAATTTTTAAAGTAAGCCAATAATAAAGTAAGTCTAGAGAATAGAGACTCTTATACTCTTAAAAGTGTGTGAGAATTGCATAATCATGTCCGCTGACATATGCAATATTCAAAAGCTATACTTTAAAAACTAAGACTTGAATGAATTTTATAAACTTAAACTTCTCACTAAACAACCATCCCAATAACAGCTCAGAATTACTAACTCCGGAGGAGGTATCCCCTTGTTTTCATAGTAAAAACAGGTGACCCAAGGGAACACCCTCCCCCCCCCCTTTTCTTGCCCTGGGTCAAATAGCCCAGAGCGAAGAGGGCAGCCGAACGGAGACACTGCCAAAACAGACAGCCTACCTAGCTATAGTAGCAACTGTTAAGTGAATGACATTCTGAGCAGTAGATAATAGACCTAACAATAGAGGCCTTCAGAAATGGACTCGATATTTCTGAGATAAAATTCATGAATGGATGGCTGAGCGCAATGAGCAGCCTTCAAAAATCTATAATAGCAACACTATTAATGTAAGCCCAAGAAGTTGAAGAACTCTTACTTCATGAGCCGAAATCTTAAGCACAACTGCTAAGCCAATGATATACCATAAGCAGTACGCTAGTTAATAGAATCCATTAACAATAAAATGGAGCGTAACGTCCTTCTACTAGACATCAAAGACAGAAGAAGCTTACGCCCTTGTAATAAACGGATATCTGTTTATAAATACATAAACTGTACCCGGAAAGAGTAAAGGCCTATGCCCATACGAAGACGGAAGGACCTTAAAATAATAGGTTCCGGATAATAGGAGCCTAACTCTTATGCAACAATCCAACCTAAATAGTAACGGAAGTATTGATTCCGAAACTATGAAAGTGAAAATCATCCATCGATAGTGCATGAAACTCACTGACTCTACAGTAAAAGAGAAACCAACAGAATTACTGTCTAAAAGGTCAGAATTTGAAAACTACTGTTTCCAGAGGCTCAAATGATTACTTAGCTAAATAAGAACCGAAGTTAAAATCCGTATAGGAATTTAATCTAAAGATTCTAAGTCTATTTATCAAAAAGTTACTAACTGACTTAGATAAAGAGACAAAAGACTCAATTGTAAACTATCGTAGAGTGCATAGGTATGAGGTAACATAAACCTATAACCTAAATAACAACAGGCTGCAGTAGATCTTGTGAAACAAGTATACTAAAAACTAGCAATGCGTAGTATGGAGGGATCAACCATATGAACATAATGATCCCTACACCACGACGGAAGAGCCTCCACTTTAGTCGCATAGAATAGCGAAGAAGAGGATCTCCTATAGTAAGAAATCGCGTCCAAAGCTCATCCAGTACAGTGCTTACAATGCAATACGGACCACACAACGGAATACATGAAGGTTGCGACCTTGCTGGTTGTGATAAAGATGACACGATTTACCCAGTGAAAAAAGATCCTCACATAGAGGAAGATTTCACGTTAAGATCCACAGTAGACAAGAGAGTAAATTACTCATGATCTCTGTGAAGATAGAGATGCTATCAACAGAAATGTATTGTGGTTGTTTATCTTAGCAATACCTGCTAAAACAACAGCGCCGGAGGATACGCGTATCCTATCATTCCGTCCTATAGATCAATAGAGCGTTAACAGTATTAGCTCAGAGATCTGGACAAGCTAACACATACGTCTGCAATTGATAAGCAAGCTGTGTCATAAATAAAACATCATTGGGCGCTCCCATAGATAGCAAATCTGATTAAATACTTGTTTGTTGAGAGTCCATTCTGACAGCAACAAGCGACCCGTAAGAGAACGGGAGTGCGATAAAACAATCAGACGACCCAGAATATGACGGACCAAAACTGAACTTGGTGTACTATAACCAACAGACGGATTCTTTCCATTAAATTGAATAACGGAAACGAAAGAGTGCCTCCCTGGTTCCGGAGATACGCCACTACTGTCGAATTAAAGGACAGGAATTTGGGCATGCGTTTCTGAATAATGTTCATGCAATGACATAAAGCAAGCCTAAAAAAACATTATTCCGCGGAAGTTAAACTGATAGCTAAAAGACTGCGGAACCCAAAGACCCTGGCACTTCGAATCCGTAGGGATCAGTATATATCCCAATCTGTTTGACTGGCAACCGTCATAACAGCCACACTAGGGTCCAGCAACTGCGGCGGAACTCTCTGAGTCAACCACCGAATGTTTGCCCCAGTCTGAATCTCTTGTAACACTATATAGACAAGAGAATGTATAAATCAAGCAATTCATGGATTGCCGGAAAGTTGCCGTCGAAGAGAAGCTCCTCCGAGAACGAAGCGACTCTGAGAGAGTTCTTAACCTACTATCCACGCGTGGATGTAGCTAGGGCTGCATCACGTCTAACCAACTCCAATCAGCCACTGAAGGGCGGAGTTATACGTGAACAAACTACTGCCCTCAAAAGAAATTACATTGAGAATAATATCCCGTAAATCTTTTCTTGAAGACGTAATGATAACGCCTCAGTAAGGCGGATTACGTATAATAAAGCGTCTAAGTTAAGTCTACTATACATAATGTCGTTCCCAACATTGAATTTGGAAAAGACATAAACGGCGAAAAAGAATATATGCAGTCTTTAATCACACCGTCTAGACGCATATGAACTCTCGGTATGCCCTGCTCTGCCAAAATAAACTATATGTAAAAAAGATAAAATGGCAGAAATGAGCCACGCGGACAAGAAACTAAACTATCATGCTTAGTAGCAGGCTTGTATATATAATTATAATATATAGCGTCGAAAAATAAAACACATGTTGTAATGACAATATTGGACTGCGTCGGTAAGTCAGGGACAAAGTCCCTGTACCGATCGAAAAATCCGAGTCCAATGACGCTATAAGTCTCTTATCCAAGATCGCAGCAATGAAGTCCGAAAAATAATCACTGGAAGAAATGCCAGAAGATATGAAAGGCATCTTCCGATACTACTAAAGGGAAAACTCGAAATCTTTCGAATCCCTTTCGCCATCCTGTCGGACCCTATAAAGCGTTCGGTCGTCCGTAGCTTGATGCAACCGCGGACCGCACCGACCCAGCGCCGTCGGATAATTCCTGATTCGACCGAGAAACCGTCAATTGCTGGGATGCTGCAAAACAACTGTGCTAACTCGGATAGCACGTCCGTCACTGAGGCCTGAGGAGCAGCGGTCTTACGATGCATTGCCGCAGGAAGCTCCGAGATCGTTACCCCGTGCATACTTCCAATATGCGAGCGAACGGAGTGAATAGGCCTCGTGTCCCTTGGCTACCGGATGGCGCGACCTATTCGCTGTGGAATCACTGAATGCCGAAACTGATCGGATACTCGAGGTCACGTAGCCAATGTGCGGTCGTGTGCCCTGCTGTGAGGATGAGGAAGCATTAAAGACAGTCTCTCGGACTGTCAATATAACGGAGCGTCCCGAGCAACGGACATATGCTCCGAATGTAAAATATCTGAACCACAACATGCGGTCCCCTATGTTGTTGGCTTCCTCCGATCTGTCCTCAATTTGCCGTCACTGGGTGAGTACTAAAGTAATTAAAGTGCTCGCATCACCCAAATCTCCTTCCTAGACCACAACGGACGAACCCGGCAGCCGAACCATTCGATGAATGTACGCTACACCGGGTGAGCTAGCGAATGTCACTCCGTAAGCGATAGACATATTCCATGAGCACTTATTGCCGCTAACTCTTCAATAACTAAGACGACAGAGGCACACTTTTGAAAGACATCTCCATAACTCTTCGAACAAGAAACCAGAAATGCTTGGATAGCAAGCATAAAATAATAATATATATAGCGTCGTTCAATAATTCGAAAGTTTGTGTGACATTATTGGACTATGTCGGAACTGAGGGACGATGTCCCTGAACCGAACCAAAAATTTGTTTCTTATCCGGCATCGCAGCATATGTTGTTCCGAAAGGGAAAGCTTGAAATCCACCGAATCCCTTTCGGTATCCCGTCGGACCGGATGAAACTTTCGGACGTCCGTACCAGCTTCCGCGGAGCGTCCCGACCCAGCATCGTCGGATAAAATATATGCGACAGATTCAGTTGATGCTGGGATGCTGCGATAAACTGTGCTTTTAAGGAAAGCACGTCCGTTCCCGAGGCCTGTGCAGTAGCGGACTTACGATGCATTGCCGCTGGAAGCTCCGTGTACGTTGACTCCCGCACACTTCCTATGCGAACGTCCGGAGTCTGCAGGCCTCGAGTCCCCGGCTACCGACCCAGCGCTGTCGGATAATTCTCGAACCGACACCGTTTCTGTCGGCTGCTGGGATGCTGCGATAAGCTGTGCTATGTGCACAAGAATGTCCGGCGTCGAGACCTGCGGAGGCGCAGTCTATCGGTGCTTCGCCGAGGGCAGCTCCGCATCAGATGGCTCCCGCATACTTCCTATGCGAACGTCCGGAGTCCATCGGTCTCGAATCCCTGGCTGCCGGATGGTGTGACCTGGTCGCCGAAGAATCCTTGATCGGCGAAGCTGGTAATATATCGGCGGTCACGCAGCCAAGGTGCGGTCGTGTGCGCTGACGAGAAGAGGAAGCCTTAGCAGTCTCAGCGGACTGCCTATACAACGGAGCGTCCCGAGCGACGGACGTATGCTCCGCTAACGACACATTTGTACCACAACATCTGGGGCCAGATGTTGTTGAACGAGAGAGGGGTCTCTCTCGCTTGCCGTCCGGATGGACCGGAACGAGCTATGAACCGGACTAAAAGGCTTCCTCCGTTCTCCCTCCGATCCGCCGTCACTGGGTGTGCATTAAGTTAATTTTATAGTGCTCGCATCACCCCAAAATTCCTTCTAGACCGCAACGGACGAACCCGGCTGCCGAACCATTCGGTGAATGGACGCTACACCGGGCGAGCTAGCGGACGTCAAAGGCCGTCGAACCTACTAGGGTCCTCTTAGGCAATTGGCGTATTACATGAGCACTTTTCCGCTAGCCCTTCATTAATTGTGACGACGGAGGCACACTGTTGGAAGACATCACAGATACATCACCCTAATCTTGATCGTCTGAAATAGAAATTGATAAAGTAGAGTGACCCTGCGGGGAAAGGACCGGAGTGTCCAAATCCCCAACAACATACCGTGACATACGCTTCCCATATTGTCATCGAAATCATACGATACAGAACAGGAGTTAATGCGAGTACACTGACCACATATAGAATGATAATAAGGTCAGAGGAAGACTTCCTCTTAAAACAATTGATCAATATCCTTTCAATGTGAAAAGAAAACAAGTCCTGGTACTCGCACTAACCCCTGGCAATCAAAATACATAATAATAATATGATCCATTAATATAGAAAAAATAATTGAAATCAAAATATTTTGAAAAAATATTTTTTCAGAACAGCCCAAGTTTCTGAAAAGTAACGTTGAGCCCCAATGGATCCCAAGCCTAAGTGTGGACAAAAATTTTAAAAATATTTTAAACAATTTATTCAACACTTACGAACAATAATAATGTATCTAGTTATGATTAAAATAACATAAAGATATTATTATTAAAAATCCCCCCCTCACACAGAGGGCTGTTGTAAATGTAAACAATGAGTGTAAAAACACTAAAATAAGACTCCAGGCACCCAGGCCCGAAATCAGTTACCAAAAATACACCATCTGATGCAAAACAGAGACTTCCAGGGAAGAAACTGCAGAACATCAGATGGTAGATGCAGAACACAACGCCTAACCACCCGTAGGTGAAGACGTAAACATGGGGAAAGAACAGAATTCATTCTGTTATTAAGCTAAAACTCCCAAGAAATTTTAGTAATAATAATTACAGAAACTATGCCAAAAGCATGGGAGAATAGCAAGGGGGAACTTAAAGGACAGGGAGAGAGGAAAAACACTTGAAAAAACAGTGTAACTAAATAATCAGAATGACAACAAAATGGCTGCTGCCTTGAAAATAGGTAACTTAACATAATTTCATTAAAAAATTTTAAGTTACAGCCCTGATAATATTCTGTCACACATTCTTTTCCTCTCCTCCTTTTCTATCCTCCTTAGAATCACCATTTCACTAATATTTATGTGTCTGGCATCATTTAAACTGAGATTTAAAAGCACAAAGATCAGTCAGATGTTAACTGATGAAGGGCCAAACTTAGAATGATAAATGGCGCCAATTTCGGAACGTCCTTGACACTGCGCATGCGCAGTGGGGGCGAGGTGTGGAGGGCCTTTCAGGACATGTTTTCTTTAGTTTTAGATGCAAATTTTGGGGATTGGGGGCAAAATTTGTGTTTGGCCCTATATTTTAAGAGTTAGCACCAGCTATGTCTGGGTCATTGGTACAGTATAAAAATATACAAGTTTTACATTACTTTGCGAAACATCTGGGTGGCCACTAAAATTATCCACAAATATTAAAATTTTTCTGTCCTGTGCTGCCATTTTTTTAATGATTGACTTGATCCATTGTGTGAAGATAACTCCTGTCATCCAGGCTTTTTTGTTGTTTTGATATACTACACCTAAGCGTTTCATGTCCGTTCCTTTGAAACAACGAGGATGCTTCGCCTTGCCTATCACCATTGGAGCCAACTTCTCACCCGTTGCACTGCATGCCAGTAGAATTGTTACGCGTTCCTTCGCAAATTTCACCCCTTTTCTGGAATCTTCATTATTCACCAACAATTTTTGAGGAAGTCCACGAAAAAATAAACCTGTTTCATCAGCATTGAAAATGTCTTTCAGATCATATCCTTCTGTCACTGAGGGAAGGCGTTTGATCCAGTCATCAACGGTCACGTTATCAACATCAGCTGACTCTCCGCTTAACACAATCGCTTTAATGTTGTACTTGGACCTAAAGCTCTCCAGCCACCCATTCGATGCGGTGAAATCGTCGTGACCGAGTTCCATGGAGCACACAATGGCTTTCTGTTGAATATGTGTGCCAGTTATTGGGATATTCTTCTTTCTTGCCATGCAAAACCATTGCCAAATTACTTCGTTTAGATCACCATATAATATTCTCCTGGCTACGCTGTATTTTCTTCTTGAGCAGGCTCCATTTTCCCACTCCTGTCGTATCTTCTCTTTTTCTCTGATTATGATTTGGACTTGTGTCTTCCCAACTGATAATTCTGACGCAATCTTTCTAGCACTGTCACCACGCTCAAACTTATCAATGACTCCAACTCTTTCCTCCAAAGTCAAAACCTTTCTTTTTTTGGAAGGGGTGTCCAAATATACCATTTTTCTTTTCTTTGTTGCCGTATCCGTCGTACAATTTGTTTCTCAATTTTCTAGAACTGGAAATGCTTGATCGAATTGATTGAGGGTCAGGACCAACCATTTCATTTATATACATTTTCCAGAGTTTTTATAAATTATACAACAAGCTAATGGCTTTTCATTTCAAGTTTGTTTCGAATTGAAAGAGTCGCTTGTGATATCAGAGGGATGCCGACAGTTTAGCCTACTTGGACAGATGGCAGTGTTTTTACAGACAAGTTATACTTGATTGAACATCCCATGTTTTTACTAACAAAAGTGTCCGGTGTCTGTGTACTGGTGTTGTGTTAAAGTGTATTGTGAAAAAAAATCACTGCTTGTTGTTTAAACACTTTCATTTACAAAAATATCTGTCAAAGTTGGACAATTATACAAACTTTTCATTCATTCAACTTTCTGGATTATGCAAGGATTTGTGATGTAGAACTTCACTGCCCTGCATGAATCTCGTGCATAGCAGGAATAAAATTAAGAATAAACACAGGTAAAGACATTTCTAATATTTTTTATTCAACTTTAATTTCAACACACAATTGTTTGGCATTCATATTATTCATAAATCACTATCGCTCTCGATCATTCTCCCAATCCCTGGTCACTCATAGCAGGTGAAAACACACTTCGGGACATGAAAAGGGCGGTCGCTGGTCGTTCAAGACAGGTGGTCGTTCATAGCAGTGGTATGATAGAAGAAATCTCGTCGGTGACTCGGAAAACCGGTCGCTCAAGACAGGTGGTCACTCAAAACAGTGGTCGTTCAAAAAAGGTTTCACAACTAATTGACTTGTAGTCAAGGGTCAATTTAATTTTTAAAAATTGAATAGCAGTTTTCAAACTTGGATATATTTTGATTAGTATTTCATATTATTTACATGATTTTTCATTTGAAATTGATTAGCTGCAGTTAAAAATTGATTTGAAAACTACATGTATGTATATCCAGTTAAATCGAGCCCTGCTTGTAGTATACATAGACCGTTTGAACACTCATACACAGGCACATACATGTGCGTTTTCAATGTTTCTGCCACTACGGTCACATTTTTATCCACAAATTTTTTATCTTTAAATCTGGAACGATAACCTAAAAGATAAAAGCCTAGAACGGCTAAGCCAATGTCAAACCATCACGCTTTCTGTATTGTAAGATTTGTTTGAAATTGAGCGACTACAGTTATTCAGACTGTCAATAAACACTGTCGTTCAATTTCAAACAAATCTTGTCAGCTGCATCAATGCAATCACTCTGTCCTTTATATGAAACGTCAAAGCAATCACTTGGAGGGCAATATCGGGATTTCAGTTGAGTGCCGACGTTATGAGACGGATTGGTGGAATAATTTTACTTTCGCCAAAAATATTCATTCCATATTCCGACAGTACTGTCATGAGTTGAAGATACACTGAAAAAACTTAAAGCTGTTGACTCCAGAGGATCGTCTAAAATTACTTCGTTTCTTGGCGATCACGATGAAAGTAGCAGTATGGATGTGAATATCAAAGCCACAACAATAGGAGGTGATAACCAGACAAGTAGCAATGAGCCAATAGCTTCAACATCTCGCACAGATGTACAGTTAAAACTAGAAGTCCTGTCATGAAATGCGCACAAATAGCACGTTGATATGCGCGTTAATGTGCACGTTATGGCCGAAGTAAAGCTATCAAATTTTGTACATATGGCATGTGCACAAGCAATGTTTCAGCCAATGGACCTCCAGGTAACCCGGAGGTCCATTGGCAGAAACATTGCATGTGTTTGCTATGAGTAACCAAGAGAGCCTGCCGTGCTTTGGATGCCATTCGATATGGCAATTGCGCACAATTCCAACGCGCAATTAAGCCTAGATAAGCGCACTATTCGTGACAGGACTTCTAGTTTTAACTGTAGGGTCGTGGCGTAAATGGATAGAAAATGTTTCCATGGGCCTGCTACAGTACCGAGAAGGGAGGATGGATCTGCTCAACATGTATGCGATGGCACCCTTTGTTGGCCCGCATTCAACAAAGCAGCCTATCGTGGGTTGATATGGGAGTGAACTTAACTGACCATCCCAAACGGCCAATTCGAATGACACTCAAATTCAATGTGTCATACCGAGTGCTTGCAAACCAGCATAGACTATGCGGCTACAGTGGCAACTGGAATGATAGTGTAATAAATGCAGACAGCATCAAACACTGTTCGCGAGGAAAACAGGAAGAAAATCAAGAAAAATGTTCAAGTGTATGGAATTGGTAGTGAAGTAAAATTGGGCCTATTTGACATCAATAAAAGACATTGCAGATTTGTTGGAAGACATGGATATTGATTTGCATCTTCCCGGCAGTGTTAGTTACATGTCTCACCAGTCTAAAGAGGAAACAATTTCCTCCATGAGTGCAGGCTTGGCAATTCCAGGAGAGCGATTTTTTAGCTCTCCTTACTGCCCTCCTGAAAGAATTAAGGAGAGCGAAAAATTGCCCTCCTAAATATTTTGGTCTGGGATGATTGAGATTACATGTATTATGCTCACATTAAATTTTTGTTGTAAAGCAAAAATGTAATTTAACTTCGAAGTCACATAACATCATGTAATTTCATTTTGAAAGTGGTTTAGTGGTAAAAGGTAATGGCTGCAACCATACCCAAACACAGTTGCAATCATTTGAAGCAAAATGGGTCACAGCAATATTTTTTTTTCTGTTAGTTTGAAGTTCAACAACTGACATCACAGTTTGAGGGGTAATTATTCAAGGAATATTGGCACTATAATATACTACCATTACTACTATCCTGTCACTTGAAGCACTTGCACCAGGATGTGACTGTAGATTCAAGCAGACCTGTTGTCCAAGAAAGTCATACGCCTACCACTACCACCTTCAACCCCCCTTGGGGGGTTGAAGGTGGTAGTGGTAGGCGTATGACTTTCTTGGACAACAGGTCTGGGTACGCACACAGGTCTTATCAAGTGTGTGTTCGGTTGTTGAGTGAGACATCTAGATGTCTAAGAGATTTCGCTTTACCTTAGTAAAGTTAATAAAATCACTGATGTAGTCTGTTGGTTTCAGTTTCAATGAGTTCGTTCAACTGGATACTTAAAATGCTGTGTAAAGCTAATTGCTCTCCTAAGATGATTGAGGAGAGCGATTTTTTGCCCTCCTGCATTTTTCAGAATGCCAGGCCTGTGAGTGAATATTTAGAGGAAGAGGCTTGGAGTGAGATTAGAGATGCTTAATTTATTACTGTTCTTTTGGATGAATCCACTGACAATGCAGATATTCAGCAATTAGCTCTAGCTGGGAGATGCGCAAATTCAAAGGGTGTGATTATTGTAGGGCTGAAACGGTTGGCTCATTTTCGTAACCTACTAACCGAGAGCAAAAAACGGATAATATCTGGTTTTCCGTGGCCATTATTTCACCGAATATGGGATAAAAAACTATAGGAATTGGAAAGTAGTATTATCAAACTATTCCGTAGTGTGTATACAAACAAACTTTGTCGAGTACTCAACAACGTTTGTTTGTATACACACTACGGAATAGCTTCTGCGATTACTCATTACTCACGGAAACTGCCGATCATTAACGAAGTCTTGAACGCCAAAGTCGATTATTTCTCAATATATTCAATATGGCTTCGATATGTAATCTATCACAAAGGAGAAGCAGCAGATTTACTTTGTTTTAAACGTGGAATGACGATCACTATTTATTTATTCATCTACTGGTGTTTAAGGTCACATACTTATGCACAATGGCTAATCACGACCGTGACAGTTTTATGGGTGGAGGAAGCCAGAGTACCCGGAGAGAACCACTGAGCAACGACGAGCAGCTGCCAGCTCCCCAACATCATAACTCCGCACTGCAGCACAGGCATGGTTAGATTGGTTGAAGACATGCACAGCATTGACATGCAGTATGCCTTAGTACACGGCGTCATCGTGCCCCCATGTGGTCAATCAGGGTTAAGAGCTTTGCCCAAGGACACAACGTGGGAGTCTGAATCAATTGCTAAGATGGTCACCCATCCGAGGATTAACCGGGCTCGGTGTTGCTGAACTTCGGTGATCTGACGAGAAACAGTTACCGCAATGCCATCACGTCCCCATGACAATCACTATTGATATTTCGGATAAATGGTTGATGGTTTTTCTAATCGCTTAGATAGCTAACTGGTTTCAAACCGATTATCCGGTTAACCATTTCAGTACTAGATTATTGAACACCTGCTAGCTTTATTTCCTCTCAAAAATACATATGCCGCAACAATGTTTGAGGAAATCTAAATTTTATAGTAAATTTCCTTTCTTATTATACCTACCACAATTGTTTACTACAGGCTTGCACTACAGTGGAAGTCCCTAACTCGGATAAAAATACTCTCTATTTTTGTCTTTCCCAAGCAATTTGGGAAAGAAAGGTGGTGCAAAAGCACCAAGTAAAAATAAGCCAAAACAGGGTCGAGAGCAACCGGCGCAGACCCAGTACGGGACACTCTCTCCCAAGTACAACTCCACGACTTCCGTTGCCAGTGCGCATATACCATCGCTAAAGACTCATTCTTTTTGAATCTGTCAATGTTAGAGTTATGTGATCAGCGGGGAGGAAAGATTCTTTACCCGTAAAGAAGACGGGAGGGCCTCCATGTAAACAATTGTGGTAGGTATAATAAGAAAGGAAATTTACTATAAAATTTAGATTTCTTATCAACCTACTCACAATTGTTTACTACAGGCTGAATAGACAAAAGGCTGGAGGGAATCGCATAACCAACCCACACATAACCCCAGTGCACTGGAACCGTGAAGCAGAAGGAAGAGGTCCCGAGGCTTATCAACCATAATAATCATTGGTAAAGGACAATGAAAGGAGACATATGGGCCTGTGTGACACACAGACAGAAAAGGGCAGTAACAGCACAAGGCTGAAACTAACCTTCAAGAAGCCTAATGGCTAGGGCAGACAACAGCCTGAGCAGAAGAAAGAGGACCCAAGGCAAAAAGGTCCTCCGACTGCTCCTGCAACTGGCGCAGATAAAAGGTGGAGAAAGTAGAGGCATTTCTCCGGTAGGCTGCCTGCATAACATCCGACAACTTGATGGAGTTAGAATAAGCCCAAGAGGTGGACAATGCCCGCACCTCGTGGGCAGAAATACGATTGGTAATACAATCGCCAGCTGCTAAACGACCGTAAGCCATACGAATAGCAAGACAAATCCATCGAGAAATGGATTGAGGAGAGATCTTCTGTCGACCCGGAATAAGAGACAGAAAAAAACGTTTCCTGCCTTTCCGTATGAAACGTGTCCGATCCGAGATAAATGCGAACAGCACGGACCGGACAGAGCAAAGGGCGATTACCCTCAACAGAAGGAAGAGCCCTGATACAGATAGGAGGAGGAGTAGTATCTGGTAACTGATTCTTGGCCAAAAAAGAGCAATCAGTGGTAAAAGTAACACTGTTGGGAGAGCTCGTAAAAAAGGCCGGGTCAAACGAGAGAGCGTGAAGCTCACTAACCCGTCTGGCCGAAGCAAACGCTATCAGAAACGCCGTCTTATATATGAGAAAATGCATATCCACCTGGGATAAAGGTTCGAACGGCGCCCCCGGCGTAAGTCCAATGGAACACCCTGCGTAATCCACTGAACATCTGTCCAGGGAAGAAGGTGAGGATAAAGAGATTCCGGAAACCGAAGCACCAGATCCAGAGAATCTACATTCGGTCTCCAACGACTGAGCAGAAAGTGTGGGAGAGGTCTGACACGCAGCCGACCTTGAGGAATGAGATCTGTCACAGAACCGCAGAGACCGATCAGCTGGAGAAAACTCCGAGCGGTCGCAGACGTGAACTGGGACAGAGTCAGAGCAAAAGCTGAGAGAATCACAGCCTTGGCCTGGGGAACCGCTACCAAATTTAATTGGGTTTGGAAAGCCATCCCCAGATGACAAAACGACTGAGAAGGGACCAGGTCCGACTTCTCCTCGTTGACTCTGAATCCTAGCGACGTGAGCAAGCTCAACAGAGTGGCAACATCCGACTCCAGTAAGGCAGGATTGGAATGCCTCTGGAGGATATCGTCCAGATATGCCGAAGTAGTCACCCTGGACTGTGTGCGATGGAACGCTATCACATGCGACATCAGTCTGGTGAAGGCCCAAGGAGCCAGGTTAAGGCCGAAAGGCATGGCCTTGAACTGGTAAACTCGCCCCAGAAAAGCGAACCTGAGATACTTCCGTGACGCCCGATGCATCGGAAGGTGGAAGTAAGCGTCTCGCAGATCGATGCTGGCAGTGAAATCACCCTGGTGAATTGAATGGCGGACCGACATGAAAGTCTCCATGCTGAACTGGGGAGCAATGATAGACTGGTTCAGGATACTCAGATCGATAACTGGTCGGAGTCAGCTGTCCTTCTTCGGCACCAAGAAAAGGCGGGAATAGAAACCCACTGACTGAATGTTCTTGACGACCTCGATCGCCCCCTTTGCCAGGAGATTGCCAATCTCCGTGGACAAAAGTTCCCGACGTAAAACGTCTGAAGGAATTGTGGTTGGAAGAGGCACCCTTGACAGAGTGGGGTGCCATCGGAAGGATATTCGCAGCCCGGACCGAACAACATCTAACACCCACGGATCGGATGTGATGGTGGCCCAATGGTCTGCGAACTCTGCTATCCTTCCTCCAACCTGGGACGAGTCGGGGTGAGGACCTTCATTTCGAGCCGCGACGAGGCCCGCGAGAGGAGAAACCACCTCCTCTACTAAATGAAGAATCCTGAGACTTCCCTCGATTCTGCCGACCTTTACCCTTACCCCTTGAGTAAGAAGTAGAGGCGCCGGCAGAAGGACCAGCCTTTTGCTTCACAGAGGAAGCAGAAGGGTACTTGTTAGGCTTGGAACGGCCCCTGACTCCCCTAGAAGGCTGATCAAGCTGACGAAACAGCAGCTGATCTTAGGAATGACGTAGGACGTCATCCCGGACCGTCGACATGGAACCATGGAAAAGTTGAGGACCTGCCAAAGAAGCAGATCGAAGAGCAGCGCGCTGCTCCTCAGGAAAGGATCGTCCTGTGTCCAGCACAGCGTCCCTTCAAACTAATTCCAGATTAGCCGTGTTACAGGCATGCGTGTGAGTAAGATGCATGAGCGCCATAGACAGCACACGCAAAGGAGCCTGTACCTTGTCAAACTTATCTGGAGGCTGATAAGCAGCTAAAGCTGAGACAACGTGATCTGAGAGAGAAAGCATGTCAAGCATCTCTCCAGATAAGTCCAACGTGGACTCCCCGATATCCCACGTCTGCAGAACCAGACATTCCTGCAGTCCCCTGCAGCAAAAAGCCGAGGCCGGCTGAAACTGACGACGAAGCAGACGGACCAGCAGTAGTAGTAGATACGTCGGGAGTCGTTGAGGCCAGTGGAAAAGTGGAGAGAGCATCCCTGCTCGGCTCCGAAGGAGGAGTCACAACCCTGGTGACAGCCTCAGATGTCGACTGGAGGGGGACTGTAGTCCCGGAACCAGGCACCTCTTCACCAGAACACTCAACGGCTCCCGCAGTATCCACTACAGGAAAAGACTGCACTTCCCCCGCCGAGGAGGAATAACTCTCACCAGACAAGGTCGGCTCGGGAGCCCCCGAATGACCACGTTCTCCTTTCCCACGGGAGCGGGAGGCACGGCCACGAGAACGAACGACACGGTTAACTGACGCCCAGAAAGTGGATGACCATGATCCACAGACACCACATGGCCGCTCGGCCGAACACCCATTACAGGAGGAACAAGAAGAATGTGAATCGTCCACATGCTTTGGCAGCAGACATTGCCCACAAGGAATTATCCTGGGCATGATAGAGGTGAGAGGAGCAAAGAAGGTGAAATCAGAAAACAGAAGAACACCCCCAAAGAAGAGAGAAAGGTGACAGAAATTAAGACCCCAGACGGTCGACCAGGAACCACACAACAGGATGACTACTATCAAAAGAGAGAAGAAAAACTGCAGGAGCGGAACCCCGCTGACACCCAACTCTAACACAATGAGAATGAAAGTGTCAATGACACTGTAGCTTAACTTGTGTGTTGTGTTTGATGAAAAGGATAATGTTCAATGTTTATGAAAGGATTATGAAATAAGACAAGAATTGTGATAATTGGGAATATGTTCATTTCTGTTCCATGTATGCTATGTTTATGATAAAAATAATATGAGGTGTACACTGTACTAAAGATCTGAGGGGTGGGTTAATATGACCTCACAGTTAATATATGTGGCCCTCACAGTTAACATATATCAACAAAATTACAATGAAATTATTCCAAAATGAGTCATCCTATCAAGTTACATTAAAATCCCTTCATAAATATGGCCTGTAGACTGTGCTAAAGGTTTTCGGGCCCCTGTAGCGTCCAAAGGGGACGTTCTCATCTAGACATTATATGAAGTCAACCTACCAAGTTACAATGAAATCCCTCCATAAATATGACCTGTAGACTGTGCTAAAGGTTTTCGGGCTTCAGGCACCTGTAGACATCACAGTTGACCAACCACGACCAATAGGGGATGTCATCATCTAGGAATTATATGGAGTCAACCTAACAAGTTACAATGAAATCCTTCCATAAATACGACCTACAGACATGCTAAAGGTTTTTGGGCTCGGGCAGCCATTAAGGCTGAATGATCGTGATCTGGACACTATTTGGAGTCATCCTACCAAGCTACAATAAAATCCCTTCATAATTATGACCTGTAGACTGTTCTAAAGGTTTTCGGGCTTTGGGCCCCTGAAGCCGTCACAGTTGCCCACTCGTGTCCAAAAGGGGACATTCTCATCTAGACATTATATGAAGTCAACCTACCAAGTTACAATGAAATCCCTTCATAAATATGACCTTAGACTGTGCTAAAGGTTTTCGGGCTTCGGGCTCGGGCAGCCATCATGGTTGAATGATCGCAACCAAAGGGGACAATCTCATCTGGGCATCATCTGGAGTGATCCTGCGAAGTTACAATGAAATCCCTTCATAAATATGACCTGTAGACTGTGTTCAAGGTTTTCGGGCTTCGGGCACCTGTAGCCATCACAGCTGACCAATCACGACCAAAAGGGGATGTCATCATCTAGGCATTATATGGAGTCAACCTAACAATGTTACAATGAAATCCTTCTATAAATATAAACTTTTGCCTATGCTAAAGGTTTTGGGCTCGGGCACCCATCAAGGCTGAATGATCACGGCCAAAATGGGACGTTCTCATCTTGACCTTATTTGGAGTCAACCTACCAAGTTACAATGAAATCCCTTCATAAATATGACCTGTAGACAGTGCTAAAGGTTTTTGGGCTTCGGGCACCTTTAGCCGTCAAAGTTGCCCAAACATGTCCAAAAGGGGACGTTCTCATCTAGGCATTATATGAAGTCAACCTACCAAGTTACAATGAAATCCCTTCACAAATATGACGTGTAGACTGTGCTTAAGGTTTTCGGGCTTCGGGTTCGGGCAGCCATCATGGTTGAATAATCGCAACCAAAGGAGACAATCTCATCTGGGCATCATCTGGAATGATCCTATGAAGTTACAATGAAATCCCTTCATAAATATGGCCTGTAGACTGTGCTCAAGGTTTTTGGGCTTCAGGCACTTGTAGCCAACACAGCTGACTAATTACGACCAAAAGGGGATGTCATCATCTAGGCATTATATGGAGTCAACCTAATAGGTTACAATGAAATCCTTCCATAAATATGACCTTTTACCTATGCTAAGGGTTTTTGGGCTAGGGCACCCATCAAGGCTGAATGATCGGGATCAAAAGGGGACGTTCTCATCTAGACATTATTTGGAGTCATCCTACCAAGTTACAATGAAATCCCCTCATAAATATGACCTGTAGACTGTGCTAAAGGTTTTCGGGCTTCGGGCACCTTTAGCCATCACAGTTGCCCAATCATGTCCAAAAGAGGACGTTCTCATCTAGACATTATATGAAGTTAACCTACCAAGTTACAATGAAATCCCTTCATAAATATGACCTGTAGACTGTGCTAAAGGTTTTCAGGCTTCGGGCTCGGGCAGCCATCATGGGTGAATGATCACACGTTCTCATCTAGACATTATATGAAGTTAACCTACCAAGTTACAATGAAATCCCTTCATAAATATGACCTGTAGACTGTGCTAAAGGTTTTCGGGCTTCGGGCTTGGGCAGCCATCATGGGTGAATGATCGCAACCATAGGGGACAATCTCATCTGAGCATCATCTGGAGTGATCCTAAGAAGTTACAATGAAATCCCTTCATAAATATGACCTGTAGACTGTGCTCAAGGTTTTCGGGCTTCGGGCACTTGTAGCCATCACAACTGACCAATCACAACCGAAAGGGGATGTCATCATCTAGGCATTATATGGAGTCAACCTAACAGGTTACAATGAAATCCTTCCATAAATATGACCTTTTGCCTATGCTAAAGGTTTTTGGGCTCGGGCACCCATCAAGGCTGCATGATCGCGATCAAAATGGGACGTTCTCATCTAGACATTATTTGGAGTCATCCTGCCAAGTTACAATGAAATCATTTCATAAATATGACCTCTAGACTGTGCTAAAGGTTTTCGGGCTTCGGGCTCCTGTAGCCGTCACAGTTGCCCAATCACGTCCAAAGGGGGACTTTCTCATCTAGACATTGTATGAAGTCAACCCACCAAGTTACAATGAAATTCCTCAATAAATATGACCTGTAGACTGTGCTAAAGGTTTTCGGGTTTTGGGCTCGGGCAGTCGTCACAGTTGGCAGATCATGCCCAAATGGGGAAATTCGCATCTAGACATCATAAGGAGTCATCCTACCAAGTTACAATGAAATCCCTCCACATTAAACATGACCCTATACAGAGGCATCCTACCAAGTTACAATGAAATCCCTTCATAAATACGACCTGTAGACTGTGCTAATGGTTTTCGGGTTTTGGGCTCGGGCAGCCATACCGGTTACCCGATCGCGACCAAAAGGGGACGTTCTCATCTAGACATGACCCCAAACCTGCATATGAAATTTTGTGACGATCAGACAAGAACTGCGGGGTGTAGCCCGTGCTAAAGGAAATGTGAACAGATGTCACAGACTAACAGACTCACAGACTTCCGCATGCGTGATGGCAATAGCTTATCTTGACTATGTCAAGTTGAGCTAAAAATTAGCACTGACAATAATTGTGAAAAATAATTTAAGTCCGAACCACATGGCACACGAGATTTGCACGAGCGACTCGAGAGAGAACATATAAAATACATTATGGATATATAATATGTAAGAGAATATAATAAAAACTGTTCCTGAGAATACAAAGGATACTCGGATACACTAGGAATCAGGAAACATCAATCAACGAGTTGGATAAACACTGATAACACTGATGATACCATACTGAATGGTATCATCAACATAATTTTACATAAACAATTGAACAATTGCAGAAGATAATAAAATGTGATTCAGAAAAATCACAAATTGCTTGGCAACAATCAGTTGAACCGATGTTCAAGGAGCCGTTGCAGTTGTCATCCGATTGCCCATAATCGGACGATTGTGGTGGCCGGTTCCGATCATCGGTTGAACACTAGCTGAAGTTTTAGGACTGAAGTTGCATTTGACCGACAAAACATTTGTGCTTATGTAGCTGCTTCTGTGTGATGTTCTGCAAATAACTGGTCAGTTGAACAAAACACTCCAACTGCAAGACTTGAATTTCACAGCTATTCCATCATTGATTCATGTGACACAAAAAAGTCTGGAGCAAATCATCGACCATCTTAGATTGGGCAGAGATGTAAGTAAAGATGGTTCCCCTACTCCCCACTTCGATGAAGCGACCATCTTCATGGAAATCACATCTGCCAGAAGTAATGGTGGAATTGAATCATTCGTATTAGCAGTAACTATCAAATTTATTGAGAATCTCAAAATAGAGATAGAGAGATAGACTATGCGTTTGACACCGCCAATTTACTGAACAGCTTTGGAATAGTTGGCCCCTGCAATATAATTGAGAGATCAGTTGAATGAACTTCTGGAGTTCTATGGGAATAGAAGGGACAACATTTATCAGGGAGACTGTGATGCAGTTTTACTGAACGTTAATAAGCTAGAAGCCATGAAACAATTCAGTTGGTTCTTAGAACTCATGAATTCTCTTAAAAAGCAGTACAGTGGAGCCCACGTAATTGGATATCTCTTAATTGTATATCCCTGTTAATTGAATATCATTTCCCAACACAAAACCATTTACCATACCTCCAATACAAATTTGACCTGTTAATTGAATATAGGTTATAGAGTAAACTCCTGTTAATTGAATAAAATAAACAAAGTTAAAAAATTTATAGTAATTTATATATTTTTTATACTTACCAATGACCCAGACATAGCTGGTGCTAACTCTTAAAAATATAGGGCCAAACACAAATTTTGCCCCCCAATCCCCAAAATTTGCATCTAAAACCAAAGAAAACATGTCCTGAATGGCCCTCCATACTTCACCTCTACTGCGCATGCGCAGTGTCAAGGACGTCCCGAAATTGGCGCCATTAATCATTCTTATAACCAGTGCCTGGTAAGCGCTATGTACTCAGCGGGGAGGTATGAGTTCCCAACTCCTGGGAGGGCCATCCCCGTCTGGGTCATTGGTAAGTATAAAAAATATATAAATTACTATAAATTTTTTAACATTTTTATACTGTACCAATGACCCAGACATAGCTGAATAGTATAAAGGCTGGAGGGCCTAGGAGATAGAGGAAATTCCAATAAGCTCAATTATATAAAATAGAGTCATCCCCACGAGGGGAAAAGGAGTATTAGGCCTTACATGTATCTTTCTTATTTATAATAAATTAGAAAGACACAACACCTTCCATAATTGAGCATCATAACATCCATGTACTCTTTTAATATCCAGAAAAATCCTGATACTAATAATTTTTAAAGTAAGCCAATAAATAAAGTTAGTCAAGAGAACAGAGACTCTTTATACTCCTTAAAAGTGTCTGAGGATTGTATAATAACACCCGTTTGACACGTGATATATTCAAAAGCTATACTTTAAAAACTATGACCTGAATGAAATTTTAAAACATAAACTTATCACTTAAAAACCATCCCAATAACAGCTCAGAATTACTAACTCCGGAGGAGGTATCCCCTTGTTTTCATAATAAAACAGGTGACCCAAGGGAACACCCTCCTCCCCCCCCCCCTTCTCCTTGCCCTGGGTCAAATAGCCCAGAGCGAAGAGGGCAGCAGGACGGAGTCACTGCCGGAACAGAAAGCCTACCTAGCTATAGTAGCAACTGTTAAGTGATTGACATTCTGAGCAGTAGATAATAGACCTAACAATGGAGGCCTCCAGAAATTGACTCAATATTTCTGAGATAAAAATTCATGAATGTGGATGGCTGAGCCCAATGTGCAGCCTTCATAAAATCTATAATAGCGATACTATTCATGTAAGCCCAAGATGTAGAAAGAGCTCTTACTTCATGAGCCGAAATCTCAAGCACAAACTGCTGAGTTAATGATATACCATAAGCAGTACCGATAGTTAATTGAATCCATTAGCAATAGAATGAAGCGTAATGTCCTTCTATTAGGCATCAAAGACAGAAGAAGCTTACGTCCTTACTAATAAACTGATATCTGTTTATAAATACGTAAACTCTAACCGGACAGAGTAAAGGCCTATGCCCGTACGAAGACGGAAGGACCTTAATAACAATAGGTTCCGGATATTTATTAGGAGCCTGATTCTTAACCAAAAATCCAACATTAGTAGTAAAGGAAATAGTGTTTCCGATACTACGAAAGTGAGAATCGTCCACCGATAGTGCATGAAGCTCGCTGACTCTTCAGTAGAAGAGAAGACTAAGAGAATTACTGTCTTAAAAGGTCAGAATTTGAAAACTACTGTTTCCAAAGGCTCAAATGATTACTTAGGTAAATAAGAACCGAAGCTAAATTCCGTATAGGAATTTAATCTAAGGATTCTAGGTCTATTTATCGAAAAGTTTCTAACTGACTTAGATAAAGAGACATAAGACTCAATTGTAAACTATCATAGAGTGCATAGGTATGAGATAACGTAGACCTATAACCTTAATAATAACAGGCTGCAGTTGATCTTGTCAAACAAGTATACTAGAAAGTTGCAATGTCTAGTATGGAGGGATCAAAAATATCAACATAATGATCCCTACACCAACGACGGAAGAGCCTCCACTTTAGCCGCATAGTATAGCAAAGAAGAGGTTCTCCTACAGTAAGAAATCGCGTCCATAGCTCATCCTGTACAATGCTTGCCGTGCAAGAAGGACCACACAACGGAATACGTGAAGGTTAAGACCTTGCGGGTTGTGATGAAGTTGACACGATTTCCCCAGCGAAAGAAGATCCTCTCATGGAGGAAGTTTCGCGGTAAGTCCCACAGTAGACACCTGAGTAAATTTACCCACGGTCTCTGTGAAGACAGAGATGCTATCAACAGAATTGTATTGTGGATGTTTATCTTAGCAATACTAGCAGAATCAACAGCGCTGGAGGATACGCGTATCCTATCATTCCGTCCTATTAGATCAACAGAGCGTTAACAACATAAGCTCAGGGATCCGGACATGGAAACACATACGTCTGCAATTGGATAGTGAGCTGTGTCGCAAATAAATTATCATTGGGCGCTCCCATTGATAGCAAATCTGATTGAATACTTGTTTGTTGAGAGTCCATTCTGACGGCAACAAGCGACCCTTACGTGAAAGGGAGTCTGCTAATACAATCAGACGACCCAGAATATGACGGACCGAAGCAGAACTTGGTGTACTATAACAAACAGAAGGATTCTTTCCGTTAAATTGAATAACGGAATCGAATGAGTGCCTCCCTGGTTCCGGAGATACGCAACTACTGTCGTATTAACGGACAGGATTTGGACATGCGTTTCTGAATAATGTTCATCCAATGACATAGTGCAAGCATAAATAACATCATTTCCTGGAAGCTAAGTGCTTGCCTAGAAACTGCGGAACTCAAAGACCCTGGCACTTCGAATCCGTTGGGATCAATATTGTACCCCAACCTGTTTGACTGGCATCCGCCATAATCATAAAACTCGGATCTGGCAACTGCAGTGGCACTCACTGAGTCAACCACCGAATGTTTGCCCCAGTCTGAATCTCTTGCTACACTAGATAGACAAGAGAACGTGTATATCGAGCAATTGATAGATTGCTGAAAAGTTGCCATCGAAGAGAAGCTTCTCCGAGACTGAAGCGACTCTTGAGAGAATTCTTCACCTTACTAACCACGCGCGTGGATGTAGCCAGGGCTGCGTCATGTCAAATCAACTCCAGTTTACCACTGAAGGGCGGAGTTATACGTGGAAAAACTACTGCCCTTGAAAGAAATCACATTGAGGATCATATCCTGGAATTCTTTCTCTTGAAGACTTAATGATAACGCCTCAGTAAGGTGGTCTACATATGATAAAGCGTCTAAGTTAAGTCTTTTAGACATCATTGTCGTTTCCAACATCGTGGCTGGAATTGACATAGACGGCGAAAAAGATAATTCCCAGTCTTCAGCACAGCCGTCTAGACGCATATGAACTCTCGGTATGCACTGTTCTGCCAATATAAATTATTTCCTAGAATTGAAAAAAGGCAGAATAGAGCATTGCGGACAAGAAACTAGACTATCATGCTTGGTAGCAAGCTTATATATAGCGTCGTTAAATAATTCGAATGTTCTAAAGACATTATTGGACTGTGTCGGTAAGTCAGGGACAATGTCCCTGAACCGATCCAAACTCCGTGTCCAATGACGCTATTAGTCTCTTATCCAGCATCGCAGCAATGTAGTCCGACGGAACAACCTCTGGAAGATAATGCCGGAAGAAATGTATGGCAGCTTCTGTTGTTCCGAAAGGGAAAGCTCGAAATCGTCCGAATCCCTTTCGCCATCCTGTCGGACCCTATAAAGTGTTTGGTCGTCCGAACCTGATGCAACAGTGGCCGCACCGACCCAGCGCCGTCAGATTATTCCTGATCCAACCGAGAATTTGTCGTTTGCCGGGATGCTGTGATAAACTGTTCTATTTTGGATAGCACGTCCGTCACTAAGGCCTGTGGAGAAGCGGTCTTACGATGCATTGCCGCTGGAAGCTCCGTGTTCGTTACCCCGTGCATACTTCTATTATGCGAGCGAACGGAGTGTATAGGCCTCGTGTCCCTTGGCTACCGGATGGCGTGACCTGTTTGCCATGGAATCACTGAATGACGAAGCTGGCCGGATACTCGAGGTCACGTAGCCAATGTGCGGTCGTGTGCGCTGCTGTAAGGATGAGGAAGCATTATCGACAGTCTCTCGGACTGTCAATATAACGGAGCGTCCCAAGCGACGGACATATGCTCCGAATGCGAAATATCTGTACCACAACATCCGGTCCCATATGTTGTTGTACGAGAGAAGGACCTCTCTCGCTCGCAGCCCGGACGGACCTGGACGAGCTAGGAACCGGACTAACAGGCTTCCTCCGATCTGTCCTCTAATCCGTCGTCACTGGGTGTGTACTAAAGTCTATTATAGTGCTCGCATCACCCAAAACTCCTTCCTAGACCGCAACGGACGAACCCGACTGTTGAACCATTCGATGAATGGACGCTACATCGGGTGAGCTAGCGAATGTCAACTCCGTCGATCCTACTAGGGACCTCTTAGGCGATTGACGTATTCCATGAGCACTTATTGCCGCTAGCTCTTCATTAATTATGACGACAGAGGCGCACTTTTGAAAGACTTCTCAGTAACTTTGCGAACAAGAAAGCAGACATGCTTGTTAATAGCAAGCATATAATAATATATATAGCGTCGTTCAATAATTCGAAAGTTTGTGTGACATTATTGGACTGTGTCAGAACTGAGGGACGATGTCCCTGAACCGAACCAAAAATTTCTGTGTCCACCGACGCTATCAGTTTCTTATCCGGCATCGCAGCATTCTGGTCCGACGAAAGAACCTCTAGAAGATAAAGTCAGATGACATACACAGCAGCTCATGTTGTTCCGAAAGGGAAAGCTTGAAATCCTCCGAATCCCTTTCGGCATCCTGTCGGACCGGATGAAATTTTCGGACGTCCGCACCTGCTTCCGCAGAGCGTCCCGACCCAGCGTCGTCAGATAATACATAATGCGGCAGAGATTCTGTCGTTGCTGGGATGCTGCGATAAGCTGTGCTATTTGGGATAGCACGTCCGTCACCGAGGCCTGTGCAGTAGCGGTCTTACGATGCTTTGCCGCTGGAAGCTCCGTGTACGTTGACTCCCGCACACTTTCTTATGCGAACGTCCGGAGTCTGTAGGCCTTGTGACCTGGTCGCCGATGATTCTCTGATTGGCGAAGCTGACTGGATATCCGAGGTCACGTAGCCAAGAGCGGTCGTGTGCGCTACCATGAGGATGAGGAAGCCTTATTGACAGTCGCTCCGGACTGACTATACATCGGAGCGCCCCGAGCAGCGGACGTATGCTCCGAATGCGAAACATTTTGTACCACAACATCTGGGGCCAGATGTTGTTGTACGAGAGAGGGGCCTCTCTCGCTCGCAGTCCGGATGGACCTGGACGAGCTAGGAACCGGACTAAAAGGCTTCCTCCGTTCTCTCCTCTAATCCGCCGTCACTGGGTGTGCATTTGGTTGATTTATAGTGCTCGCATCACCCAAAACTCCTTCTAGACCGCAACGGACGAACCCGGCTGCCGAACCATTCGATGAATGGACGCTACACCAGGCGAGCTAGCGGACGTCAAAGGCCGTCGAACCTACTAGGGTCCTCTTAGTCCATTGACGTATTTACATGAGCACTTTTCCGCTAGCTCTTCATTAATTGTGACGACGGAGGCACACTTTTGGAAGACATCACAGATACATCACCCTGTTCCTGATCGTTTGAAATTGAGATTGATAAAGTAGAGTGACCCTGCGGGGAAAGGACCGGAATGGCCAATTCCCACCTAACATACCGTGACACATGCTTCCCATGTTGTCATCGAAATTAACACATACAGAACAGGAGTTAGTGCGAGTACACTGACTACATCTACAATGATTATGAAAGTCAGAGGAAGATTTCCTCTTAATACAATTGAACAATATCCTTTCATTGTGAAAAGAAAACAAAGTTCTAGTACTCGCACCAACCCCTAACAATCAAAATACATAATAACATGATCCATTAACATAGAAAAAATAATTGAAATCAAAAAATTTTGAAAAAATATTTTTTCAGAACAGCCCAAGTTTCTGAAAAGTAACGTTGAGCCCCAATGGATCCCAAGCCTAAGTGTGGACAAAAATTCTAAAAATATTTTAAACAATTTATGCAACACTTACGAACAATAATAATGAATCTAGTTATGATTAAATGAACATCAAGATATTATTTTCAAGAAATCCCCCCTCACACAGAGGGCTGTTGTAAATGTAAACAATAAGTGTAAACACACCAGAAGAAGACTCCAGGCACCCAGGCCCGAAATCAGTTACCAATAATACACTATCTGATGCAAAACAGAGACTTCCAGGGAAGAAACTGCAGAACATCAGATGGTAGATGCAGAACACTACGCCTAACCACCCATAGGTGAAGACGTAAACATGGGGAAAAGAACAGAATTCATTCTGTTATCTAGCTAAAACTCCCAAGAAATTTTAGTAATAATATTACAGAAAATATGCCAAAAGCATGGGAGAATAGCAAGAGGGGACTTGAAGGAAAGGGAGAGAGGAAAACACTGAACAAGCAGTGTAACTTGACAACAAGAATGACCACAACAGGCTGTTGCCTCGAAAATAGGTAACTTAACATAATTTCATTAAAAAATTTTAAGTTACAGCCCTGATAATTTTCTGCCACTCATTTTTCCTCTCCTCCTTCTATATCCTCCTTAGAAACACCATTTCTCTAATATTTATGTGTCTGGCATCATTTAAACTTAGATTTACAAGCGCAAAGATCAGTCAGATGTTAACTGCTCAAGGGCCAAACAAAGAATGATTAATGGCGCCAATTTGGGGACGTCCTTGACACTGCGCATGCGCAGCAGAGGTGAAGTATGGAGGGCCATTCAGGACATGTTTTCTTTGGTTTTAGATGCAAATTTTGGGGATTGGGGGGCAAAATTTGTGTTTGGCCCTATATTTTTAAGAGTTAGCACCAGCTATGTCTGGGTCATTGGTACAGTATAAAAATATTCCATTAGTTATGTAGCCCCTTAAGGTGCTATATAAGTAATGGAATTTTGTTTACTTTGAAAATTCTCACCTCTGAAAACAGTAAAAACAATAACCCGGTAATGGTGCCGAAACGAATAGACTTTTTCATCGATGCAGAATTGGAATCTCGATCTCATTCGCGCAGAGGAAGTTATCAAACTCGATCATATTCGCATAGAGGAGGTTATCACCCCCCTCTGCACAAATGCAATCGAATTTCCAATTCTGCATCGATGAAAAGGTCTATTCGTTTTGGCGCCATTACTGGGTTATTGTTTTTACTAGTACTGTTTTATATTTATACAAAAACATGGACTTTTTTGAAACATTCGTTGATGCTTCGCGGGTATTCAAATAACGATAATTAAAGGATAAAACATAGTTCTGCTATTCCTTCAATTCAAATTAAATATACACAAAATGTACATCAAAATGAAGGTTGGGATGTATAGAACACGAAACACATGTGTAATCAACTCATAGAGTTGACTGTAGGCACCACTGGTTCCTGGAAGTTTGCTGCTGTATTCGCACCAGAACTGATAATTTAATAATATTTCACGAAAAAACCTTGTGGCCAAATGTGCTTTACATATCCAAGAACAAAGCTAGGGGATAAAAATTCTTAAAAACACGGCGACAGGGCTGCATTGGGGAAAATTCCAAAGCCTTTGCTTTTGTTTACGTATGAGTATACTTTCGATTTCCAGTCTGTATCTGTATCTGTATTATACGTTGCGACGATCCACTTCTGGCGTATTTGCAACGGATGGGAGGACGCTTTACAGTGTTGTTACGTTGCTGCTGAGTTTCTCCTTGAACTCTTCCGGTGTTTCTGCGCAGACAACCGTGTTATCCAGGTGGTTCCACTCCACAACTGTTTTTATAAAAAATGTATTTTTGTACTGTTCAGTTTTTGCTGTTTGTACAGTGTAGCCTGGTGTTGTTATTTCTAATGGTCCGATGTTATGTTTAGCCTGTTTGTTGACAGTTGGCATTGTACTGGTGTTCTCTATGGTGAAGACTGATCTAAACTGATTTATTAGTAGTTGGGCCTTGCCTTTGCTGTTGTTTACAAGTTATCCTTGGTCCTTTAATGGCGAGACGCCTAAATTGTCTTGTTTTTTTGACTTGATATATTTCCAGAATGGTTTTGTTGTGTTTCTGCTGAGACCGTCTTGGATGATGTTATTGACATATTCCCATTCAGCTCTTCGGATGGCTCTTTTACATTCTTTTTGGAAAACTCTATAATTCTTCCAATTCTTGGTTTTGGATGCTTGTGTTCGTAGTTTTTGTTTCCGCCGGAGCAACCGTCTGATTTGTTTGTTGATCCAGGGTAGTGTTCTTTTTGCTTTCTGTACTTTTGATGGTATTAAGTCTTCTATATTTTTTAGGAGGTTTGTTTTAAATGTATTCCACATTAGGTTTACCTCTGATCCTCGTTCTTGCATATCAATTAGGTCCTTTGATAGGGTGTCTAGCCTTTCTTGTAGTAGGTCCCAGTTTGCTCTGGAGTACTGGTATGTTTTCCTGGGCTGTTGTTTGGAGTGAGACGGTTTTGTGTCTATGTCTGTGACTATCATATCGTGGTCCGATATTCCAGGTACTGAGGTTGATGTTTTAACGAGGCTTGGATTTGTTGTGAATACCAAGTCAATTATATTTCCTTCTCGTGTTGGTGAGTTGTGGATTTGGATCATTTGCACATCTGCGGTGGTGTCTGTCAGTGCTTGTTGTACTGCCTTTTCTGTGGCTTTGGGAATTAAGGTAGTATCTTCCCAGTTTATATGTGGACAGTTGAAGTCGCCTGTAAGTATAATATGCTTTGAGGCTGGTCCAGTGTTTATCAAGTTTAGTGATTTTCTGAGTTCGTCCAAATCTTTGGTATTCCGTTTAGGCATGTAAAAGGCTCCTATCAGAAGATCTTTGTTGTTCTGAAGCTTGATCTTTACCCATTCCCGATAAATCCAATTTTTTCACATTGGTCCACGTCATCGGACAGAAAAAACATGTAAAAACAATGCCGTCTAAAATCAAATAATGAAAAAGATCACCTTCATACAGTATATTGTTATTAGATAGAGATTGCACAGTTGCCATATTCAATGCAAGGTATCATGATACCTGTTAAAATTTCTTTTGTTTTTCGATGGAAATTCGTGGTAACGAGTGATATGCGCATGTCTGTCGACTCGAGCATGGAAACCATCTTCAATAAAAAATGCAGACAGTGTTGTCCTTTTCCAAAATGCAGTCCTGTCGCTGCACCAGAAAGTGTTTTGAATGCCTAGCTTTGTTATTGAATATCAGAAGCACATTCGGTCACGAGTTGTTCTTCCAAAATATTATTTTATTATCAGTTCTGGTGAGAATACGATAGCAGACTTCCAGGAACCAGTGGTGCCTGCTGTCAACTCTATGAGTTGATTACATATGCGTTTCGTGTTCTATACATCCCAACCTTCATTTTAATGTATAATTTGTGTATATTTAATCTGAATGTAAGGAATATGAGAGGTGAAAATTTCAAAATAAACAAAATTCCATTTGGCATGGCATTGCCCCACGCGCGTATAGAGGCGAGGTGATGACTAAAACGAAAAGGGGTCTACCACTCTCGTCATCGGGATTCTGAAGCTTCAAACGGAAAAAAATTGGAAATTGGCACTTGTGGAAGTTCAGTGTGGCCCATCGGGTGCTTTTTACACATGACCACACTATATTCTGACCAACATATTCATGCTGGTGTGGATTCATCGCAAAGTTTGAAAATGGGGAGAATATGTGATTTCTAACGACTCGCGAGAAACCGCACAATCTTGAGATTTCGCGCATTGCATAGAGTGAAATATTATCTGCGAATGCCGGACATGTGCCCCCCCCCCCCCCCACACGAGTGCCCCCCCCCCCCTGGACATGAGCCCCCCCCCCCCTCGTTATAGCAAATATGGACATGAGCCCCCCCTCCTATTCCCGGACAACTGCCCCCTCCCCTGTCTGTCATCATTTTATTACTGCTTACTGACTGGTGGTCAGTCAGGGCCGTCGAGGGGGGGGGGGGGGGAGGGGGGCGGGTAACCGATGTAGTAACACCGGAGCCCGTCGTTAATGGATGGCACATGACCATGAATTCTTGCGGAGTGGTGCGTAATGTTGAAATATCCACCACAAAGCATGGTTTCAATTGCATAAGAATGCTGGAGCTTGTACTCCAGCAGGGAAGCTACCGGGCATAGGCGTATGAATGTGAAAAAATTGGATTTATCGGGCAATTTCATACTAAAAATTGAATTTTTCGGGCAATTTCATATTTTTTTCGGGCCAATTGGAGTTGCGCCGAAATCATTTTTCGGGCAAATATCCCAGCCCCCCCCCCCCCCCCCCTCCTAAAACATTAACCCATACGCCTATGCAACCGGGCCCCCTTTAACGGCAGGCTCCGGTGTTACTACATCGGTTACCTAGCACCTCCCCCCACCTCGACGGCCCTGATAACTGACCCCCCCCCCCCCACCCTGCCTGTCATCATTTTATTATCGTGTCCGACACGAAACATTTTATTGTATACTGTTGTTCAAGTGCTTTTCGCAATGAGCAATAATAAAATGATGACAGACAAGGGAGGGGGCAGTGGAGGGAGGAGGGGGGGGGGGGTCATGTCCATATTTGCTATAACGAGGGGGGGCATGTACGGGGGCAGCTCATGTCCGGGTAGCAAATGTCAAGGGGGGCACTCATCCATTGGGGGGGGGGGGGCACATGTCCGGCATTCAAATGTTTTTGTTGAAAATATTTCATACGATGCAGTTGTGTACAAACATTTTGATATATGAAAATAAAAAATAATAAAAAAAAAAAAATTCCAAGTGTTGTTAACGTATGTCACGATACAATATAAGTCCACACATGGGAAAATGTCCTTTCTGGTAATGTATGGAGTTTTGTACACCCATGCATGCGTTATTGACCCATGCATGCGTTATTGGTCTTGTGTTGTGTTGTGTATATATATGGTGATGTGTCCAGCATTCAGTTACAAAGATATTTACATATTTTGATCAGTTAGGCGAATGCGGTGGCAGGGGGGGGGGGGGGGGGGGGGGGGGGGTGTGCTAGCTCAAAAACATATTTGCAACTTTATACCCTGTCTACCAGGAAGGAATTGGAGACGAGCCCCTAAAATGGCTTTTTATCGAATCTTGTGTGTGTGTGTGGAGGGACTTGCTAAAAAATGGTTGTCCCCCAAATGTGACTGATTTCCTCCCCAATTACAAGGTGGGAAAGGCAGCCGTTGTGTGTGTGGACAGGGGGCTCTAAATTCGATCTCATATTTTTCAAAATTTCTCTGCAGAGATCCCCAGGCCACATGCAGGCAGTAAGAAGGGGGAAGAGGGGCTGCAAATTTTCACACACCCACCTTGGTGTGATGAGCCTCGATAATGCACGCGGAATCATTTTTTGAGCAAAATCACCCCCCACACACACATACACCGGGTTACCTTTCCGACCTTGTAATTGGGGAGGAAATCAGCCCCCTCCCCCCAAAAAAGGAAGAATGAAGTGGAACAAGAGAGTACCCCAACTTTCAATTTGTTCATATACTTCACACACAGGGTCACGTTACACACGATTTTTATGTCCCAAATAATATTTATTCGAAAATCATACTGGTCACCCCAATGATCATAGTACATTATAAATAGCAGCATATTATACTATTATCATGTGGGTGTCGAGTATGATTTTCTAATAAATATTATTTGGAATTAAAACAATAGTTTGTAACGTGCCACTGTGCTTCACACTTTTGCGAGTTAATTATTCATTGTTTTCTTCTGAGTTTGATTGAGGTCACTTGCTCTGACAGCTCAAACCGATGTCGGGAGTGCCAAATAAAAAAAAATATTGTTTGTCTGAAGGATTTATGTGAAAATAGGCCAATTCACATTTTTGTATTACGTTGCCTTTTAGTTCCCTCCCAATTCAAATGTCGTTCTTAAATTGGCCCGCTTTGTGGCTCCCAAGTTTAGGATTTGACTGTGACGTCATGGTGTGATGGTAAATCCCAATGTGAAATTAGAAAATCTTGTTGAATTTTGCTAGGGCTATATTGAATATTGAACATTTTTGGAATAACAAACATCGAACTGGGCAATATTTTTGTGCAGAATTGTTTAAGAGGGGACCAACTTGAACTGCAAACTGGAATAAGCTTGTGAAAGAAGGTAATTCAGTCATTTTTATACACCCAAAACCGTTCGTACCGAAAAACCGTTACGAACGTCCGATTGAAAAATTGCCTTTAAATTTCTAGCTGAGAACGAGCACATAAAATATCAAAATCATAAAATTAAGCTCGTTCGAGGCTAGAAATCTAGCTAGATTTGCCCATGTCTGTCGAGCATGGAAACCATCTTCAATAAAAAATGCAGACAGTGTTGTCCTTTTCCAAAATGCAGTCCTATCGCTGTATTCGAAAGTGTTTTGAATGCCTAGCTTTGTTCTTGGATATATGGCTCATTCTCAATAAAGGGGGTGCAAATAGTGTCGCCGGGATGTGCCTGCAAAATGCTTTGCCAAGTGATTTCCGATTTATGGTGGTTTTATACAGCGGTTGTAAGGCGAAAAGCTAGCATCATTTCCGAAAATATCTGGTCGCATTTGGATGTTGTGGGCTATCGCATAGGGCCAAATGTAACCTCCGTTACTCTCGCCTGAGGGGGGGGGGGGGGGGGGGGGCAGGTGCGTAAGAACGGAAAAATATTGGGGGGGGGGGGGGCTGGGGTGGACCCAATGGAGGTGCCACCAATTATGCTGACAGTATGATGCGCAGCTTCATGCGAGCCACGCAGCAACGGAGGGGAGGGGGGAGTGAGGGTCCTGGAGAGGGGGGGGGTCTCCTTGAGAAACTTTTGAACAAATGAGGGCCAAAACCCGTTCTCTCAGCGATTCTGAGGTTGCTACATGTGACCGACACCCCAGATGAGGACTGCCTGACACTTCAAATCGAGTTATCTGCTTCTTTCATTGTAAGGCTGTCTCTAAACATCGCCAAAAGTTTAATCCGGACCATGGCCTAATAATTTTTGGAAATTTGGGAGAGGGGGTAAATATCCACCCTCCCCCACCCCGTTTTTTACTCAACGGGGAGGGGTGGAGGGGAGTGGGCAGGCAAAAGCTAGTGTTCTCTGCGTTTCTGGGCCTGCTATGACCGTCTCCCTCCATGGAAACAGTTGAATACTTCAAACTCTAACTCTCTGCTCCTGCCATTTGAAAATTTGGCGGGGGGGGGGGGGGGGGGGGGGGGGGGGGGCGAGTTAAATATCTGGTCGATGCCCAGCATCATTCAAGCTGTGCAGCGGAGAGGTGGGAATAGAGCACCAGTGGCGGCATCCCTCTCTCGGTGGGGGTGGGGCTTTTGTACGCTGCCAACAGTGATTCTCAGTTCTGTTCGTTTGAAAACATTGGGGGGGGGGGAATTCCCCCCCCCCCTTTCCCCCAATGGGATCCTACGCCACCGATTGTGTTCAGCCGTTCCACGTGGACCTGTGTTTTGCAGTGTGCCTAATATTGGTTATAATTTTTCGTTTCAGTTCATACAAAATGCCACTGAGTAGAGCAGAAATACAGCGGCGATACAGAGAACGCAAGAAGTTGTCGGACCACGAAGCGTATCTTGAACAAGAACGACAAAGAAAGAGGAAGGATTACACGCCTGTTGCCCTGCTTTCTGACAATGCAAAAACTAATCGTAGACAGAGGATTCGTAAACGTGTTCGAAAGCATCGCGCTGAACAGAAACTTATTGCTATAAATGTTGCGGCAAATGCTAATCCTGGCGCTAATCCAGACATATCTGAAACAAGTGGATTTGAGTCACAATCCACATCTGAAAATCAACTTATTGTTCGTCTGCCTAATTTTCAAAGGAATGGGCCCCGTAGGAGAACTGCAAAGGCACTGGCAAAAGCGCACCGATTAATTAGGGACATGAAGGAGCAGAACATGGACTTAAAATGTCAGCTCAAAACTGTGCAAAAGAAGGTACAGCGGCAGCGCTTTGCTGCACCTTCCACGCCTAAAAGTAAAACAGCTGCTATGTTGAAAAATTCTGGAATCCGCGGATCCCATGTCACCAAAATAAGAAAACATCTCCTAATGGGAAATGTCCTCATGTCACAATTGCGATCCAATGCCTCGGGAGACAAAGATCGATGTGCGAGGGCAAAAGTTTACGCGTCTGTGGCCGGAAAACTTCTTGTCAGATACAGATGCATGCATCGTTTATGTTAAGAAACATCCCTCAACCGCAATCGTTTGCACAGTATCATAAAAAGGGGAGTAAACTTCGCATTAAAACAAAGAGATCGCGTCTAGGGAAAGTTTCGCACTCGTGTCATCAAATTCATGGAAAAAGACAACTGTATTACTCTGCCTGGTAAAAGGGATTGCAAAAAAAGTTGGCCCCAATAAAATCCAGAAAAGAATTCTGACTGATTATTTAGGAAATCTTCATCAAAAGTTTATTGCTGAGAATGTAAATTGTGACATGTCGTTAGCTACTTTCTGTCGACTGAGACAAAAACATGTTCTACCTGCAAATTTTCTGAAGCGAAATTCGTGTCTCTGTTCAAAACACCAAAATGTCGCCCTAAAACTTAAAATGCTGAAAGGCTATGGTATAAATGTTTCAGTTAATCCCGATCAGTACCTGACAGATTGTAATAATATTCATCAGGACCAGCTGCCACAGATCGTTCGTTTCTCTGTCTGGAAGCGTGTTCTTGTTGATGGTAGAAAAAAAATAAAAATCGTAGAGGAAGAAATGCAGCGTTGTGAATTTATAGAACTGTGGTCAGAAGAGCTGCTTGCCTTCAGGGAACACGTGTCTCGCGTTAAGTCGCAGTACAAACAGCTCAAAGAGCTTAAGGAAAACCTTCCCAATAATGAACTTGTTGTGCAAATGGATTTCAGTGAAAATTATTCATGCAAATCTGCGGATGAAATTCAAAGTGCATATTGGGCCCAGACCCAGGTTACACTACACCCAATCGTGATGTATTATAAGGACCCAGATTCTGGAGAACTGATACACAAAAGTTTTGTATGTGTTTCTGATGAATCATCACATCGCGCTCCTACCGTTCTCACCATCCTTGCAAAGCTATTCGAATTAGATGTTATCGATCTCACTGAAATACAGTATGTCCACTATTGGACGGACAGCCCAACAAGCCAATATAGGAATAAATATATATTCCATGCGGTGCAGAATCATGAAGAATTGTTCGGATGTAGGGCAACATGGAACTACTTTGAGAGTGGCCATGGGAAGGGCCCATGTGACGGTATAGGGGGTACCACGAAACGATTAGCTGATGCAGCCATCAAGAAGGGAGGAATAGCAATCCAAGATGCCAAGGATTTCTTTGACTGGGCTAAATCTACAGAATCTGCCATTACCTACTTTTTTGCTGGAAGAGAGGAGTGTGCGCAAAAATGTAGTGAAATGGAAACCTGGAAGTGTGACACGGTTGTTGGGACAATGAAGTTGCACGCGTTCACTCTAGATGACAAGAACAGGCCTATTACACGAGAGACCTCCTGTTATTGCGAAGTGTGCATTACGGGTGGAAAATGCGACACATGGTCGAGTGCACTTCGTCGAGTTCCTGTTAGCCATGAAGAAGATAAGAGTGATGTGCACAGCGAATATTCTATTGGCGAGTTTGCAGCAGCTGTGTATGATCGGAAGTGGTTTATCAGAAAAATCAGTGATATCAATGACGGCGAGGTGGAGATAACATTTATGGAGCGACGGAAGAATTTGTTCCGGTGGCCTCAGCCACCAGACATGCTGTGGATGGGTTATCGAGACATCCTGATGAAATTGAAACCTCCACTACCATCGGGCAAGTCTGCCAGAATGTTTCGCATTTTCGAGGAAGATGCCATTGAGGCAGCATTTGAAAACATAAATTGACGTCTAACTCCAACTGGCCATATTGTTCTTATTCGGCATTACACTGTTCCTCGTTATAAATGTGTTTGGTACTTCGTGTTCCAACTGAATCAAACCCCCCCCACCCCCACCCCCCCCCCTCAAAAAAAAACAGCACCACTCACCCACAACCTTGGAAAATTATTTCATGATTCATACTAGTGTGTAACTGCTTAACAGTAGCACTACCTATAATTCATTACCAGAAGGCCTATACCAGTAAATTACAGACAGTGTATATGCCGCTGTTACACAGTTGCATACTTGTATGAAGCATGAAATCACTTTCCATATTTTAGGAGATCACTGTAACCTCCGTTACACTGCACCCATAATGGTTTTCGAACTCAACCTCCTGACTTTTCATGTTAATAAACCACGAAACTATCGTAAAACATGCCCCAATGATTTCAATAAAAAACTCTTCATTATAATGATCCTCGTTATAAACGAGTTTCATACTTCGTGTTACAACCGAATGAACAAAACAAAACAAAAAACAACATCAACAACAACAACAAAAAAAAAAACAGTACCTCTCACCCAAAATCTTGGAATTTTATTTCATGCACCATACTAGTGTATAACTACTTAACAGAAAGCACTGTCTGTAATCCATTACCAGTGAATCACAGACAGTGTACATGCTAGCATTACTCATTTGTATACTGGTATTTTAGGAGATCACCGTAACATCCGTTACATTCCACCCACAGGACTTTTCGAGCACAATCTCCCGAATGGTCGTGTTGATAAACCTTGAAACTATTGTAAAACATACTAGAACAACAAACAGTGTGACCATCATGAAAACCTCTTCATTACCATGCTCCTCGTCATAAATGTGTTTGATATTTTGTGTTTCAGCTGAGTACCACTCACCCACAACATTGGAAAATTATTTCATGCTCCATACCAGTGTGTAACTGCCTAACAAGGGCACTGCTTATAATTCATTACAAGTGAATTACAGGCAGTATACATGCGACTGTTACACATTTGCATACTTCTATGAAGCAGGAAATCATTTTCCATATTTTAGAAGATTGCTGTAACATCTGTTACATTGCACCCACAAGGAGTTTCGAACTCAATCTTCTGAGCCGTGGTGTTGATGAACCTCGAAACTACTGGAAAACATTGCCGAATCCTCGACAAACAGTGTGATTGCAGCGAATAACTCAATTTTTTCGCATGGTTCCAATTATTAAAACTGAAATACACTAGTTTAAATTTTTTTATGGAAGTAAAACAATTTTTTTTTTACCACTGTTCTTCAAGGAATTGTAACAATTTTGAATATGATCTCAGAATTGGCAAACTAATGTGGATATTTTGCACTCTAGTAAATAATTTGGAAAATCGCCAACAATAATCATTTAAATCGCATGCAAAATTATAATATCTTTTCTAAAACCAGATTTTTATAATCACGGAAGTTACAAAATTATAAAGACAATTTTCGAAGGTCAGGATGGGAACGGTTATAAAACACTTATCAGTCAAATGATGATTGCACCCACTCATTTCGAGATTGTACCGATACACTTCTTTCATTATAGGTTAAATTCATCAAGATTGCGACAATTTTATTTTTCTTGTTTTCTGTACTGTATTTGCACCATTTTACTGAGAATGAGCCATATAAAGCACATTTGGCCACAAGTAGTCTTTGTAAGACTGTGACCCGGGGCCCTCCTGGCCCTCACAGTCTTTGAGAGAACCCGTTCAAATCTAGTCTGACTAAAAATGAAAGAAACTGACCGCATTTGGGTCGACTCAGTTCACACTTCATATCGAAGACACAAATCACATAATCAACATTCTACTTGTCGTACTCAGCCCAAATATAATTTATTTACGTGTCTGCATCATTTTTTAACGCAAACACAACATCAAATTCAAGAAATGTTGAAAAATATCCGTCTTCACGACGTCAAAAAACACCGATTTCAAAGATATACAAATTGTACTACACATGCGCACAGTATCTGTGCGCATGCGTAGTACAATTTGTTTATCTTTGAAACTTGATGTTATTTTACGTGTTGAAGTCGGATATTTTTCAACATTTCTTGAATTTGATACTGTGTTTGCGTTAAAAAATGATGCAGACACATAAATAAATTATATTTGGGCTGAGTACGACAAGTAGAATGTTGATTATGTGATTTGTGTCTTCGATATGAAGCGTGAACTGAGTCGACCCAAATGCGGTCAGTTTCTTTCATTTTTAGTCAGACTAGATTTGAACGGGTCTCTCAAAGACTGTGAGGGCCAGGAGGGCTCCGGGTCACAGTCTTACAAAGACTAGGCCACAAGCTGTTCTGATGAAATATTATTTTATTAACAGTTCTGGTGCGAATATGGTAGCAGACTTCCAGGAACCAGTGGACACAGGTGCCTAGTGGACTGTATGAGTTGATTCCATGTGTTTCGTGTTCTATACATCCCAACCTTCATTTTGATGTATAATTTGTGTATATTTAATCTGAATTTAAGGAATATGAGAGGTGAGAATTTCAAAATAAACAAAATTCCATTACTAGTATAGGCACTTAAGGTGCTTATCACCATAACATTAAATACGGACGTTGTCAGTCTTCTCTAGAAATCACTTGCAACAAAAAACTATCACGTTTTACGTTTATCAATCGACATCGGATTTATGTATCAAAATTATAGTATTTTTGGCCTTTGACTCCGCGGTGCCCGTTTACCACGATAATAGGAAATATGAATAAAACTTAGTTCACCAGATTCTCCCTGCTCTACTTGATCTGCCCAACTGATGCTGGTGGAACTGAAAAGAGAAAAGAAGAGAATAACATTATTATACAGAAAGAAAAGGAAGCAGGTAGCAAGAATAAAACCAACATAAGGTTAGAAAATTTTACGCACTCTGTTTCAATCGACGGCATGATTTATTTGTAACTTCCGGTTAGTATTAACAAATGATAAATTACGTATTATTAATAATGAAATCTCGTTTTATTTAATTCAATCTGCACGATCACGATACCCTTTGTTAAAACTTAATATAGAGTTCGTTAAGTTTTTCCCTCAAAATTCGACATGGACATATGTTTGAGGAGCACATCTTCCTCGATATTATTATCATTTAGTTCCTAACAGAAAATGGCAGCTTCCATGCAGCAGTTCTCACTTCAAGACTGTAAAGGTTATGAATGGTGCTCATTGCAAATTCCTCTGTCACTCTGTTTGTTCATTAGAAGTTTTTATGCTAAGGGGTTTACTGTATAAAAATATTTTTTATCTATTTCACTGTCCAGAAATGTACTTGTACCAAACAAGAAAATAAAACAAAGCGGGAGGGCCAACCGCATTCGTCATTACAATTTACATCTTGAAGTTGAAGTACATGTACCTGCCAACCTGGTCTATTCTGACTGAGGTTCCAAGACAACTCGTTTCCCGGACACGAAATGTCTTGTGCAGTGGTTGCCAGTGTAAAGGTACGATTTGTCCATTGTAAAGTGTAAAGTTATGAATTGTCCCACCCCATCAGAATTAGTTCAACGAGGGGGTCACGCGACATGGCCTTGCTGATACCCTTTCAAAAAATTGAAGAAAAAACAAAAATTAAAATAATCATCTCCGTCTACATGATTCATAAATTGAGCAGTTGAAAGAAAATATATTTTTCAAAACATGCAATACCGACGTGGATTGAAAGCTACACTGCACCTCCATAGTGCCATGTTCGGGGATGGTGCTAATGCTTGTCCCATCGGGTGAGAACGTAAATGGCTGTCCCGTGTGCAGTAATTACTGTGCACGTTAAAGAACCCTACTGTGGCAAAAGAGCTGCAGCTCAGCAAAATCCCCCGATCCCCCCCCCCCCCCCCCTTGCATATCGTGTATATAGTGTACTTCATTATAAAGAACCAACGCAATGAATCAGTCAGGGTCCTATGAAAAATCAGCGGAGGTGTGACTGTGAAGTGCATTGAATCATACAACTGCCAGAATAAAATGGGTGTAAGATGCAAACTGCAGCTTCAGTCCTCACAAAATATATCCGAGATGATTCTGGTGATGTGGGGTTAACGCAGGGTGCTCCGAAAAATTAACGGAGGAATTTCCAAATAATAGAACAGAACATTTGGGGATCACGGTGGCTCAGTGGTGGGCTGTTGGACTTGTATGCTAGGGGTCCCAAGTTCGATCCCCGCCCAGGACTCCCCGCATTGTGTCCTTGGGCAAGGCACTTTATCCCGGTTGCCTATATGGGGGCATGATGACGCCATGTACTAAAGCGTACTGCACGTTGATGGTGCACATGTCTTCAACCACTGTAACCCTGCTTGAGTGGAGCTTGAACAGAGAATGTTGAGGAGCCGACAGATGCTCAGTGGTTCTCTCCGGGTACTCCGGCTTCCTCCAACCCATAAAACTGTCATGGTCACAATTAGTCATTGTGCATAAGTATGTGACCTTAAACACCAATAAATAAATAAATATTTTCAAAACATTTCAACAAAACCACATAACCCCCCCTCCCCCTCCTGATCGGAACGAGCTCATTCCAATGAGGGGGTCACAGAACATGGACCTGCAGAAACCCTTGAAAAGGTTGAAAAAAAGTTACATGTGGATCAACAAACCACACCACATTTTTTTTTACATTTCTAACTTGGGGGTCATTGTATACAGTTTAACCTGGGTGGGGGTGTGTAAGGTTGTAGGTTGAGTCGACCTGCTTGGATCACATAGATGATATGTAGGTTTAATTTTAGTATTTGCTGACATAATTTAAAATTAGAGAATCAGTACGTTTCAGAGCAGACCAAATTCCGGGGGAAAGTTTAAATTTTATGTAATATTCAACTACACCGCCCAACCACATCCTCAAATAAAGGTGGGGAGTGGGGTGATTTGTATCAAAATCAGGGGGATACAGTTGGAGATAGAATAATATAGTGTATGTCTGTCCAGAGACCTATCAAGGCATATCCTGAGGGTTGACGTGATTGAAATAAACATTTCATATCAGCCACACTTAAATTAGAAAACCATATCTACCGGTATATATTATACAATTACAATTTAAACCTTGTAAGGATAGTAGGCTGTATCATCTGCAATTAGATCAGTAGGCCATACTCCTATATCATAGAATCCAAGTTTTAACCTATGGTGGGGAGTGGGTTGTAGGTTATATCGTCCACAATTAGATCAGCAAGCCACATCCAGAAATTATCCATTTGCAGTTTTAACCTGTGGAGCAAGCCAGAAAACAAGCAGACTGTCATCTGCAAAATTAGGTCCCCAGAGGGTGAATTTAGTGATGCTACCCTGCTCAGCAGGGTAGCATCAATAAATTTACCCTCTGTGAACCTCAATCTGAATCATGGTCTCAAAACTAAACAGAAAGAGGTACCCAGAGGATAAATTGGCCCACTGTATGGGATAGCATCATCAAATTCACCCTCTGGGGACCTCATTCTGCAAATGTCAGTTTGATTATTTTCAGGCCTGCTGTGGAGAGGAGTCAGTTGCATGTTGTATCATAACAGAGGAATAGAGGTGCCTGTTTGGAAAACATACATTATTTATTTATTGGGCTTTAACAACACCCAGGGTCACCTTGTGTCGGACAGTTTTATGGGTGGAGGAAGCTGGAGTACCCGAATAGAACTACCGAACAATGGCAACTAACTGTTAGACTCTCCAGTGTGTTAACTCTGCACGAGCAGGGTTAGCATTGGTTGAGGATAAGTGCACCATCGACATGCATCACGCCTTAGTACACATGATTTCCGTGCCCCCACAGGAAAACATAGATGACATGCATAAAGTTACAGTTCAGTGTTTGAAGATAAATCAGTGTTATAGGCAGACCAAAGTCCTGGAGAAAATTTGATTTTTATGTAATATACATCCACGGCTGCAAATCACATCCACATGTAAAATTTTTATAGTTATGGCCTGAGGAGTGGTGGGGGAGTGGGGTGATTTGTATAAAAAGCTGAGAAACTGAGGGGGTACAGTTGTAGATGATTAATGCATTGTACTCCTCTCTACTCTTAGGTTCCAAATAATAGTACAGACCGGAATAATGGTACAGGGTAGAAAAATAGCCTGTGTTTAATAATAGTACAGACCGGAATAATGGTACGGGGGGGGGGGGGGGGGGGGGGGGGGGTTCTTTCAAGTGATAGTGCAGACATAGCAACGGTCACCATCAGTTACTATTTATGACATTATTATACTCAACAAATTATTATTTTGAAGAGAATTTAATCTATATATTCCACGAACATTTGAAGATGTATCTGCCTGCATGTATGTTGGGAAGAGAAAAAATGTGCAGCTGTGTGGGGGGCAAAATAATGAAGATATCATGACCTGTTGTCTCTAGCCACCTCCCACCTCACCCAAGATGTCACGTCATGAACAATTATTTTTGCTCAAATCTTTATTTTGAAAAGACTTTGATCTATATTTTTGATTTTCAAAGATCATATGGATATATTTGAAAGAGAAAAAAAAAATAAGTGCAGGTGTGAGAGGGGAGGGCAAGGTGTCATAATCTCCATATGTTCCCCACCCCCATCCACTTAAAATTTGTCATAAAAAAATTTCTTAAAACATTACTTTGAAGAAAATTTCATGCATATTTCCTTTTCCAGACTCCAGCATACTAGTACATGTATAAATTGTTTTGAGAAAAAATGGCAGCAAGATACAGTACGTGGAGAGTGGATTGTAACTAAATCACCCTTTGCTTCCAGGTCTACTTTCTTAGGACCTACAGGCAGCTCTCGCTGTGTGCATGGATGCGGTGCCCCGGCTTGGCACATGGCTGATGATCAAGTTGGCGACCGACCACAGTCCATGGGTTTCAGGCAGTGATATATGAGTCCATCTACTATATTATACCACCTTTTTGTGTAAATTTCTGAATGACCCCGGGAGATGACTAACATAAGCTCCCAGCTTGCTGTCAGATCCCCCATTAAACAATAATATGGTTTTTTGTTAGTATATGTTATATTATTCTTCGTGTTCTCTATATATATTGTCACTTTTATTGGTGTTTAATATTGTAACATATAGCATACTTATTGAATAAATATTGCTTAAACTAACTAAATCACCCGTGGAGTGGAGTTATCACCCAAGCTATAACTTTCAAATTGTGTATGTATCGACAAAAACACCTGCAATGTTTCAGCCAATGGACCTCCTTGTTTAACCTGGAGGTCCATTAGCTGAAACTTTGCTTGTGCTGGTTATGCTTTGCAACAAATTTGCAATTATTGCTTGGGTGGAATCTCCACTCTGTGGGTGATTTAATGATAATACACTCTCCACGTACAGTACATGTATATCATTATCTGCGTATCTTCCCTTCCTCCACTCGAAACTTCAAACCATGAAATTTGTAGCTCGGCTGACTGATGGTCGAGGTGGGCTCTTGCCATTATTTGGCATCCATTGTCTGTCATTCTGTGTCCATCATCTGCTAACATTCTTTTCATGTCTGTTGTCTTCGAAACCACTGTCCTAAATGTAGCAAAACCTGACACAAATAATCTTTGTCAGATACAGTTAAAACTACAAGTCCTGTCATGAAATGTGCACAAATAACACGTCGATCTGCATGTTAATTTACACGTTATGACCATAGTAAGGCTATCAAATTCTGTGCATATGGCCTGTGCACAAGCAATGTTTCAGTCAATGGACCTCCAGATAATCCGGAGGTCCATTGGCAAAAACATTGCCTGTACAGTTAAAACTAGAAGTCCTGTCATGAATTGCATGCTTATCTTGACACAATTTCGCACGGGAATTGTGTGCAATTTTCCTGTTGAAAATACCCAAATTACCACAGAGTCTTTCCATTACTCACAGCAAACACAAGCAATGATTCAACCAATGGACCTCCGGGTTAAACCCGGAGATCCATTGGCTGAACCATTGCTTGTGCATAGGCTGCGTAGAGAATTTGATAGCCTTTCCATACGACTTAACGTGCCGATAAACGCGCTAAATGGCGAGGTGTTTGCGCGCAATTGATGACAGGACTTCTAGTTTTAACTGTAATTGCTATGAATAACCAGGAGAACCTGCCGTGCTTCGGATGCCATTCGATATGCATGCAATTAAGCCTAGATAAGCGCACAGTTCGTGACAGAACTTCTAGTTTTAACTGTACCCTTCCAAGTACGTTTGTTAAAAGTTGCTAACTCGTATGGGCCAGGAGCAGTGTCCAAAAGCCCATTTTGAAAATCTTCTCACAAACCACCAGTCACAATATTTGGAGATGTACATGTACTTGTATGCAACTTCCTTAAGTGACTAAGATTCAAATTTGTTCAAAGAACATTTGTCAGCAACAATTGGGCATGTCCCAGGATGAGTAACATTGATGGCATGCCCCAAATTTCAATATTCGGAACCGTTTCCCCAATTTGAACCAAATTAGGTATGCAGTATTATTTGAGGACATGTATTTGATTTACACTGAAAAAATATTTTCACGGCCCTGTTGGGACCCCAGAAGTTAAAAATATAAAAATTTTAAATGCTCTTATTTCAAGAACTGCACAGAAACAGTTCAGGTATTGGGTTTGAAGCTTCCTTATGAGTAGCAGAATCAGTTGGGCTGAAAAAAGCTTATCAGTTTTCCGAAGGGCTCCCTATGGAGAATCTCATTCAGCACTGTTGGAAATATGAAAATCACTGCACATTCTTTTTCTACTGAACTATTGTCTGCAGTCATTTGATATTCAATATGCAACTTCCAGCAGTGTACTTTCAAGTTTGTTCAAAGAAAGTTTCTTCAACACTACTTTGGCTCATCAGATAGGGACCAGATTGATGGCCACACACCAAAGTTTCAACTTTTAGCTCACCTGACAGAAAGAAATGGCAATTCATGGCAATTCTTCATAATTACAATCCTGGCCAAAATTTCCTACAGTTGGAAAATTCGGAGGGCAAGTCATGAGTAGCTGGAAATTCCATCTATCTGGATTTTAGAGCTTCTTTGGCGATGCTGAATACTCCTTTACTGCCCAAAATTCCAACTCGGTTTCAAATTGGCAAAAATACTGACTGAACATTACTATTTACAAATCGGGAGCGCGGTGGCTCAGTGGTAGACTGTTGGACTTCTATGCTTAGAGGTCCCAAGTTCGATCCCCATCCAGGACGACCCGCTTTGTGTCCTTGGGTAAGGCAGTTTATTCCTGTTGCCTACACGGGGACACTGCATGTCGATGGTTCACATGTCATCAACCGCTGTAACCCCGCTTAACTGGTAGAGTGCTGGAAGTGCATGTTTGGGCTTTACTCTGAAGGTCAGGTGCCTCAGTTTCAAGGCTTTGCATTCGCAGGATGTGCTTCATATGATCTGTGAAGTCAAATTACTCAGTCTGTGTTGTGTTGCCTTGCACTCTCCCATAAATTGAAACAAGGCAAAGATGTGTGAAAAAATTTTCATCATCAAAAATAATTCAGCACTTGGCCAGTTAAGCGGAGCTTGAACAGAGTTAGAATGTTGAGGAGCTGACAGTTGCTCATCGATGCTCGGTGGTTCTCTCTGGGTACTCTGGCTTCTTCCACCAGTAAAACTGTCATGATTAGCCATTGTGCATAAGTATGTGACCTTAAACACCAATAAATAAATAGAAAGATGTCAATTGGTACAAGTTTTCTATAGTACGTTCACTTTTCGTAATAAATTTATATGTATTGATGTTTAAGGTCACATATTTATGCACAATGGCTAACTATGACCGTGACAGTTTTACGGGTGGAGGAAGCCAGAGTACCCCCAGAGAACCACTGAGCAACGACGAGCATCTGCCAGCTCCCCAACATCGTAACTCCGCACTACGGCACAGGCAGGGTTAGATTGGTTGAAGACATGCATACCATCGACGTGCAGTACGCCTTAGAAAACGGCGTCATCGTGCCCCCACGCGGGCAATGGAGATGAAGTGTCTTGCCCAAGAACACAACGCGGTTGCTGCAGGTGGGATTTGAACCGAGGACCTCTCGGCTTGCAGCCTGCACCTCTACCTACTGAGCCACTGCGCTCCCCACTTATCGTAATAAAACAAATCTTCGAAATGCACTTCAAGAAAGTCACATCATGTAAAATTGTTATCCTGAGTTAATTCCATCATTTACAGTTACAAAATGATGAAACATCGAAAATTGATCATTCCTGCATAAGATCTGATTTAATGTTAGGACAGTGTGAATTGTTCAAAGTTCTCACCTTGAGCATTTGTTTTGCACATATTCAAATCCCAGAATAATACCAAATAATAACAACCTGATAATTCTATTATAAATGTGTTGGCATTTCAGTGATTAGAATCAACTTTATGCCTCCTTTCATGGCTTCATTTTCAAAATCTTTCTCGGTAGTGAATTTCCAACTATGGGGAGGGACCGGGGGGGTCCCCCCGGTCCCTCCCCCTAGTTGGAAATTCACTACTCTACACCCCCTCAAAATTTAAAGGCCTTGAAAAGTTTTGGAAAATGGGCTGGAAGGATTAAAGTTTTGGAAAAGTAATGGAATTCTTAACCAGATTTAAAAGGGATTGATTTTGTGTAAAAATTATGCGTGACTTGCACAAAAATTATGCAAAAAATGAAGCTTTTGTGTTTGGGTGCAAACTAACCCGGTCATGAAATTTTTTTGAGAAGTTTTGGAAAAGTCATGAAATTTGATTTTCTGAAAAGTGTCTGAACCCTGAAATAATGATAACCTGATAATTCTATCATCAATGTGTTGGCATTTTAGCTGCTAGAATCAATGTTATGCCCCCCTTTCATGGCTCCCCCCTCCCAATCCCTCACTCTAGATGGAAATTCTCTACCCTAACCTTCCCCCCCCCCCCATCCGGAAACCTCTAGCCACATCCCTGCATGGGTGTGCAATATTTCCATGGATGCAATAATATTCTTGTTGAAAAATAAGCCCTGAATATCATGGTATACCTTTTATTGTCCCAAAATACCCTGGTGGGGGCGTGGTGGCATTGCGGTAACCGGTTCTTGCCAGATCACCAAAGTTAAGCAACAATGAGCCCGGTTAGTCCTCGGATGGGTGACCATCTGAGCGATTGATTCGGACTCCCGCATTGTGTCCTTGGGCAACAGAAAAATAGCATGGTTGTGCCCTTAACCCCGATTGTCCACATGGGGGCACTATAATGCCATGTACTAAGGCCTACTACACGTCAGTGGTGCGCATGTCTTCAACCAATCTAACCCTGCCCGTGCTGCAGTGCAGAGTTACGATGTTGGAGAGCTGGCAGCTACTCGTCGTTGCTGGGTGGTTCTCTCCAGGTACTTCTGCTTCCTTCATCGTAAAACTGTCACTGTTATGATTAGCCATTGTGCATAAGTATATGAAACACCAATAAATAAATGAATACCCTGGTATACCAAGGCATATTTTGGACAATACCACGATATGCCATGCTATTTTTCTGCATGAGGCAAACAGAACCTTCCCGCTTCTGGGGGACTTGTGAGCCCAGGACCCCTTGACAATTTGGAATGACCACCCCACCCCTTCTCATCCACTCTAATTGCAATTCCTGGATCCACCCCGGTTCTTGTACAACTTTAAAAAGTGACTCTTATTTTTTTGTCTGTTAATATGATATGACTCCCCAACGTGGAAAGTGAACGTTGACAGCTTTCCAGCAATAAATTGGTATCATCATTGAATGAAGATAAAATATTTACACTCATCTCATAACTTAGTTCAGCTTGTTCTGTGTATTGGGTTGGTCGGGTTTTTCTGAATGCTGGGCCTTTTAAATTCTTCATGTTGATATTTTTAAATTTACAGCTGCCCTCAGTGATGTATTAGAGTTTTTCAAGCAGACAGATAATATTATTAGATTGGAGGAAGCCAAGGATAATGCTGGAAACGATATGTTGAAGATGATGCAGTACTTTTTTCCTGTTGCAACACAAATGCAAATGGAGGTCATAGAGAAATATGGATTTTCGGCAGATGGTGATGGTGACATATACTTTCTGTTTAGTTTTTCAATTTTGTCTGTTTTCAAATAAATGCTCATAGAATCACATTAAACCTTTACTCAATGCATACGATATCAGAATTTATTATTTTAAATATTATTTTTTTTCAAAGATTTCAAGGACTTTCAACAAAACCATATCATGTGACCCCACAATGAAACAAGCTTGATGAGCTCATTCCTAAGAGGGGTCACGTGACATGGTTTTGTTGAAAGTTTTTGAAATATTATATTTTTTTCAACTGCTGAATTTGTATTGTACGCTAGTGGATGCAGATGTTTCATTGGGTAAAGGGTTAACCCTTTACCCAACGCAGACGGTATCAAAATGTATTATTTCAAATATCATTTTTTTAAATTTTTCAAAAAATTTCAACGAGGGGTCACATGATATGGTTTTGTTAAAAATTTTTGAAAAATAATATTTTTTCAACTGCTGAATTTGCATATTACGTGGACGGATGCGGCCGATTCGTTGGGTAAAGGGTTAAGACAGTACAAGTCGAAATGCTTGCAGCATAAGAATAACCACCAGTGTATCAGGCAATCAGTCTTAATGCTTCAAGAAATTTGATGCTGTTTTGGCCTGGAACCAGTCTAGCTCTCAAATAGGTCACCACCTATGTTGAGATTAACTCAACTGAAATATTTCAGTTGGTTGGAAAACGAACCTACAGTTAAAATTAGAAGTCTTGTCATGCACTGTGCACTTATCTAGGCTTAATTGCATGTAGGAACTGCGTGCAGTTGCTATATAGAATGGCATCCAAAGCACGGCAGGTTCTCCTGGTTACTCATTGCAAACACAGTCTGACAGGCAATGTTTCTGCCAATGGACCTCTGGGTTACCCGGAGGTCCATTTGCTGAAACATTGCTTGTGCACAGGCCACAGACATGTTAACTCTCCCGGAATGCCCGGGAAAATCCCGGAATTTCAGTGTAGTTCCCGGCCTCCCGGACGGGAATCTGTTTTGGACCAAAAATCCCGGAAAACAACAGTCAAATATTTCGTTCCCGTTGTAACTTATGAAAAATGTTCGGAGTCAAATCACATGCATTTCAAACTCTGGTAAAAACTCACAAAGCGGTAAAATAAGGATTTAAGTTAAATTTATTTAAAAAAGGGTATTTTATGATATATATTTCAACTGTGTTCATGTTTATTTCTGGGTTTTTTCTTTTGGCGATTCGTGATCAATGTGCGAGTGTCGAAGTGAAAATAGGTGACTTACTTTCAAAAAATTGAAAACTCCACCTTCATTTAAATGCAGTTTTTGGAAATTAAAATATATGAAAAGGAATTAAATAATATATATTTATTTATTCCTTCATAGGATAGCTTTAATTCTCAATCCTTTTCCAAAATCAAAACGTAAACAACTATTTAGCACAGTTTAAAAGTAGGTTAAGATCGCTTAGGATGCCGAAAAATTATGACTGCATATTTAAACACAATGGCCTTATTTTCTAACACTACATTTATTCTGTTGTGCTGACAGGCCATATGTACAGAATTTGATAACCTTACTATGGCCATAACGTGCAGATTAATGTGCAGATCGACGTGCTATTTGTGCGCATTTCATGACAGGACTTCTAGTTTTAACTGTACAGTTTGCTTTTCTGACCTACTGATATATTCTAGGCGATGTAATCCGAAAGATTTCATAAAGATTTATTTTCTGTGAATCAAGGCTAGAAATGTTGCTTTATCGAGAATTGATGTGATTGAAATTTTGATGACTTTACAATCAGAAATGAAGAACTCACCACAGCTATAGTTTTATGATTACGTCAGATAGTTCCACAAATTATATTAATATCTTGATGTTTTCAAGAATTGGAATTAAATACTTATTGATTGGACTATTTGTAACTGTGGTAGGAAAGAATACCTGTTTGTCTGAATAGCGCAGCACATTACATGTTTATCAACAGTCATCTTTGCACATATTTCTACAAAAAGTGAGTAAAAACAAACATTAACAGCATCAAATTCTAACAGAATTAGACTGGAGGCCTCAGAGCTTAGGTAACCATAAGAAGATTTCATCACTTTTGGGAAAAGATAGCAAGAAGAGAACAGTGTACAGTTAAAACTAGAAGTCCTGTCATGAAATGCGCACAAATAGCACGTTGATATGCGCGTTAATGTACGCGTTATGGCCCAAGTAAAGCTATCAAATTCTGTACAAATGGCCTGTGCACAAGCAATGTTTCAGCCAATGGACCTCCGGGTAACCCGGAGGTCCATTGGCAGAAACATTGCATGTGTTTGCTATGAGTAACCAGGAGAACCTGTCGTGCTTTGGGTGCCATTCGATATGGCAATTGCCCGCAATTCCAACGCGCAATTAAGCCTACATAAGCGCACTATTCGTGACAGGACTTCTAGTTTTAACTGTAATAAGGCTAAAAAAATGTTTTAATTCTCAGGCAGTCCCTCCATGAATGTGCCCCCCCCCCCCCCCCCCACCACCTCCTACCATTTGATGTTTTTTCTTCCTTCCAGTGTCTTACAATATTACTATAAAATTGGGAGACTCAAATTTTTTTTAATTTTTTAAATGATTTATGTAACTGAAATCGAAAGATTATAACTAAAGTTGCAAAAACGTTTTATTTCTAAAATTAAATTTACTTGTATAATTATGCATATTTTTATACTGTACCAATGACCCAGACATAGCTGGTGCTAACTCTTAAAATATAGGGCCAAACACAAATTTTGCCACCCAATCCCCAAAATTTGCATCTAAAACCAAAGAAAACATGTCCTGAAAGGCCCTCCACCCTTCACCTCTACTGCGCATGCGCAGTGTCAAGGACGTTCCGAAATTGGCGCCATTAATCATTCTAAGTTTGGCCCTTCATCAGTTAACATCTGACTGATCTTTGTGCTTGTAAATCTCAGTTTAAATGATGCCAGACACATAAATATTAGTGAAATGGTGATTCTAAGGAGGATAGAGAAGGAGGAGAGGAAAAATGTGTGACAGAATATTATCAGGGCTGTAACTTAAAATTTTTTAATGAAATTATGTTAAGTTACCTATTTTCGAGGCAGCAGCCATTTTGTTGTCATTCTGATTATGTAGTTACACTGATATTTTTATACTGTACCAATGACCCAGACTTAGCTGGTGCTAACTCTAACAAAACCAGGGCCAAACACAAATTTTGCCCCCCAATCCCCAAAATTTGCATCCAAAACAAAAAGAAATCATGTCCTAAAGGACCTCCATACTACGCCTCTACTGCGCATGCGCAGTGATGCAGACGTCCCGAAATTGGCGCCAATTATCATTCTCTGTTTGGCCCTTCATCAGTCAACATCTCACTGATCTTTGTGCTTGTAAATCTCAGTTTAAAGGATGCCAGACACGTAATTTTTGGAGAAAATGTGATTCTAAGGAGGATAGAAGGAGGAGAGGAAAAAGAAGTGACAAAAAATAATCAGGGCTGTACTTAAAATTTTTTGATGAAATTATGTTAAGTTGCCTATTTTCGAGGCATGGGCCAAATGTTGTCATTCTTGCTAATTGTTGCACTGCTTATTCAGTGTTTCCTCTCCCCTAGCCTTCTAAAGTGCCCCCTTGCAATTCTCCCATGCTTTTGGCATATTTTTGAGAAATTTCATTTCTAAAATTTCCTGGGAGAGTTGCTTGGTTACAGAATGTTTTCTGTTATTTTCCCCATTGTTACGTTTTCACCCATGGGTGTATAACGTTTGTGTTCTGCATCTTCCATCTGATGTTTTGCAGATTCTCCTCTGGGAGTCTCTGTTTTGCATCAGATAGAGTGTAATTGATGACTGATTCCGGGCCAGTTTTTTCAGTGCCTGGAGTCATGTTTTCTGGTGTTTTTACACTGTTTGTTTTCATTGGCAACAGCCTTTTTTGAGGGGGGCTGTTTGCCTTTGCTGTAGTTTATCTCACTATAAGATACATTTATATTATCCGTAAGTGTCTCATTAATTATTTAATATAAATTTAAAATTTTTGACCACACTTTGCCATCGGATCCATCGGGGCTCAACGTTACTTTTCTGCAACTTGGGCTTCTCTGAAAAAATATTTTTTCAAAATTGTTTTGTTTTGCAATTGTTTTTTCATTTATTAATGGATCATGTTATTATGTATCTTTGTGTCAGGGGTTTTTGCGAGTAACTAGGACTTATTGTTGTTCTTTCACAATGAAGGGACGTTGTTCAAATTGTAATAGGAAGAAATCTTCCTCTGACTTTCATGATCATTGTATTAATTGTAGTCAGTGTTCTCGCATTAATCCCTGTTCTATATGTGAATATTGGGATGAGAAACATTGGAAACGTGTGTCACGATATGTTGTTTCTGGAGAAAGAGCGATGCCGGCTCTTTCTCCGCAAGGTCACTCTACTCTCTCAGTTTCTATTTCAGAGGAACCAGAACAGGGTGATGTTTCCATGTTATCTTCTACAAGTGTGCGTCCGTCGTCACAAATGAATTCAGAGCTAGCGGCAAAAGTGCTCATGGAGATTAGACAAATGTCGTCCGCTAGCTCGCCCGGTGTAGCGTCCATTCACCGAATGGTTCGGCAGCCGGGTTCGTCCGATGCGGTCCAAGAGGAAATTTTGGGTGATGCGAGCACTATAAACATAATAGATGCACACCCAGTGACGGCGGATAGTAACCGAGAACGGAGGAAGCCTTTGAGTCCGGTTCCTAGCTCATCCAGGTCCAGCCGGGCCGCGAGCGAGAGAGGCCCCTCTCTCGTACAACAACATCTGGGACCAGATGTTGTGGTACAAAATGTGTCTTTAGCGGAGCATACGTCTGTCGCTCGGGATGCTCCGTTGTATAAGCAGTCCGCAGAGACTGTTAAGGCTTCCTCTTCTCGTCAGCGCACACGACCGCACCTTGGCTGCGTGACTGCCGATATATTACCAGCTTTGCCGATCAAGGATTCTTCGGCGACCAGGTCACACCATCCGGCAGCCAGGGATTTGAGACCGATGGACTCCGGACGTTCGCATAGGAAAAGTATGCGGGAGCCATCTGATGCGGAGCTGCCCTCGGCGAAGCAGCGAAAGACTGCGCCTCCGCAGGTCTCGACGTCGGACATTCTTGTGCAGATAGCACAGCTTATCGCAGCATCCCAGCAGCCGACAGAAACGGTGTCGGATCGAGAATTATCTGACGGCGCTGGGTCGGTACGCTCCGCCGAAGTATCGGGGGCAGACGACCGGGAACATAATGAGGTCCGACCGAATGGTGAAAGGGATACGGATGACTTGGAGCTATCCCTTTCGGAACAACATAAAGCTGCCGTGGACTTTATCCGGCACTTTCTCCCTCAAGTTGTTCCGTCGGGCCAGACTGCTGCGCTTCCGGACAAGAGAATTATAGCGTCATTGGACTCTGAATTTTTTGAGCGGTTCAGGGACATCGCTCCCGAGTTTCCGTCGCAGTCCAATAATGTTGCAAGAACATTTGAATTATTGAACGACGCTATATTTAAACTTGCTTCCAGGACGGGGAAAGCAGGTTTCTTGTCCGTTAATACTCTCAACCTGCCTTTCATTAATGCAAGGAATAAATTTGATATGGCAGGACAGGGTATACCGAGAGTTCCTCTGCGTATGGACGACGAGGCGGAAGACTTAGAGCTATCATTACCGTCGTCAGCTTCTATTCCAACCGCGGTGTTGGAAACAGCTATTGCGTCTAACAGAGCCAATTTAGATGCCTTATCTTACGCAGATCACCTTACTAAGGCGTTATCACTGCGCCTTCAGGGGAAAGAGTTTCAGGATATACAATCCTCTTTAAGACTTCTTTCAAGGGCAGTAGCTTATTCCACGTGTAACTCCGCCCTTTCAGTGGCAAATCTGGAGTTGGTTAGACGTGACGCAGCCCTAGCTACATCCACACTAGTGGATTCTAAGGTGAAGAACTCTCTTAGAGTCGCTTCGGTCTCAGGAGAACTTCTCTTTGACGGCAAGCTTTCCGCTATTTATGATAAAATTACAAAGAAAGCTAAGGATTCTCTGTTGTTCAAATCTGCTCCTAAGAAGTCGGATACAGCAGACACGAATAAGACAGGCACTTCTGGCTCTAATGCGCCCAAGAGAGGTTCCTATAGAGGTTCCGGTGCGTCCTCTTGGTCTTATTCGAGAGACCGTCAGGATAGCGACTCTCGTTCGGGACGTCCTTCAGGCCTGGACAATCGGTCGGACGCCCCGAGGTCGACGGGGCGAGGTGCGGGTCGTGGAAGACGTGGTTTCTCCTACCGCAGGCCTCGCAGGTCCAGGAGGTGATGGCTTAAACCTCTATCGCGTTCCGGTTGGCGGAAGGTTGTCGAGCTTTTCACAAGAATGGGCGTCGATTACGGATGACCCTTCGGTGAGAGGAGTGACTTCGGAAGGTCTAAAGATATCCTTCAAACGAAAGCCTCCATTAACTCGAAGTCCAAAGTGGACTCATCTTCCGTCAAATCCGCAGAAAAGAGACGCTCTGTTATCAGAGGCGCAGTCTCTTTTAATGAAGAACGCGGTAGAGGTCGTAGAAAACCAGGAATCTCCGGGATTCTACAGCCATCTGTTTCTGGTTCCGAAACCAGACGGCTCGTTCCGTCCAGTCATAGATTTGAGCTGGATAAACAAGCTGATCGTCGCTCCGAAGTTTTATATGGAGACGATTCGATCGGTCAGAGCGAGTATTCGGGTGAACGATTATGCAACGAGCATAGATCTCAAAGATGCGTACTTTCACGTCATGGTACATCCGACATTCCGAAAGTATCTACGCTTCGCAGTCCTAGGAGTGGTGTATCAATTCCGGGCGATGTGCTTCGGATTGAATCTAGCACCCTGGGCTTTCACTCGGGTAATGAACTCGGTAATGATCTACTTCCGAGCTCATTCGTCTGCGGTAACGTCGGCCTACCTGGACGACATTCTTCAGAGGTACGGCAACGAGTTAACGCTTCAGAACGATGTTCAGAATCTTCTTCTATTGCTCCGACGTCTCGGTTTTATAGTAAACGAGGAGAAGTCGGATCTGGTGCCGTCCAAGTCATTCACTCATCTGGGAATGAGCTTCGAGACGCACAATCTCGTTCGTCTGCCGTTAACCAGAGCGAAATTAGTCAGTTGTTACGCTCGCTATTGTCTGCACGCAGACAAAGTCACGGCGGGAGAATTTATGAGACTGATAGGTCTGTGCGGAGCCGCCGCGGATCTCATTCCGATGGGGCGGTTACGCACACGTCCTCTTCAAATTTTCTTGACTCAGAATTGGAGTGTGAAAATTCATTCGCTCGATGTAGACGTTCTCTTGTCAGATCAAGTGAAACAAGAGATTCAGACTTGGGCAAACATTCAGTGGTTAACTCAAGGAGTTCCGCTGCAGTTGCCGGATCCGAGTTTTACCGTTATGACGGATGCCAGTCAAACAGGTTGGGGTGCATCATTAATTCTAACGGATTCGAGATGCCAGGGTCTTTGGGATCCGCAATTCCTGTGCAAGCACATAAACATCAAGGAAATGATGTCAATTTGGCTTGCGTTACGTCACTGGATGGACATTATTCACGATGCTCATGTCCAAATCCTATCCGACAATACGACAGTAGTGGCGTATATACGGAATCAGGGAGGCACTCATTCAGTTCCGTTGTTCAATCTAACGGAAAGAATCCTTCTGTTTGCGCTATAACATCACGTTCTTCTTTCGGTCCGTCACATACCGGGTCGTCTGAATGTGCTAGCAGACTCCCTTTCACGAAAGGGTCGCTTGTTGTCGTCGGAGTGGACTCTCAACAAACAAGTATTCAATCAGATTTGCTACCAATGGGAACGGCCAATGATAGACTTAATTGCGACACATCTCAACAATCAGTTGCAGACTTATGTGTCGCCGTGTCCGGATCCAAGAGCATTTGCAGTAGACGCTCTGTCGATCCCTTGGGACGGAATGATAGGATATGCGTATCCTCCAGCGCCGTTAATTCAACAAGTATTGCTAAAGATAAAACAATCTCAATGCAAGATTCTGTTGGTAGCATCTCTGTCGCCACAGAGACCGTGGATAAATCTACTCAGGTGTCTGTTGTGGGACCTACCGCGGAAGCTTCCTCCACGGGAGGATCTTCTTTCGCAGGGGAAATCGCGCCAACTCCATCACAACCCGCAAGGTCTCAACCTTCACATTTTTCCGTTGTGCGGTCCTTCTTGCATGGCAAGCACTTTACAGGACGAGCAGTGGACGCGATTTCTAACTGTAGGAGGACCTCCTCTTCGCTAAACTATGCGGCTAAGTGGAAGGTTTTTCGTCGTTGGTGTAGGGATCATTCTGTAGATATATTCGATCCCTCTATACCAGACATTGCAAACTTTCTAGTATACTTGTTTGACGAAATCAAACTGCAGCCTGTTACTATAAAGGGTTATAGATCTATGTTATCTGATACCTATGCACATCTTGATAGTTTACAAATTGGATCTAATGTCTCTTTATCGAAGTTGGTTAGAAACTTTTCGATAAATAGACCAGAACTATTAGATTAATTCCTAAGTGGAATTTAGCTTGGGTTCTTCTTAAATTGAAGGAAAAGCCATTTGAACCTCTTGGGACAGTAGATTTCAAATTCTTATCTTATAAGACAGCTTTTCTCTTAGCTTTCTCTTCTGCTAGAAGAGTCAGTGAGCTACATGCACTATCGGTGGATGATTCTCATTATCGTAGTGTTGGGAACACTATCACCTTCACTACTAATGTGGGTATTTTTATACTGTACCAATGACCCAGACATAGCTGGTGCTAACTCCCAAAATATAGGGCCAAACACAAATTTTGCCCCCCAATCCCCAAAATGTGCATCTAAAACCAAAGAAAACATGTCCTGAAAGGCCCTCCACACTTCGCCCCTACTGCGCATGCGCAGTGTCAAGGACGTTCCGAAATTGGCGCCATTAATCATTCTAAGTTTGGCCCTTCATCAGTTAACATCTGACTGATCTTTGTGCTTATAAATCTCAGTTTAAATGATGCCAGACACATAAATATTAGTGAAATGGTGATTCTAAGGAGGATAGAGAAGGAGGAGAGGAAAAAAATGTGTGACAGAATATTATCAGGGCTGTAACTTAAAATTTTTTAATGAAATTATGTTAAGTTACCTATTTTCGAGGCAGCAGCCATTTTGTTGTCATTCTGATTATTTAGTTACACTGTTTTTTAAGTGTTTTCCTCTCTCCCCGTCCTTTAAGTCCCCCCTTGCTATTCTCCCATGCTTTTGGCATAGTTTTTGTAATTATTATTACTAAATTTTCTTGGGAGTTTTAGCTGAATAACAGAATGAATTCTGTTCTTTTCCCCATGTTTATGTCTTCACCTACGGGTGGTTAGGCGTTGTGTTCTGCATCTACCATCTGATGTTCTGCAGTTTCTTCCCTGGAAGTCTCTGTTTTGCATCAGATAGTGTATTTTTGGTAACTGATTTCGGGCCTGGGTGCCTGGAGTCTTATTTTAGTGTTTTTACACTCATTGTTTACATTTACAACAGCCCTCTGTGTGAGGGGGGGATTTCTGGAAAATAATATCTTGATGTTATTTTAATCATAACTAGATACATTATTATTGTTCGTAAGTGTTGAATAAATTGTTTAAAATATTTTTAAAATTTTTGTCCACACTTAGGCTTGGGATCCATTGGGGCTCAACGTTACTTTTCAGAAACTTGGGCTATTCTGAAAAAATATTTTTTCAAAATATTTTGATTTCAATTATTTTTTCTATATTAATGGATCATATTATTATTATGTATTTTGATTGCCAGGGGTTAGTGCGAGTACCAGGACTTGTTTTCTTTTCACATTGAAAGGATATTGATCAATTGTATTAAGAGGAAGTCTTCCTCTGACTTTATAATCATTCTATATGTGGTCAGTGTACTCGCATTAACTCCTGTTCTGTATCGTATGATTTCGATGACAATATGGGAAGCGTATGTCACGGTATGTTATTGGGGATTTAGACACTCCGGTCCTTTCCCCGCAGGGTCACTCTACTTTATCAATTTCTATTTCAGACGATCAAGATTAGGGTGATGTATCTGTGATGTCTTCCAACAGTGTGCCTCCGTCGTCACAATTAATGAAGGGCTAGCAGAAAAGTGCTCATGTAAATACGCCAATTGCCTAAGAGGACCCTAGTAGGTTCGACGGCCTTTGACGTCCGCTAGCTCGCCCGGTGTAGCGTCCATTCACCGAATGGTTCGGCAGCCGGGTTCGTCCGTTGCGGTCTAGAAGGAATTTTGGGGTGATGCGAGCACTATAATTAACCTAATGCACACCCAGTGACGGCGGATCGGAGGGAGAACGGAGGAAGCCTTTTAGTCCGGTTCATAGCTCGTTCCGGTCCATCCGGACGGCAAGCGAGAGAGGCCCCTCTCTCGTTCAACAACATCTGGCCCCAGATGTTGTGGTACAAAATGTGTCGCAAGCGGAGCATACGTCCGTCGCTCGGGACGCTCCGTTGTATAGGCAGTCCACGGAGACTGCTAAGGCTTCCTCTTTTCGTCAGCGCACACGACCGCACCTTGGCTGCGTGACCGCCGATATATTACCAGCTTCGCCGATCAAGGATTCTTCGGCGACCAGGTCACACCATCCGGTAGCCAGGGACACGAGGCCTGCAGACTCCGGACGTTCGCATAGGAAGTGTGCGGGAGTCAACGTACACGGAGCTACCGGCGGCAATGCATCGTAAGACCGCTACTGCACAGGCCTCGGGAACGGACGTGCTTTCCTTAATAGCACAGTTTATCGCAGCATCCCAGCATCAACTGAATCTGTCGCATATATTTTATCCGACGATGCTGGGTCGGGACGCTCCGCGGAAGCGGGTATGGACGTCCGAAAGTTTCATCCGGTCCGACGGGATACCGAAAGGGATTTGGAGGATTTTGAGCTTTCCCTTTCGGAACAACATATGCTGTTGTGTATGTCATCTGACTTGGTCTCCTACAGCTTCTTTCGTCGGACCAGAATGCTGCGATGCCGGATAAGAAACTGATAGCGTCGGTGGACTTAGAAATTTTTGGTTCGGTTCAGGGACATCGTCCCTCAGTTCCGACATAGTCCAATAATGTCACACAAACTTTCGAATTATTGAACGACGCTATATATATTATTATTTTATGCTTGCTATAACCAAGCATTTCTGGTTTCTTGTTCGCAGAGTTATGGAGATGTCTTTCAAAAGTGTGCCTCTGTCGTCATAGTTAATGAAGAGCTAGCGGCAATAAGTGCTCATGGAATATGTCTATCGCCTACGGAGTGACATTCGCTAGCTCACCCGGTGTAGCGTACATTCATCGAATGGTTCGGCTGCCGGGTTCGTCCATTGCAGTCTAGGAAGGAGATTTGGGTGATGCGAGCACTTTAATTACTTTAGTACTCACCCAGTGACGGCAGATTGAGGACAGATCGGAGGAAGCCTGTTAGTCCGGTTCCTGGCTTGTCCAGGTCCGTCCGGGCTGTGAGCGAGAGAGGTCCCTCTCTCGTCCAATAACATATGGGACCGCATGTTGTGGTTCAGATATTTTACTTTTGGAGCATATGTCCGTCGGTCGGGACGCTCCGTTATATTGACAGTCCGAGAGACTGTCCCTAATGCTTCCTCATCCTCACAGCAGGGCACACGACCGCACATTGGCTACGTGACCTCGAGTGTCCGGTCAGTTTCGTCATTCAGTGATTCCACGGCGAATAGGTCGCGCCATCCGGTAGCCAGGGGACACGAGGCCTATACACTCCGTTCGCTAGCATATTCGTAGTATGCACGGGGTAACGATCACGGAGCTTCCAGCGGCAATGCATCGTAAGACCGCTTCTCCTCAGGCCTCAGTGACAGACGTGCTATCCGAGTTAGCACAGTTGTTTCGCAGCATCCCAGCAATTGACAGTTTCTCGGTCGAATCAGGAATTATCCGACGGCGCTGGGTCGGTGCGGTCCGCGGTTGCATCAGGTATGGACGACCGAACGCTTTATAGGGTCCGACAGGATGGCGAAAGGGATTCGAAAGATTTCGAGTTTTCCCTTTAGTAGTATCGGAAGCTGCCTTTCATATCTTCTGGCATTATCTTCCAGTGATTGTTATTTCGGACTTCATTGCTGCGATCTTGGATAAGAGACTTATAGCGTCATTGGACTCGGATTTTTCGATCGGTTCAGGGACATTGTCCCTGACTTACCGACACAGTCCAATATTGTCATTACAACATGTGTTTTATTTTTCGACGCTATATATATATATATACAAGCCTGCTTCCAAGCATGATAGTTTAGTTTCTTGTCCGCGTTGCTCATATCTGCCATTTTATCATTTATACGAATAGTTTATTTTGGCAGAGCAGGGCATACCGAGAGTTCATATGCGTCTAGACGGTGTGGTTAAAGACTGCATATATTCTTTTTCGCCGTTTATGTCTTTTCCAATTTCAATGTTGGAAACGACATGATGTATAGTTGACTTAACTTAGATGCTTTATCATACGTAATCCGCCTTACTGAGGCGTTATCATTACGTCTTCAAGAAAAGATTTACGGGATATTATTCTCAATGTAATTTCTTTTGAGGGCAGTAGTTTGTTCACGTATAACTCCGCCCTTCAGTGGCTGATTGGAGTTGGTTAGACGTGACGCAGCCCTAGCTACATCCACATGCGTGGATAGTAGGTTAAGAACTCTCTCAGAGTCGCTTCGTTCTCGGAGGAGCTTCTCTTCGACGGCAACTTTTCGGCAATCCATGAATTGCTCGATTTACATGTTCTCTTGTCTATCTAGTGTTACAAGAGATTCAGACTGGGGCAAACATTCGGTGGTTGACTCAGAGAGTGCCACTGCAGTTGCCGGACCCGAGTGTGGCTGTTATGACGGTTGCCAGTCAAACAGATTGGGATATAATACTGATCCCTACGGATTCGAAGTGCCAGGGTCTTTGGGTTCCGCAGTCTCTTAGCAATCAGTTTTCTTCTGCGGAATAATGTTTTTTAGGCTTGCTTTATGTCATTGCATGAACATTATTCAGAAACGCATGCCCAAATCCTGTCCTTTAATTCAACAGTAGTGGCGTATCTCCGGAACCAGGGAGGCACTCTTTCGTTTCCGTTATTCAATTTAATGGAAAGAATCCGTCTGTTGGTTATAGTACACCAAGTTCTGTTTTGGTCCGTCATATTCCGGGTCGTCTGATTGTTTTACCGGACTCCCGTTCTCTTACGGGTCGCTTGTTGCTGTCAGAATGGACTCTCAACAAACAAGTATTCAATCAGATTTGCTATCTATGGGAGCGCCCAATGATGATTTATTTACGACACAGCTTGCTAATCAATTGCAGACGTATGTGTTGGCTTGTCCAGATCTCTGAGCTAATGTTGTTAACGCTCTATTGATCTATAGGACGGAATGATAGGATACGCGTATCCTCCGGCGCTGTTGTTTCAGCAGGTATTGCTAAGATAAACAACCACAATACATTTCTGTTGATAGCATCTCTATCTTCACAGAGATCGTGGGTAATTTACTCTCTTGTCTACTGAGGGTCTTAACGTGAAATCTTCCTCTATGTGAGGATCTTTTTTCACTGGGTAAATCGTGTCATCTTTATCACAACCCGCAAGGTCGCAACCTTCATGTATTCCGTTGTGTGGTCCGTACTGCATTGTAAGCACTGTACTGGACGAGCTTTGGACGCGATTTCTTACTATAGGAGATCCTCTTCTTCGCTATTCTATGCGGCTAAAGTGGAGGCTCTTCCGTCGTGGTGTAGAGATCATTATGTTCATATTGTTGATCCCTCCATACTACTCATTGCAATTTTTTAGTATACTTGTTTCACAAGATCTACTGCAGCCTGTTATTATTTAGGTTATAGGTTTATGTTACCTCATACCTATGCACTCTACGATAGTTTACAATTGAGTCTTTTGTCTCTTTATCTAAGTCAGTTAGTAACTTTTTGATAAATAGACTTAGAATCTTTAGATTAAATTCCTATATGGATTTTAACTTCGGTTCTTATTTAGCTAAGTAATCATTTGAGCCTCTGGAAACAGTAGTTTTCAAATTCTGACCTTTTAGACAGTAATTCTGTTGGTTTCTCTTTTACTGTAGAGTCAGTGAGTTTCATGCACTATCGATGGATGATTTTCACTTTCGTAGTTTCGGAATCACTACTTCCGTTACTATTTAGGTTGGATTTTTGCATAAGAGTTAGGCTCCTATTTTCCGGAACCTATTATTTTAAGGTCCTTCCGTCTTCGTATGGGCATAGGCCTTTACTCTTTCCGGGTACAGTTTATGTATTTATAAACAGATATCTGTTTATTACTATGGGCATAAGCTTCTTCTGCCTGTGATGCCTAGTAGAAGGACGTTACACTCCATTTTATTAGCTCAACTTTGACGAAGTCAAATTTGAGCTATTGTCATGGCCCGTCGTCCGTCTGGCCGTCTGTCCGTCTGTACGTCTGTCCGTACGTCAACAATTGGCTATGGCTCGGGCTAGAGGTCGTATTTATGAACCGATCTTTACGAAACTTCTTGTGTACCTTTGTTATGACCCTGGGACGGGAACGAGTGTTTTTAGGTGTGGTCCGAAATTCAAGATGGCTGCCAGTGGCCATTTTGTACCGATGATGCAAAAATCAGTTTTTTGTACAGAACTTCTGTATGAAAGTTCTGATTTGAATAAAGTTTTGTATAAATGTTTAGTACCATGGGATACATCACATATAATACGGGTTTTTTTCTCGTGCGTAAATTATGCAAATTAGACTGACTTTGATTTATTTAGTGTTACTTTCAGAGCTGTAAGTGCCAAGCTGCTATGGCTCGGGCTAGAGGCCGTATTTATGAACCGATCTTTACGAAACTTCTTGGGTACCTTTGTTATGACCGTGGGACGAGAACGAGTGTTTTTGAGTGCGGTCCGAAATTCAAGATGGCTGCCAGCCGCCATTTTGTACCGACGATGCAGAAATCTGTTTTTTGTACAGAACTTCCATATGAAAGCTCTGATTTGAATAATTTTTTGTATGAATGTTTAGTACCATGGGATACATCACATATAATACGGGTTTTTTTCTCGTATGTAAATTGTGCAAATTAGACTAATTTTGATGTTTTTGGGGGTTACTTTCAGCAATGTAAGTGCAAATGCCAATACGGCTCGGGCTAGAGGCCGTATTTATGAACCGATCTTTACGAAACTTCTTGGGTACCTTTGGTATCACCGTGGGACGAGAACGAGTGTTTTGGGGTCCGGTCCGAAATTCAAGATGGCCGATGGCAGCCATTTTGTACAAAATTAGGTGCAATGAGATTTTTGCACAGAACTTCCATATGAAAGCCCTGATTTGAATAATTTTTGTGTGTGAATGTTTAGTACCATGGGATGCATCACATATAATACGGGGTTTTTTCTCGTGCAGAAATTATGCAAATTAGATGAACTTTGATTTTTTCAGTGCGACTTACACACAGTAAGTACACATGTCAATACGGCTCAGACTAGAGTCTGTATTTATGAACTGATCTTCACGAAATGTCTTGGGTACCTTTGTTATCACCTTGGGACGAGAACGAGTGTTTCTGGGTGCGGTCTAAAATTCAAGATGGCTGCCAGTGGCCATTTTGTACCGAAATTAGGTCTAATCAGTTTTTTGTACACATCTTCTATACAGCTCAGACTAGAGGCCATATTTATGAACCAATCTTTACGAAACTTCTTGGGTACCTTTGTTATCACCGTGGGATGAGAGCGAGTGTTTTTGGGTGTGGTCCAAAATTCAAGATGGCCACCAGCAGCCATTTTGTACCAAAATTAGTGCAATCAGTCTTTTGTATAGAACTTCTGTACGAAAGTTCTGATTTTAATAAATTTTTGTATGAATGTTTAGTAACATGGAATACATCACATATTGTAAGGGTTTTTTCATCATGCAGAAATTATGCAAATTAGATGAACTTTGATTTATTCAGTGCTACTTACACAATGTAAGCACACATGTCAATACGGCTCAGGGTAGAGGCTGTATTTATGAACCGATCTTCACAAAACTTCTTGGGTACCTTTGTTATCTCCTTGGGATGAGAATGAGTGTTTCTGGGTACGGTCCAAAATTCAAGATGGCTGCCAGTGGCCATTTTGTACCGAAATTAGGTCCAATCAGTTTTTTGTCACAAGTTCTATACAGCTCGTATTTATGAACTGATCTTCACAAAACTTCTTGAGTACTTTTGTTTTCACCTTGGGACAGGAACGAGTGTGTTTTGGGGTGCCTTTGTTATCACTGTGCTATGAGAACAAATATTTTGGGGTTCAGTCAGACCCAGTCTGGGACTCAAAGATTTTTTCTAGTTCAGCATCTGACTGTCACCCACCTTTACAATACTTTACCTATACATTTGTTACAGGCAATGGTCAGTATTTATGTACAGACCGTTACAATACTTTATATGTACCTTTGTTATCAGGTCATTACCTAGATGTTTGTCATTGCTGTGTCACATACTATACATGTACATGTCTTTGTCTTGACAAGTTGAGCTACAGTGTCATTGACACTTTCATTGTTAATGGATTCTATTAACTATCGGTACTGCTTATGGTATATCATTGACTTAGCAGTTGTGCTTAAGATTTCGGCTCATGAAGTAAGACTTCTTCTACTTCTTGGGCTCACATTAATAGTGTCGCTATTTTAGATTTTTGAAGGCCGCTCATTGCGCTCAGCCATCCTCATTCATGAATTTTAACTCAGAAATATCGAGTCCATTTCTGGAGGCCTCTATTGTTAGGTCTATTATCTACTGCTCAGAATGTCATTCACTTAACAGTTGCTACTATAGTTAGGTAGGCTGTCTGTTTCGGCAGTGTCTCCATTCTGCTGCCCTCTTCGCTCTGGGCTATTTGACCCAGGGCAAGAAAAAAGGGGGGGGGGGAGGGTGTTCCCTTGGGTCACCTGTTTTACTATGAAAACAAGGGGATACCTTCTCCGGAGTTAGTAATTCTGAGCTGTTATTGGGATGGTTGTTTAGTGAGAAGTTTAGGTTTTTAAAATTCATTCAAGTCTTAGTTTTTAAAGTATAGCTTTTGAATATTGCATATGTCAACGGACATGATTATGCAATCCTCAGACACTTTTAGGAGTATAAGAGTCTCTATTCTCTAGACTTACTTTATTTACTGGCTTACTTTAAAAATTATTAGTATAAGGATTATATTGGATATTAATAGAGTACATGGATGTATGAAGCTCAATTTTGGAAGGTGTTGTATCTTTCTAATTTATCATAAATAAGAAAGATACATGTAAGGCCTATTACTTCTTTTTCCCTACAGGGGATGACTCTATTTTATTTTATTGAGCGTATTCCATTTTGCTCTATATCCTTGGCCCTCCAGCCTTTTTACTATTCAGCTATGTCTGGGTCATTGGTACAGTATAAAAATGTTAAAAAATTTATAGTAATTTCTATATTTTTTATACTTACCAATGACCCAGACGGGGATGGCCCTCCCAGGAGTTGGGAACTCTTGCCTCCCCGCTGAGTACATAGCGCTTACCAGGCACTGGTTATTAGAATGATTAATGGCGCCAATTTCGGAACGTCCTTGACACTGCGCATGCGCAGTAGGGGCGAAGTGTGGAGGGCCTTTCAGGACATGTTTTCTTTGGTTTTAGATGCAAATTTTGGGGATTGGGGGGCAAAATTTGTGTTTGGCCCTATATTTTGGGAGTTAGCACCAGCTATGTCTGGGTCATTGGTAAGTATAAAAAATATATAAATTACTATAAATTTTTTAACTTTTTAGCTAAGAATCAGGCTCCTAATAAATATCCGGAACCTATTGTTATTAAGGCTCTTCCGTCTTCAGACGGGCATAGGCCTTTACTCTGTCCTGTTAGAGCATTACGTATCTATAAACAGAGATCTCAGTTTATCAGAAAGGGACGGAAACGTTTCTTTCTGTCTTTGATGCCTAATAGAAAGGACATTTCAGTCCATTCTATTGCTAGATGGATTCAGTTAACTATCCGTACTGCTTATGAAGATTTATCTTCTTCTCAGCAGTCTGTGCTTAAGATTTCTGCTCATGAAGTAAGAGCTCTTTCTACTTCCTGGGCTTATGCTAATAGTGTTGCTATTACAGACTTAATGAAGGCTGCTTATTGGTCTCAGCCATCCACATTTACGAATTTTTATCTCAGAAATATTGAGTCCATTTCTGGAGACCTGCATTGTTTAGGTCCGTTATCTGTTGCTCAGAATGTCGTCCACTAAACAGTTGCAACTATAGTTATGCAGGCTTTCTGTTCCGGCAGTGACTCCGTCCGGCTGCCCTCTTCGCTCTGGGCTATTTGACCCAGGGCAAGGGGAAGGGGGGGGGGGGCGTGTTCCCTTAGGTCACCTGCTTTATAGTGAAAAGCAAGGGAATGCCTCCTCCAAGTCAGTATTTCTGAGTCGCTTCCGGGATGGTTTTAAAGTGTAATATTAATGTTAAAATTCATTCATGTCTTATTTTTAAAGTGTAGCTCGGTGTGAAGCATTTGTATATGTCAAGTGTTAAACGGGCTTTAATATACAATACTCGGACACTTTTAAATGACTATAAAGAGTCTCAATTCTCTGGACTACTTTATTTATTGGCTTGCTTTAAAAATAATTAGTATAAGGGATATACTGGATGTTAATAGAGAACATGAATGTTATTGTGCTCAATTATTAAGGGTAGTGTATCTTTCTAATTTAATATTAAATAAGAAAGATACATGTAAAGCCTAATACTCCTTTTCTCCTCAAGGGGTTACCCCTTTACTATATAGTTGAGCTTATTGGATTTTCCTCTATGTCCTAGGCCCTCCAGCCTGTTTACTATTCAGCTAAGTCTGGGTCATTGGTACAGTATAAAAATGTTAAAAAATTTATAGTAATTTATATATTTTTTATACTTACCAATGACCCAGACGGGGATGGCCCTCCCTGGAGTTGGGAACTCTTGCCTCCCCGCTGAGTACATAGCGCTGACCAGGCACTGCCAGTAAGAATGATAATTGGCGCCAATTTCGGGACGTCTGCGTCACTGCGCATGCGCAGTAAAGGCGTAGTATGGAGGTCCTTTAGGACATGATTTCTTTTTGTTTTGGATGCAAATTTTGGGGATTGGGGGGCAAAATTTGTGTTTGGCCCTGGTTTTGTTAGAGTTAGCACCTGCTAAGTCTGGGTCATTGGTAAGTATAAAAAATATATAAATTACTATAAATTTTTTAACTTTTCAGTGTTTTCCTCTCTCCCTGTCCTTTAAGTCCCCCCTTGCTATTCTCCCATGCTTTTGGCATAGTTTTTGTAATTATTATTACTAAATTTTCTTGGGAGTTTTAGCTGATCAACAGAATGAATTTTGTTCTTTTCCCCATGTTTACGTCTTCACCTACGGGTGGTTAGGCGTTGTGTTCTGCATCTGCCATCTGATGTTCTGTAGTTTCTTCCCTGGAAGTCTCTGTTTTGCATCAGATAGTGTATTTTTGGTAACTGATTCCGGGCCTGGGTGCCTGGAGTCTTATTTTAGTGTTTTTACATTCATTGTTTACATTTACAACAGCCCTCTGTGTGAGGGGGGATTTCTGGAAAATAATATCTTGATGTTATTTTAATCATAACTAGATACTTTATTATTGTTCGTAAGTGTTGAATAAATTGTTTAAAATATTTTTAAAATTTTTGTCCACACTTAGGCTTGGGATCCATTGGGGCTCAACGTTACTTTTCAGAAACTTGGGCTATTCTGAAAAAATATTTTTTCAAAATATTTTGATTTCAATTATTTTTTCTATATTAATGGATCATATTATTATTATGTATTTTGATTACCAGGGGTTAGTGCGAGTACCAGGACTTGTTTTCTTTTCACATTGAAAAGATATTGATCAATTGTAATAAGAGGAAGTCTTCCTCTGACTTTTATAATCATTCTATATGTGGTCAGTGTACTCGCATTAACTCCTGTTCAGTATCGTATGATTTCGATGACAATATGGGAAGCGTATGTCACGGTATGTTATTGGGGAATTGGACACTCCGGTCCTTTCCCCGCAGGGTCACTCTACTTTATCAATTTCTATTTCAGACGATCAAGATTGGGGTGATGTATCTGTGATGTCTTCCAACAGTGTGCCTCCGTCGTCACAATTAATGAAGGGCTAGCGGAAAAGTGCTCATGTAAATACGCCAATTGCCTAAGAGGACCCTAGTAGGTTCGACGGCCTTTGACGTCCGCTAGCTCGCCCGGTGTAGCGTCCATTCACCGAATGGTTCGGCAGCCGGGTTCGTTCGTTGCGGTCTAGAAGGAATTTTGGGGTGATGCGAGCACTATAAATCAACCAAATGCACACCCAGTGACGGCGGATCGGAGGGAGAACGGAGGAAGCATTTTAGTCCGGTTCATAGCTCGTTCTGGTCCATCCGGACGGCGAGCGAGAGAGACCCCTCTCTCGTACAACAACATCTGGCCCCAGATGTTGTGGTACAAAATGTTTCGCATTCGGAGCATACGTCCGTCGCTCGGGACGCTCCGACATATAGTCAGTCCGGAGTAGACTGTCAATAAGGCTTCCTCATTCTCATGGTAGCGCACACGACCGCTCTTGGCTACGTGACCACGGATATCCAGTCAGCTTCGCCAGTCAGAGAATCATCGGCGACCAGGTCACACCATCCGGTAGCCAGGGACACGAGGCCTGCAGACTCCGGACGTTCGCATAGGAAGTGTGCGGGAGTCAACGTACACGGAGCTTCCGGCGGCAATGCATCGTAAGACCGCTACTGCACAGGCCTCGGGAACGGACGTGCTTTCCTAAATAGCACAGTTTATCGCAGCATCCCAGCATCAACTGAATCTGTCGAATATTTTTTATCCGACGATGCTGGGTCGGGACGCTCCGCGGAAGCGGGTACGGACGTCCGAAAATTTCATCCGGTCCGACGGGATACCGAAAGGGATTTGGAGGATTTCGAGCTTTCCCTTTCGGAACAACATATGCTGTTGTGTATGTCATCTGACTTGGTCTTCTACAGCTTCTTTCGTCGGACCAGATTGCTGCGATGCCGGATAAGAAACTGATAGCGTCGGTGGACTTAGAAATTTTTGGTTCGGTTCAGGGACATCGTCCCTCAGTTCCGACATAGTCCAATAATGTCACACAAACTTTCGAATTATTGAACGACGCTATATATATTATTATTATATGCTTGCTATAACCAAGCATTTCTGGTTTCTTGTTCGCAAAGTTACGGAGATGTCTTTCAAAAGTGTGCCTCTGTCGTCATAGTTAATGAAGAGCTAGCGGCAATAAGTGCTCATGGAATATGTCTATCGCCTACGGAGCGACATTCGCTAGCTCACCCGGTGTAGCGTGCATTCATCGAATGGTTCGGCTGCCGGGTTCGTCCATTGCGGTCTAGGAAGGAGATTTGGGTGATGCGAGCACTTTAATTACTTTAGTACTCACCCAGTGACGGCAGATTGAGGACAGATCGGAGGAAGCCTGTTAGTCCGGTTCCTGGCTTGTCCAGGTCCGTCCGGGCTGTGAGCGAGAGAGGTCCCTCTCTCGTCCAACAACATAGGGGACCGCATGTTGTGGTTCTGATATTTTACATTCGGAGCATATGTCTGTCGGTTGGGACGCTCCGTTATATTGACAGTCCGAGAGACTGTCCATAATGCTTCCTCATCCTCACAGCAGGGCACACGACCGCACATTGGCTACGTGACCTCGAATATCCGATCAGTTTCGTCATTCATTGATTCCACGGCGAATAGGTCGCGCCATCCGGTAGCCAAGGGACACGAGGCCTATACATTCCGTTCGCTCGTATATTGGTAGTATGCACGGGGTAACGATCACGGAGCTTCCAGCGGCAATGCATTGTAGGACCGCTTCTCCTCAGGCCTCAGTGACGGACGTGCTATCCGAGTTAGCACAGTTGTTTCGCAGCATCCCAGCAATTGACAGTTTCTTGGTCGAATCAGGAATTATCCGACGGCGCTGGGTCGGTGCAGTCCGCGGTTGCATCAGGTACGGACGACCGAACGCTTTATAGGGTCCGACAGGATGATGAAAGGGATTCGAAAGATTTCGAGTTTTCCCTTTCGTAGTATCGGAAGCTGCCATTCATATCTTCTGGCATTATCTTCCAGTGATTGTTATTTCGGACTACATTGCTGCGATGTTGGATAAGAGACTTACAGCGTCATTGGACTCGGAATTTTCGATCGGTTCGGGGACATTGTCCCTGACTTACCGACGCAGTCCAGTAATTTCATTACAACAGGTGTTTTATTTTTCGACGCTATATATGCATACAAGCCTGCTACCAAGCATGATAGTTTAGTTTCTTGTCCGCGTTGCTCTTTTCTGCCGTTTTATCATTTATACGAATACTTTATTTTGGCAGTGCAGGGCATACCGAGAGTTCATATGCGTCTAGACGGTGTGGTTAAAGACTGGAAATTTTTCTTTTTCGCCGTCTATGTCTTTTCCAACTTCAATGTTGGAAACGACAATGATGTCTAGTAGACTTAATTTAGACGCTTTATCATACGTGAGGCGTTATCATTACGTCTTCAAGAAAAGATTTACGGGATATTATTCTCAATGTAATTTCTTTTGAGGGCAGTAGTTTGTTCACATATAACTCCGCCCTTCAGTGGCTGATTGGAGTTGGTTAGACGTGTCGCAGCCCTAGCTACATCCACGCGCGTGGATAGTAAGGTTAAGAACTCTCTTAGAGTCGCTTCGTTCTCGGAGAAGCTTCTCTTCGACGGCAACTTTTCAGCAATCCATGAATTGCTCAATTTACACGTTCTCTTGTCTATCTAGTGTTACAAGAGATTCAGACTGGGGCAAACATTCGGTGGTTGACTCAGAGAGTGCCACTGCAGTTGCCGGACCCGAGTGTTGCTGTTATGACGGTTGCCAGTCAAACAGATTGGGATATAATACTGATCCCAACGGATTCGTAGTGCCAGGGTCTTTGGGTTCCGCAGTCTCTTAGCAACCAATTATCTTCCGCGGAATAATGTTTTTTAGGCTTGCTTTATGTCATTGCATGAACATTATTCAGAAACGCATGCCCAAATCCTGTCCGTTAATTCGACAGTAGTGGCGTATCTCCGGAACCAGGGAGGCACTCTTTCGTTTCTGTTATTCAATTTAATGAAAAGAATCCGTCTGTTGGTTATAGTACACCAAGTTCTGTTTTGGTCCGTCATATTCCGGGTCGTCTGATTGTTTTACCGGACTCCCGTTCACTTAGGGGTCGCTTGTTGCTGTCAGAATGGACTCTCAACAAACAAGTATTCAATCAGATTTGCTATCTATGGGAGCGCCCAATGATGATTTATTTACGACACAGCTTGCTAATCAATTGCAGACGTATGTGTTGGCTTGTCCGGATCTCTGAGCTAATGTTGTTAACGCTCTAGTGATCTATAGGACGGCATGTTAGGATACGCGTATCCTCCGGTGCTGTTCTTTCAGCAGGTATTGCTAAGATAAACAACCACAATACATTTCTGTTGATAGCATCTCTATCTTCACAGAGACCATGGGTAATTTACTCTGTTGTCTACTGTGGGACTTAACGTGAAATCTTCCTCAATGTGAGGATCTTTTTTCACTGGGTAAATCGTGTCATCCTTATCACAACTCGCAAGGTCGCAACCTTCATGTATTCCGTTGGGTGGTCCGTATTGCATTGTAAGCATTGTACTGGACGAACTTTGGACGCGATTTCTTACTATAGGAGATCCTCTTCTTCGCTATTCTATGCAGCTAAAGTGGAGGCTCTTCCGTCGTTGGTGTAGGGATCATTATGTTCATATTGTTGATCCCTCCATACTACTCATTGCAATTTTTTAGTATACTTGTTTCACAAGATCTACTGCAGCCTGTTATTATTAAGGTTATAGGTTTATGTTACCTCATACCTATGCACTCTAGGATAGTTTACAATTGAGTCTTATGTCTCTTTATCTAAGTCAGTTAGTAACTTTTTGATAAATAGACTTAGAATCTTTAGATTAAATTCCTATATGGAATTTAACTTCGGTTCTTATTTAGCTAAGTAATCATTTGAGCCTCTGGAAACAGTAGTTTTCAAATTCTGACCTTTTAGACAGTAATTCTGTTGGTTTCTCTTTTACTGAAGAGTCCGTGAGTTTCATGCACTATCAATGGATGATTTTCACTTTCATAGTTTCGGAATCACTACTTCCTTTACTATTTAGGTTGGATTTTTGCATAAGAGTTAGGCTCCTAATATCCGGAACCTATTGTTATTAAGGTCCTTCCGTCTTCGTACGGGCATAGGCCTTTACTCTTTCTGGTTAGAGTTAATGTATTTATAAACAGATATCTGTTTATTACTACGGGCGTAAGCTTCTTCTGTCTTTGATGCCTAGTAGAAGGACGTTACGCTCCATTCTATTGTTAATGGATTCTATTAACTATCGGTACTGCTTATGGTTTATCATTGACTCAGCAGTTGTGCTTAAGATTTCGGCTCATGAAGTAAGAGTTCTTCTACATCTTGGGCTTACATTAATAGTGTCGCTATTATAGTTTTTTGAAGGCGGCTCATTGCGCTCAGCCATCCACATTCATGAATTTTTATCTCAGAAATATCGAGTCCATTTCTGGAGGCCTCTATTGTTAGGTCTATTATCTACTGCTCAGAATGTCATTCACTTAACAGTTGCTACTATAGCTAGGTAGGCTGTCTGTTTCGGCAGTGTCTCCGTTCTGCTGCCCTCTTCGCTCTAGGCTATTTGACCCAGGGCAAGAAAAAGGGGGGGGGGGGGGAGGGTGTTCCCTTGGGTCACCTGTTTTTACTATGAAAACAAGGGAATACCTCCTCCGGAGTTAGTAATTCTGAGCTGTTATTGGGATGGTTGTTTAGTGAGAAGTTTATGTTTTAAAAATTCATTCAAGTCTTAGTTTTTAAAGTATAGCTTTTGAATATTGCATATGTCAACAGACATGATTATGCAATCCTCAGACACTTTTTAGCAGTATAAGAGTCTCTATTCTCTAGACTTACTTATTTATTGGCTTACTTTAAGAATTATTAGTATAAGCATTATATTGGATATTAATAGAGTACATGGATGTATGAAGCTCAATTTTGGAAGGTGTTGTATCTTTCTAATTTATCATAAATAAGAAAGATACATGTAAGGCCTATTACTTCTTTTTCCCTACAGGGGATGACTCTATTTTATATTATTGAGCGTATTCCATTTTGCTCTATGTCCTTGGCCCTCCAGCCTTTTTACTATTCAGCTATGTCTGGGTCATTGGTACAGTATAAAAATGTTAAAAAATTTATAGTAATTTCTATATTTTTTATACTTACCAATGACCCAGACGGGGATGGCCCTCTCAGGAGTTGGGAACTCTTGCCTCCCCGCTGAGTACATAGCGCTTACCAGGCACTGGTTATTAGAATGATTAATGGCGACAATTTCGGAACGTCCTTGACACTGCGCATGCGCAGTAGAGGTGAAGGGTGGAGGGCCTTTCAGGACATGTTTTCTTTGGTTTTAGATGCAAATTTTGGGGATTGGGGGGCAAAATTTGTGTTTGGCCCTATATTTTAAGAGTTAGCACCAGCTATGTCTGGGTCATTGGTAAGTATAAAAAATATAGAAATTACTATAAATTTTTTAACTTTCTATATATTCTGTGTGTGAGAAAACAGTGGAAATCCTCTCAATCCATGCTTACTATATGCAAGTAAAAAATAATAATAAAAACTAAAACTCCACCCATCCTCACTTCCTGATTTGAAAAAAAAATTGCTTTTGCACAGTTAAAACTAGAAGTCCTGTTATGAAATGCGCACAAATAGCATGTTGATATGCGCGTTAATGTGCGCGTTATAAGCTATCATATTCTGTACATATGGCCTGCGCACAGGCAATGTTTCAGCCAATGGACCTCCGGGTAACCCGGAGGTCCATTGGCAGAAACATTGCATGTGTTTGCTATGAGTAACCAGTAGAACCTGCCGTGCTTTGGATGCCATTCAATGTGGCAATTGCGCGCAATTCCAACGCGCAATTAAGCCTAGATAAGCGCACTATTCGTGACAGGACTTCTAGTTTTAACTGTATAGCCTAATCTGCAGAATTAGGCTCTAAAACAAACACAAATACTACATTGTACAAACACCGAGACCACTCTTAAAAGGAAATATGGAACCACTCCGAAAAAGAAAACTCTCAATCACTGATTATAATCTCAATGTTGTGGTTTATTTCTGAGGTGCATATCTGCACTCATGTGCCAATGATGAACCTTATTTGTAATTAACTTCAGGTACACCATTTTTGGCCCACCTGAAATAACAGCAGTGGGACATGTATCTAATAATTTCTATGCCACACATCAAGCTTGGGCTCAGAGCTCAGGTAGGCCTGTGGTGTGGCATACAAATTATTAGATATTCATCAGACCTGTTGATTTGCGACGAACAGTCATTTGGGTCACCTGGTGGTTACCTAAAATGAAAAACACGCGAACAAAAAACAGGTTGCGCCAAACCGTCATCGGGACAGGCAAAATTTTCGCTAAGTTGAATGATCGACTGAAGTTTGAATGAATGGTGGAATGATGTTGAGCATCAACCAATCATCAGCTGCTACATGTAGGGGTTTGCATCAGCCCAAAGTATAGATGCTCTGTTGGCCAGTTATTGTCCAACAGAACACCTATACGTCAGGCAGATGCAAACAAATATGCTGATGATTGGTTGATGCTCAACATCATTTTAAACTGTTGATCATCTTAAAGTGTAACATTGGTACAAAATCAGAAAATGGCAATATTATTTATTTACTTATTTATTGGTGTTTAAGGTCACATATTTCTGCACAATGGCTAATCATGACCATGATAGTTTTACGGGTGCAGGAAGCCGGAGTACCCGGAGAGAACCACCAAGCAACGGCGAGCAACTGTCAGCTCCCCAACATACCAACTCCACACAAGGAGGGTTAGCATTGGTTGAAGACAGGTGCACCATTGACATGCAGTACGCCTTAGTACACAATGCCACTGTGTCCCCACGTGGGCAATGGGGGTAAAGTGTCGTGCCCAAGGACACAACGCAGTTGGCACAGGTGGGATTCGAACTGAGGACCTCTCGGCTTGCAGCCTGCACCTCTACCAACTGAGCCACCGCGCCCCCAAAAATGGCAATAATTCATGTCTGAGCCACAAATAGTGATTATGGATGCCATACTCTTATGCAGCATGCTAGTCCATGCCAATTAGACTATATATTTAATTGCAATTAATTTGTTTCTGAATTGCTGCAACACAGCCTCATTATTGTTCCTTAGGATTCATCTCCATTCATCAGGATATTACCCATAGGAGTCTATGATACAACAGTTCATGTAGTTGCAATACATATATATTGAGGTCACCTAACAGGTTATCTGAATCAAGTATAGGGGAAGAATCGATAGGTTATTTATTTGTTTATTGGTGGTGAAGGTCACATACTTAAGCACAATGGCTAATCATGACCATGACAGTTTTACAGGTGGATAAAGCCGGAGTACCCAGAGAGAACCATCGACGAGCAACTGTCAGCTCCTCAACATTCTACCTCTGTTCAAACTCCATTCAAGCAGGGTTACCACAGTTGAAGACATGTGCACCATCGATGTGCAGTAGTACATGGCATCATTGTGCCCCCATGTAGGTAACCGGGATAAAGTGCTTGCCCAAGGACACAACCCAGGTCGTCCCAGATGGGATCGAACTCGGAACCTCTAGCACAACAGTTCATGCTTGTATATCGGCATACTTGTGATACATACATGTATATATTTTGGTTACCTAACAGGCTACGAGAGTCAACTTCGATCAAGTACAGGGGAACGAACGATAAGTTACCAAAGCTCAGACCATGTGAACAATAAATGGGTTACACAAAATTCTGAAAATAGCAGGCCTGTACATTCCACTGCCCAGATAGGACTGAGGTGAGGTGCTTGGTTTAGTAACAAACTAGCAATCTTCAATCACAGCGATATCGATGTCAAATGGCAAACATTCACTGACTTGACTGTTGGGCCGTTAGCAGATGCCGGATGGTTCCAAATTAATCATTTGTAATTCTGGAACTCTACCTACTGGTTATTTGTTTAAAATATAGCATAACCATTTGTTAAAATTTAAAATACTAATGGTGCCTTTCAGAGAGTCCTTTGATACTCAATCTAGTGAAATTAGTGAATCGCCCAGTAATTCTAATACAGCAAGAAGTACAGGAACGATACCAAAACACAGAACACTACAGGACTCGCACCTGGCAAAATATTCTTTCCCAGTATATGGGTATCTGTATTCAGAAAAGAATGATGCTGCTGGTGTTTTCCGATGTGTAAAATATGAGGAAAAAATAAAGAAAGTTGGTGGTGGCCAGTCCAATTTAAAAAAACATGTTAACAGGCACCATAAAGACATTTTTGACACAGTGATTGAACCACCAGCCAAAAGACACACATCCATGTTGAACTATGTAAAAAAGACATCCTGAACTGCAGCATCATCCGAATCTGTCCCGCTTCCACAAAGAATTGCATTCAGTGAAACCTAGTTCAAGTCAGAAGAATACTACAAGAAAGATAGTCTTCAATACACATAATGTAAACGGAATCTCACTGAGATGATATGTTCAGATATTCAGCCTGTATTGTGAATGACCCTGGATTTCTACAGTATTCTTACACATTAAATCCAAGATTCATAGTTCCTTCGAGAGACACAATGGACAATGAGATCACAAAACTATACGAAAAGAAAAGCTACAGTGCAGAAACTATTTGAAAAAAACATCACATGCTTCTGTGCCACTTTTAATATATGGACATCTAAGGCAGTGCATTCATATATCAGTTTGACTGTACATTTCATTTCAAATTCATGGGAATTAGAGAGTCTTAGACATGGAGCAGTATCTTTTTCCAGAGAACACTCAGGGGAAAGTATCGCTGACAAAGTTCTCAAAATGATGTTGGACACATGGGAAAGACAAGTTACATGTAGTAGCAGCAACGTGTGACAATGTCAGTTCGAACATCAAATGTTGCAGAGACTTCTTACATGTTGAACGATTTCCATGCCTCGGCCATGTTTTGAACTCATTTGTATAAGATGGACTTAATGTGCTGGGAGTAACTGAAGCCATAGACCGGTGTAAGAAACTGGTAATGCATTTCTGCAAGAGCAAGGTCCTGCTTGATAAAATGGAGGCTGTACAACGATAAAAGAAACTTAAGACATGGAGACTCATTCAAGATGTTTGTACCCGATGGAACTCAACGTATTTAATGTTGTCAACACTTTTGGAACTTAGAGACATTATAACCACCATTGTAAATGATACCCTACCTCACAGGAATGCTCCGAAACCCACTTTCTTCCCCACTGAAGTTGAGTGAAATCTCGTCTCCGAGCTAATTTCACTACTACGACCATTTTATGATGTGACAGTTTGGATGAGTTTGTATGTGACAATCTCGGTGGTTGGACCAGCTGTAGCTATGTTAGGGCAACATTTGGAAATGAAAGTAAATGACCCACCAGAATCAAGAAATTCAAGGAGCAAGCAAAACTGAAGATGAACAAATACTTTGATATTAAAGATGAAGTGGACATGAGGTCATATGTGAACTCTCGTTTCCGTGCTTTCGGTCACAAGTTGGAGGCAAGATCGACTATTGTGGCAAAGGTGACATCAGAACTTACTGGGCTAATCAGGTTATAAAAACGCAGACATCTGATACTTTGGAAGCGATTCTGTGGTGCCAGGTATTGGGGATCAGGCAGCACTGACACCATGCGAAGAGAATGGACTTGGCCATCTTCTTGGCACCATGCTTGGAGCACACATGTCACATAATTCGAGCAATTCAGACATCACAATGACAGAATAAGTAGGTACAATGCCCTGCCATGCGCTGGGATAAATACTAACCCACTTGATTTGTGAAAGTTACAGAAAGATATGCTTCCATAGGGATCGGGAAGATTCGGACCTGGGAAGATTCAGCCCAAGTACTATGTGATTGACTGCTAATTAGTCTATTCAAGTTCTGTCTGTAGGTTTGACAAGTGACAAGACTAGTGACAATATTATTGACAAGCGGTTTAAGGTAATTATTTATTAATTCTAATAACATCAGATGACATTACTTCACAATAGCATATGATTGGGTTAATAACTTAAAGATTGATAGTGCAAATGTTCCAAGTCTTTCAGTACTGATAACATTTAGTCGGTAATTCACGTTTCTTCTATCCTTCACATGCTATTTGCTATATAGCTTGTGCAGGATAGCGAGAAACGTGAACCATTGACACCACAGTGAGTCACAAGTTGTAAGCATGTTTATTCACTCTCTAACTTCTCTATAATGATAGATATGAGAAAATATTTCAAAACACACTACACATTTCCACAATGTGTATATAATGTATTAAATAACATGCCCAGAGTTACCAAGCTTGCCCGTTAGATGACACTAACTTGATGCTTTTTAGCTCTTCTTGACAAAGTCAAGCTGAGCTAATCTCATCGCTCTCCGTCCGTTGTCACCATGTTTTGGTCTTCTCCAAATCCACTGGGCCAATTCAAGTGAAAGTTTGTTTGAGTGATGGCCCCGGATTGGCATTGCATTTTTGTTCAACTCGGCATGTTCAGCCCCATGGGGAGGGAGTGGGGGAAAATGCTCCAAAATATTTTTTCAAATCTTCTTCTCATGAACCAGTGTGTACAATGCCTTGATATTTGCTATGGAGCTCCCTTTTGAGGTGTAGAATCAAGTTTGTTCAAACAAAGTTCGTGAAGGAGTATTTGGCTTTGTAATGGGGGGGGGGTAAGATTTTTGGCCCCACCCAAAATTTCTATTTCAAGAACCGGTGGGCCAACTTCAACCAAATTTGGCATGTAGTTTAAGTGGGTCCTAAGTAATTGATTGATGCCTAAAAATTTTTTTTTCACAGCCCTGTGACAACCCCAGAGACTAAAAACAGAAAAAAATCCAAAAGCCCATGTATCCCAAACCAGAAGGAACAGAGAACTGGTATTTGGTATGAAACATCCTTAGGGCCAGAAGGAGGGATTTGTTAAAAGAAATTGCCACCAGTTCAATCAGGGTGCCTGGTAGAGGGTATTGAAAAAATGATGAGTCAGCATTTTTGCAGTTGTTTTTATCCCTTTCACAGAAATTTTTGATTGACATATTGTGTTCTTAAATAAACAAAAATTCTGTTATGAACATTTAATCTTGTTAGTACAATCTGTCAATTCTGTGGGGGGACTTTTGTTTAGAAAGATTTTTATTTATGTTTAATGAACCATTTCAATGCTAGAAAACATCTGATATCTGTATGCATGTCTTTAACCCTTTACCCAACGAATCGCTCGCATCCACCCGCGTAATATGCAAATTCAGTAGTTGAAAAAATATTATATTTTTATACTGTACCAATGACCCAGACTTAGCTGGTGCTAACTCCAACAAAACCAGGGCCAAACACAAATTTTGCCCCCCAATCCCCAAAATTTGCATCCAAAACAAAAAGAAATCATGTCCTAAAGGACCTCCATACTACGCCTCTACTGCGCATGCGCAGTGACGCAGTCGTCCCGAAATTGGCGCCAATTATCATTCTCTGTTTGGCCCTTCATCAGTCAACATCTCACTGATCTTTGTGCTTGTAAATCTCAGTTTAAAGGATGCCAGACACGTAATTTTTGGAGAAAATGTGATTCTAAGGAGGATAGAAGGAGGAGAGGAAAAAGAAGTGGCAAAAAATAATCAGGGCTGTACTTAAAATTTTTTGATGAAATTATGTTAAGTTGCCTATTTTCGAGGCATGGGCCTCTTGTTGTCATTCTTGCTAATTGTTGCACTGCTTATTCAGTGTTTCCTCTCCCCTAGCCTTCTAAAGTCCCCCCTGGCAATTCTCCCATGCTTTTGGCATATTTTTGAGAAATTTCATTTCTAAAATTTCCTGGGAGAGTTGCTTGGTTACAGAATGTTTTCTGTTATTTTCCCCATAGTTACGTTTTCACCCATGGGTGTATAACGTTTGTGTTCTGCATCTTCCATCTGATGTTCTACAGATTCTCCCCTGGGAGTCTCTGTTTTGCATCAGATAGAGTGTAATTGATGACTGATTCCGGGCCAGTTTTTTCAGTGCCTGGAGTCATGTTTTCTAGTGTGTTTACACTGTTTGTTTTCATTGGCAACAGCCTTTTTTGAGGGGGGCTGTTTGCCTTTGTGGTAGTTTATCTCATTATAAGATACATTTATATTATCCGAAAGTGTCTCATTAATTATTTTATATAAATTTAAAATTTTTGACCACACTTTGCCATCGGATCCATCGGAGCTCAACGTTACTTTTCAGCAACTTGGGCTTCTCTGAAAAAATATTTTTTCAAAATTATTTTGTTTTGCAATTGTTTTTTCATTTATTAATGGATCATGTTATTATGTATCTTTGTGTCAGGGGTTTTTGCGAGTAACTAGGACTTATTGTTGTTCTTTCACAATGAAGGGACATTGTTCAAATTGTAATAGGAAGAAATCTTCCTCTGACTTTCATGATCATTGTATTAATTGTAGTCAGTGTTCTCGCATTAATCCCTGTCCTATATGTGAACATTGGGATGAGAAACATTGGAAACGTGTGTCACGATATGTTGTTTCTGGAGAAAGAGCGATGCCGGCTCTTTCTCCACAAGGTCACTCTACTCTCTCAGTTTCTATTTCAGAGGAACCAGAACAGGGTGATGTTTCCATGTTATCTTCTTCAAGTGTGCGTCCGTCGTCACAAATGAATTCAGAGCTAGCGGCAAAAGTGCTCATGGAGATTAGACAAATGTCGTCTGCTAGCTCGCCCGGTGTAGCGTCCATTCACCGAATGGTTCGGCAGCCGGGTTCGTCCGATGCGGTCCAAGAGGAAATTTTGGGTGATGCGAGCACTATAAACATAATAGATGCACACCCAGTGACGGCGGATAGTAAGCGAGAACGGAGGAAGCCTTTTAGTCCGGTTCCTAGCTCGTCCAGGTCCAGCCGGGCCGCGAGCGAGAGAGGTCCCTCTCTCGTACAACAACATCTGGGACCAGATGTTGTGGTACAAAATGTGTCTTTAGCGGAGCATACGTCCGTCGCTCGGGACGCTCCGTTGTATAAGCAGTCCGCAGAGACTGTTAAGGCTTCCTCTTCTCGTCAGCGCACACGACCGCACCTTGGCTGCGTGACCGCCGATATTTTACCAGCTTCGCCGATGAAGGATTCTTCGGCGACCAGGTCACACCATCCGGCAGCCAGGGATTCGAGACCGATGGACTCCGGACGTTCGCATAGGAAAAGTATGCGGGAGCCATCGGATGCGGAGCTGCCCTCGGCGAAGCAGCGAAAGACTGCGCCTCCGCAGGTCTCGACGTCGGACATTCTTGTGCAGATAGAACAGCTTATCGCAGCATCCCAGCAGCCGACAGAAACGGTGTCGGATCGAGAATTATCCGACGGCTCTGGGTCGGTACGCTCCGCCGAAGCATCGGGGGCGGACGACCGGGAACATCGGGAGGTCCGACCGGATGGTGAAAGGGATACGGATGACTTGGAGCTATCCCTTTCGGAACAACATAAAGCTGCCGTGGACTTCATCCGGCACTTTCTCCCTCAAGTTGTTCCGTCGGGCCAGACTGCTGCGCTTCCGGACAAGAGAATTATAGCGTCATTGGACTCTGAATTTTTTGAGCGGTTCAGGGACATCGCTCCCGAGTTTCCGTCGCAGTCCAATAATGTTGCAAGAACATTTGAATTATTGAACGACGCTATATTTAAACTTGCTTCCAGGACGGGGAAAGCAGGTTTCTTGTCCGCTAATACTCTTAACCTGCCTTTCATTAATGCAAGGAATAAATTCGATACGGCAGGACAGGGTATACCGAGAGTTCCTCTGCGTATGGACGACGAGGCGGAAGACTTAGAGCTATCATTACCGTCGTCAGCTTCTATTCCAACCGCGGTGTTGGAAACAGCTATTGCGTCTAACAGAGCCAATTTAGATGCCTTATCTTACGCAGATCACCTTACTAAGGCGTTATCACTGCGCCTTCAAGGGGAAGAGTTTCAGGATATACAATCCTCTTTAAGACTTCTTTCAAGGGCAGTAGCTTATTCCACGTGTAACTCCGCCCTTTCAGTGGCAAATCTGGAGTTGGTTAGACGTGACGCAGCCCTAGCTACATCCACACTAGTGGATTCTAAGGTGAAGAACTCTCTTAGAGTCGCTTCGGTCTCAGGAGAACTTCTCTTTGACGGCAAGCTTTCGGCTATTTATGATAAAATTAAAAAGAAAGCTAATGATTCTCTGTTGTTCAGATCGGCTCCTAAAAAGTCGGATACAGCAGACACGAATAAGACAGGCACTTCTGGGTCTAATGCGCCCAAGAGAGGTTCCTATAGAGGTTCCGGTGCGTCCTCTTGGTCTTATTCGAGAGACCGTCAGGATAGCGACTCTCGTTCGGGACGTCCTTCAGTCCGGGACAATCGGTCGGACGCCCCGAGGTCGACGAGGCGAGGTGCGGGTCGTGGAAGACGTGGTTTCTCCTACCGCAGGCCTCGCAGGTCCAGGAGGTGATGGCTTAAACCTCTATCGTGTTCCGGTTGGCGGAAGGTTGTCGAGTTTTTCACAAGAGTGGGCGTCGATTACGGACGACCCTTGGGTGAGAGGAGTGACTTCGGAAGGTCTAAAGATATTCTTCAAACGAAAGCCTCCATTAACTCGAAGTCCAAAGTGGACTCATCTTCCGTCAAATCCACACAAAAGAGACGCTCTGTTATCAGAGGTGCAGTCTCTTTTAATGAAGAACACGGTAGAGGTCGTAGAAAACCAGGAATCTCTGGGATTCTACAGCCATCTGTTTCTGGTTCCGAAACCATACGGCTCGTTCCGTCCAGTCATAGATTTGAGTTGGATAAACAAGCTGATCGTCGCTCCGAAGTTTTATATGGAGACGATTCGATCGGTCAGAGCGAGTATTCGGGTGAACGATTATGCAACGAGCATAGATCTCAAAGATGCGTACTTTCACGTCATGGTACATCCGACATTCCGAAAGTATCTACGCTTCGCAGTCCTAGGAGTGGTGTATCAATTCCGGGCGATGTGCTTCGGATTGAATCTAGCACCCTGGGCTTTCACTTGGGTAATGAACTCGGTAATGATCTACTTCCGAGCTCATTCGTCTGCGGTAACGTCGGCCTACCTGGACGACATTCTTCAGAGGTACGGCAACGAGTTAACGCTTCAGAACGATGTTCAGAATCTTCTTCTATTGCTCCGACGTCTCGGTTTTATAGTAAACGAGAAGTCGGATCTGGTGCCGTCCAAGTCATTCACTCATCTGGGAATGAGCTTCGAGACGCACAACAATCTCGTTCGTCTGCCGTTAACCAGAGCGAAATTAGTCAGTTGTTACGCTCGCTATTGTCTGCACGCAGACAAAGTCACGGCGAGAGAATTTATGAGACTGATAGGTCTGTGCGGAGCCGCCGCGGATCTCATTCCGATGGGGCGGCTACGCACACGTCCTCTTCAAATTTTCCTGACTCAGAATTGGAGTGTGAAAATTCATTCGCTCGATGTAGACGTTCTCTTGTCAGATCAAGTGAAACAAGAGATTCAGACTTGGGCAAACATTCAGTGGTTAACTCAAGGAGTTCCGCTGCAGTTGCCAGATCCGAGTTTTACCGTTATCACGGATGCCAGTCAAACAGGTTGGGGTGCATCATTAATCCCAACGGATTCGAGATGCCAGGGTCTTTGGGATCCGCAATTCCTGTGCAAGCACATAAACATCAAGGAAATGATGTCAATTTGGCTTGCGTTACGTCACTGGATGGACATTATTCACGATGCTCATGTCCAAATCCTATCCGACAATACGACAGTAGTGGCATATATACGGAATCAGGGAGGCACTCATTCAGTTCCGTTGTTCAATCTAACGGAAAGAATCCTTCTGTTTGCGTTAGAACATCACGTTCTTCTTTCGGTCCGTCACATACCGGGTCGTCTGAATGTGCTAGCAGACTCCCTTTCACGAAAGGGTCGCTTGTTGCCGTCGGAGTGGACTCTCAACAAACAAGTATTCAATCAGATTTGCTACCAATGGGAACGGCCAATGATAGACTTATTTGCGACACATCTCAACAATCAGTTGCAGACGTATGTGTCTCCGTGTCCGGATCCAAGAGCATTTGCAGTAGACGCTCTGTCGATCCCTTGGGACGGAATGATAGGATATGCGTATCCTCCAGCGCCGTTAATTCAACAAGTATTGCTAAAGATAAAACAATCTCAATGCAAGATTCTGTTGGTAGCATCTCTGTCGCCACAGAGACCGTGGATAAATCTACTCAGGTGTCTGTTGTGGGACCTACCGCGGAAGCTTCCTCCACGAGAGGATCTTCTTTCGCAGGGGAAATCGCGCCAACTCCATCACAACCCGCAAGGTCTCAACCTTCACGTTTTTCCGTTGTGCGGTCCTTCTTGCATGGCAAGCACTTTACAGGACGAGCAGTGGACGCGATTTCTAACTGTAGGAGGACCTCCTCTTCGCTAAACTATGCGGCTAAGTGGAAGGTTTTTCGTCGTTGGTGTAGGGATCATTCTGTAGATATATTTGATCCCTCTATACCAGACATTGCAAACTTTCTAGTATACTTGTTTGACGAAATCAAACTGCAGCCTGTTACTATAAAGGGTTATAGATCTATGTTATCTGATACCTATGCACATCATGATAGTTTACAAATTGGATCTAATGTCTCTTTATCGAAGTTGGTTAGAAACTTTTCGATAAATAGACCCAGAACTCTTAGATTAATTCCTAAGTGGAATTTAGCTTGGGTTCTCCTTAAATTGAAGGAAAAGCCATTTGAACCTCTTGGGACAGTAGATTTCAAATTCTTATCTTATAAGACAGCTTTTCTCTTAGCTTTCTCTTCTGCCAGAAGAGTCAGTGAGCTTCATGCACTATCGGTGGATGATTCTCATCATCGTAGTGTTGGGAACACTATCACCTTCACTACTAATGTGGGTTTTTTAGCTAAGAATCAGGCTCCTAATAAATATCCGGAACCTATTGTTATTAAGGCTCTTCCGTCTTCAGACGGACGTAGGCCTTTACTCTGTCCTGTTAGAGCACTACGTATCTATAAACAGAGATCTCAGTTTCTCAGAAAGGGACGGAAACATTTCTTTCTGTCTTTGATGCCTAATAGAAAGGACATTTCAGTCCATTCTATTGCTAGATGGATTCAGTTAACTATCCGTACTGCTTATGAAGATTTATCTTCTTCTCAGCAGTCTCTGCTTAAGATTTCTGCTCATGAAGTAAGAGCTCTTTCTACTTCCTGGGCTTATGCTAATAGTGTTGCTATTACAGATTTAATGAAGGCTGCTTATTGGTCTCAGCCATCCACATTTACGAATTTTTATCTCAGAAATATTGAGTCCATTTCTGGAGACCTGCATTGTTTAGGTCCGTTATCTGTTGCTCAGAATGTCGTCCACTAAACAGTTGCAACTATAGTTATGCAGGCTTTCTGTTCCGGCAGTGACTCCGTCCGGCTGCCCTCTTCGCTCTGGGCTATTTGACCCAGGGCAAGGGGAAGGGGGGGAGGGGGGGGAGGGGCGGGTGTTCCCTTAGGTCACCTGCTTTATAGTGAAAAGCAAGGGAATGCCTCCTCCAAGTCAGTATTTCTGAGTCGCTTCCGGGATGGTTTTAAAGTGTAATATTAATGTTTAAATTCATTCATGTCTTATTTTTAAAGTGTAGCTCGGTGTGAAGCATTTGTATATGTCAAGTGTCAAACGGGCTTTAATATACAATACTCGGACACTTTTAAATGATTATAAAGAGTCTCAATTCTCTGGACTACTTTATTTATTGGCTTGCTTTAAAAATAATTAGTATAAGGGTTATACTGGATGTTAATAGAGAACATGAATGTTATTGTGCTCAATTATTAAGGGTAGTGTATCTTTCTAATTTAATATTAAATAAGAAAGATACATGTAAAGCCTAATACTCCTTTTCTCCTTAAGGGGTTACCTCTTTACTATATAGTTGAGGTTATTGGATTTTCCTCTATGTCCTAGGCCCTCCAGCCTGTTTACTATTCAGCTAAGTCTGGGTCATTGGTACAGTATAAAAATGTTAAAAAATTTATAGTAATTTATATATTTTTTATACTTACCAATGACCCAGACGGGGATGGCCCTCCCTGGAGTTGGGAACTCTTGCCTCCCCGCTGAGTACATAGCGCTGACCAGGCACTGCCAGTAAGAATGATAATTGGCGCCAATTTCGGGACGACTGCGTCACTGCGCATGCGCAGTAGAGGCGTAGTATGGAGGTCCTTTAGGACATGATTTCTTTTTGTTTTGGATGCAAATTTTGGGGATTGGGGGGCAAAATTTGTGTTTGGCCCTGGTTTTGTTGGAGTTAGCACCAGCTAAGTCTGGGTCATTGGTAAGTATAAAAAATATATAAATTACTATAAATTTTTTAACTTTTCAAAAAATTTCAACAAAACCATATCATGTGACCCCTCGTTGGAACGAGCTCGTCGAGCTCGTTCCAACGAGGGGTCACATGATATGGTTTTGTTGAAATTTTTTGAAAAATTTTAAAAAATTATATTTAAAATAATAAATTTTGATATCGTCTGCATTGGGTAAAGGGTTATTTTAACCCTCTCAAAGCTGCAGTGTGGTTTCCAAAGATTTTTATTTGCACCATGAACAAACAAAAAACCCTTTCAATACTGTTTTTTTCTGGTTCCTTGGAAAACCATTGATCTGATTCCTGTCTGAATATCTTTAATTTAACCCTCTCATAACTTCAGTGTGTTTTTTTCCAAAGATTTTTTTCTCTCATGATGGACTCTTCCTTTGCTGATTTCATGTTGAATGAACCCTTTCTATGCTGGAAAACATTTATCTGATTCCTGTGTGCATGTCTTTAATTTAACCCTCTCAAGACTGCAGGTCCGTAGCAGGGAGTTCCAAAGATTTTTAGCTCATCTTGACAAAGTCAAGCTGAGCTAATCTCATCACTCTCCATCCGTTGTCCGTCAACACCATGTTTTGGTCTTCTCCTCCAAAGCCACTGAGCCAATTCAATTGAAAGTTTGTGTGAGTGATGGTCCCGAAGGGGCATTGCGTGTTTGTTCAACTCAACATGCTCAGCCCCATAGGGAGGAAGAGGGGGAAAAATGCTCCGAAAATATTTTTAAAGATCTTCTTCTCATGAACCAGTGTGTACAATGACTTGACATGTGCTATGGAGCTTCCTTTTGAGGGGAAGAATCAAGTTTGTTCAAACGAAGCTCGTGAAGCAATATTTGGCTTTGTAATGGGAGGGGTAAGATTTTTGGCCCCTCTCAAAATTTCTATTTTCTGAACCAAATTTGGTATGTGGTATTATTGGGTCATAAGTACTTGACGCATGCAAAAAAAAATCCCCACATCTCCATGGGAACCCTGGGAGCTAAAAATAGAAATATTTTCAAACGCCCATATTTCCAAAACCACACGGAACAGAGAGCTGTTATTTGGTATGCACTATCCTTAGGACCAGTAGAATTGAATGGTAAAACAAAAATTGCCATCGGTTATGTTAAGGTGTTCTGTAATGGGCATTGAAAAAAATGCTGAGTCAGCATATTTGCAAAAATTTTTAAAAATCTTTTCTCCAGAACCAATCATCAGAATCTTTTGATATTTGGTATACAGCATTCATAGGGGTGTCAGATACAAGTTTGTTAAAATAAAGCCCATTAGTTCATATTTGGGCCCAATATAGGAGCCCAATTTTTTTACATAGTGTAATATGGGGAATATTCTTTAAAAATCTTCTTCTTCAGAACCATCAGTCAGAATCTTTTAATGTTTGATATACATCATTGATATGAGGGTCAGATTCAAGATTGTTCAAGCCAAAATTTTAATTTTGTTCAATATGGGGGATAATTTTTAAAAATCTTCTTCAGATCCACCAGGCAGAATGCTTTCATATTTGGTATGCAACATCTCTAGGGGGTTCAGATTCAAGTTTGTTCAATCAGATCCCTAGGTATATATTTGGGCTCGCTATGGTAGACAAATTTTTACTTAGTGCGATATGAGGAAATTTCTTTAAAAATCTGCTTCTTCATATCCACAAGTGGGAATGCTTTCATATTTGGTATACAACATCTCTAGGGGGGGGGGGGGGGGGGGGGGGGGGGGGGGGGGGGGGGGGTCAGATTCCAGTTTGTTCAATTCAAGAGCCTGGGTTAATATTTGGGCTCCATATGGGAACCTAAAATTTAACTTAGTACAATATGAGGAAATTTCTTAAAAAATCCTCTTCTTCAGATCAACTAGTCAGAATGCTCTCATATTTGGTATACAACATCTCTAGGGGAGGGGGGGGGGGGGGGTCAGATTCAAGTTTGTTCAAATCGGATCCATAGGGTAATATTTGGGCTCGCTATTGTAGCCCAAATTTTAACTTAGTGCAATATGAAGAAATTTCTTTAAAATTTCTCTTCTTTAGATCCAACAGTCAGAATGCTTTCGTATTTGGTACACGGCATCTCTAGGGAGGTCAGATTCAATTGTATTCACATCGAGAGTCTGGGTTAATATTTGTGCTCCATGTGGGTTGCCGGAATTGGCCATTTTGCTGAAGATTTAAAAATTTTGTATTCAGTACCCTCTAGAGGTGTGTAACTAAGATTAATCCACATAGGTTGTATCAAGTGGCTTCATATGGGAGCTCTACATTTTACATTATGATCAACTGAAGAAAAGGCATGATGCCTGGATTATGTTTGTCACTCCTGAGGGAATCAAGGACTGACAGTGTAGCCTATGGAGAGGGATTGCTTAATGTAGATTCATTCTTGGACTCTGTTTATATTGTGTTCTGTTAAAGATGAGCGCTTCAGGCCCTGTTGGGCCTTTTGTTTTTAACACAGACTCATATACCAATTCAGTCGTTATAAAATATCTTAAATAAAGCAAATGTGTTAAAATCTTAATTTGGTATTACCATTTAACACATTTCACTTCTTTTAAGGTATTTTATAATGATTGGACTGGTCCGGAACTGTTAAGGGAAGAATATCGGACCACCTAAGGTTGGACCGGACCGGACTAGAACACCTCTCCTCTGGACTGGACCACCACAGGCGGTCCGGTCCACATCCCTGCAGAACAGAGAACTGTTATTTGGTATGAAGCATACTTAGGACCAGTAGAATCGAATGATTAAAACAAATTGCTATTGGTTGTGTCAGGGTGAAGGCATAGAAAAAAAAATGCTGAGTCAGCATAAATATTTAAAAAAAATTTCTCCAGCACCACAGATCAGAATCTTCTGATATTTAGCATACAGCATCCATCGGGGGGTCAGATACAAGTGTGTTCCATTTAAGCCCCTCGGTTCATATTTGGGCTTAATACAGGGCTAATTCAGTTCGTATTTGGCCTAACTTAGGGCAATATGGGAAATAAGCTTTAAAAATCTTCTTCTTCAGAACCACTGTTCAGAATGTTTTAATATTTGATAAACATCATTGTTATGTTATGAGGGTCAGATTCAGGTTTGTTCAAATCAAGACTCTCAGTTAATATTAGGGCTTCCTATGTGTGCCCAAATTTTAACTTAGTGCAATATGAGGAAATTTCTTTAAAAACCTTTTTCTTCAGATCCATCAGTCAAAATGCTTTCATATTTGGTATACAACATCTCTGGTGGGGTGAGATTCAAGTTTGTTCAAATCGAGTGCCTGGGTTAATATTTGAGCTCCCTATGGGAGCCGGAATTGGCCATGCAACTGACGAATTAGAAACTTTTTATTAAGTACCCTCTAGAGGTATGTAACTAAGATTACTGCACATAGGTTGCATCAGTGGGCTCCATAGGGCAACTCCACTTTTTACATCATGATCAGCTTAAGAAAAGGCATGTTTTAGTCGCTCTTGAGGGGTTCAAGGATTGACAGTGTATCCTACGGAGATTGATTGCTTAATGTAGATTCATTCTTGGACTCTGTTTATATTGGATTCTGTGTTTATATCAGGTTCTGTTCAAGGTGGGAGCTTCAGTCACCGTGGGGCCTCTTGTTAGCTCATCTTGACAAAGTCAAGCTGAGCTAATCTCATCGCTCTCCGTCCGTCGTCTGTCTTCTGTCGTCCGTCAACACCATGTTTTGGTCTTCTCCTCCAAAGCCACTGGGCCAATTCAAGTGAAAGTTTGTGTGAGTGATGGTCCCAAAGGGGCATTCCATTTTTGTTCAACTCAGCATGCCCAGCCCCATAGGGAGGGAGTGAGGGAAAATGCTCCAAAATATTTTTAAAATCTTCTCAAGAACCAGTGTGTACAATGACTTGATATTTGCTATGGAGCTTCCATATGAGGTGTAGAATCAAGTTTGTTCAAACGAAGTTCGTGAAGTAATATTTGGCTTTGTAATAGGAGGGGTAAGATTTTTGGCCCTGCCCAAAATTTCTATTTTCTGAACCGATCGTCCGGTATGAACCAAATTTGGTTTGTGGTAGTATTGGGTCATAAGTACTTGACCCATGCAAAAAAAAAAATTCCCGCATCCCCATGGAACCCTGGGAGCTAAAAATAGAAATATTTTCAAACGCCCATATTTCCCAAACCCCACGGAACAGAGAGCTTTTATTTGGTATGAAGTATCCTTATGACCAGTAGAATTGAATGGTAAAAAAAAATTGCCATCGGTTATGTTAGGTGTTCTGTAATGGGCATTGAAAAAAATGCTGAGTCAGCATATTTGCAAAAATTTTAAAAAATCTTTTCTCCAGAACCAATCATCAGAATCTTTTGATATTTGGTATATAGCATTCATAGGGGGGTCAGATAAAAGTTTGTTGAAATAAAGCTCATTGGTTCATATTTGGGCTCTCTACAGGAGCCCGAAGTTTTAACATAGGGTAATATGGGGAATATTCTTTAAAAATCTTCTTCTTCAGAACCACCAGTCAGAATCTTTTAATATTTGGTATACATCATTGTTATGAGGGTCAGATTCTAGATTGTTCAAACCAAGTTCCTAGGTTAATATTTGGGCCCAAATTTTATCTTTGTTCAATATGGAGGGTAATTTAAAAAAATCTTCTTCTTCAGATCCATCAATCAGAATGCTTTGATATTTGGTATGCAACATCTCTATGGGGGTCAGATTCAAGTTTGTTCAAATCAGATCCCTAGGTATATATTTGGGCTCACTATGGTAGCCCAAATTTTTACTTAGTGCAATATGAGGAAATTTCTTTAAAAACCTTTTTCTTCAGATCCATCAGTCAAAATGCTTTCATATTTGGTATACAACATCTCTAGTGGGGTGAGATTCAAGTTTGTTCAAATCGAGTGCCTGGGTTAATATTTGAGCTCCCTATGGGAGCCGGAATTGGCCATGCAACTGACGAATTAGAAACTTTTTATTAAGTACCCTCTAGAGGTATGTAACTAAGATTACTGCACATAGGTTGCATCAGTGGGCTCCATAGGGCAACTCCACTTTTTACATCATGATCAGCTTAAGAAAAGGCATGTTTTAGTCGCTCTTGAGGGGTTCAAGGATTGACAGTGTATCCTACGGAGATTGATTGCTTAATGTAGATTCATTCTTGGACTCTGTTTATATTGGATTCTGTGTTTATATCAGGTTCTGTTCAAGGTGGGAGCTTCAGTCACCGTGGGGCCTCTTGTTAGCTCATCTTGACAAAGTCAAGCTGAGCTAATCTCATCGCTCTCCGTCCGTCGTCTGTCTTCCGTCGTCCGTCAACACCATGTTTTGGTCTTCTCCTCCAAAGCCACTGGGCCAATTCAAGTGAAAGTTTGTGTGAGTGATGGTCCCAAAGGGGCATTCCATTTTTGTTCAACTCAGCATGCCCAGCCCCATAGGGAGGGAGTGAGGGAAAATGCTCCAAAATATTTTTAAAATCTTCTCAAGAACCAGTGTGTACAATGACTTGATATTTGCTATGGAGCTTCCATATGAGGTGTAGAATCAAGTTTGTTCAAACGAAGTTCGTGAAGTAATATTTGGCTTTGTAATAGGAGGGGTAAGATTTTTGGCCCTGCCCAAAATTTCTATTTTCTGAACCGATCGTCCGGTATGAACCAAATTTGGTTTGTGGTAGTATTGGGTCATAAGTACTTGACCCATGCAAAAAAAAAAATTCCCGCATCCCCATGGAACCCTGGGAGCTAAAAATAGAAATATTTTCAAACGCCCATATTTCCCAAACCCCACGGAACAGAGAGCTTTTATTTGGTATGAAGTATCCTTATGACCAGTAGAATTGAATGGTAAAAAAAAATTGCCATCGGTTATGTTAGGTGTTCTGTAATGGGCATTGAAAAAAATGCTGAGTCAGCATATTTGCAAAAATTTTAAAAAATCTTTTCTCCAGAACCAATCATCAGAATCTTTTGATATTTGGTATATAGCATTCATAGGGGGGTCAGATAAAAGTTTGTTGAAATAAAGCTCATTGGTTCATATTTGGGCTCTCTACAGGAGCCCGAAGTTTTAACATAGGGTAATATGGGGAATATTCTTTAAAAATCTTCTTCTTCAGAACCACCAGTCAGAATCTTTTAATATTTGGTATACATCATTGTTATGAGGGTCAGATTCTAGATTGTTCAAACCAAGTTCCTAGGTTAATATTTGGGCCCAAATTTTATCTTTGTTCAATATGGAGGGTAATTTAAAAAAATCTTCTTCTTCAGATCCATCAATCAGAATGCTTTGATATTTGGTATGCAACATCTCTATGGGGGTCAGATTCAAGTTTGTTCAAATCAGATCCCTAGGTATATATTTGGGCTCACTATGGTAGCCCAAATTTTTACTTAGTGCAATATGAGGAAATTTCTTTAAAAATCATCTTCTTCAGATCCACCAGTCGGAATGCTTTTATATTTGGTATACAACATCTCTAGGGGGGTCAGATTCCAGGTTGTTCAATTCGAGTGCCTAGGTTAATATTTGGGCTCCATATGGGAACATGAAATTTAACTTAGTACAGTATGAGGGAATTTCTTCAAAAATCTTCTTCTTCAGATTCACTTGTCAGAATGCTTTCACATTTGGTATACAACATCTCTAAGGGGGTCAGATTCAAGTTTGTTCAAATCGGATCCATAGGTTAATATTTGGGCTCGCTATGGTAGCCCAAATTTGAACTTAGTGCAATTCGAAGAAATTTCTTAACAATTTCTCTTCTTCAGATCCAACAGTCAGAATGCTTTCATATTCGGTACACAACATCTCTAGGAAGTCAGATTTAACTGTGTTCAAATCAAGAGCCTGGGTTAATATTTGGGCTCTCTATGGGAGCCGGAATTGGCCATTTTGCTGAAGAATTAAAAATTTTGTATTCAGTACCCTCTAGAGGTACTAAGATTAATCCACATAGGTTGTATCAAGGGGCTTCATTGGGGGAGCTCAAAATTTTACTTATGATCAACTGAAGAAAAGGCATGATTCCCAGATTATTTTTGTCACTCCTGAGGGACTCAAGGATTGACAGTGTAGCCTATGGAGATGGCTTGCTTAATGTAGACTCATTCTTGGACTCTGTTTAAATTGTTTTCTGTACAAGATGAGCGCTTCAGGCCCCGTGGGGCCTCTTGTTTAAGTTGATTCAAGTATTTACTGGTGACTCTGGTATATAGGTAGACTAGGCCTGGAAATAAAGAGCTTTTATCAGAACCCGTTAGCAGGTTACTCTGTGTAGGATGGTGGTAACCCATAGGAAAAAGGACCTTGTGATGTTTCTCAGACTTCCCTGTTTTTACTAAGCCAATTACGCTGTTTCATATTTTAACAGGATTTCCTTGTGAATAAATATCAACACCTAACACACGATCTCACCAAAGTGAGATCACACGTTATTTGTTGCTATTTACTTTTAGGATGGAAACAGCATACCATTCTGTTCATACTGCATAGTTCAAGATATTTCTGAAAGATTGTCGTGGCTTTCAGGTAATACATGTGATATTAGTAATTTAACCCTTTACCTAACACGAAAAGCAGACGTCTCTTCGAAAAAAATTTCTTGAATAACTAATTTTTTTCATTTTTTGTCTCAAAAACAGAGGTTATGACCCCTTGTCGGGGTCATAACCTATGTTTTTGAGACAAAAAATGAAAAAATAATGAAAATTAATTGGCGATTTTTTAGATTAGCACTGGCCGGTTTTGGCCATTACGTTGGGTAAAGGTTTAATAAAGTTATGTATTACTTTGTCAGAACCAGTAGTTTGTTCGCGTATTTCACAATTGATGTAACCCACACATAACCTAAATGATCATTTTTATACTGTACCAATGACCCAGACATAGCTGGTGCTAATTCTCAAAAATCTAGGGCCAAACACAAATTTTGCCCCCCATCCCCAAAATTTGCATCAAAAACCAAAAATAACATGTCCTAAATGGTCCTCCATACTTTACCTCCACTGCGCATGCGCAGTGTCAAGGAGGTCTCAAAATTGGCGCCAATTATCATTCTTTGTTTGGCCCTTCATCAGTTCACATCTGCCTGATATTTGTGCTTGTAAATCTCAGTTTAAATGATGCCAGACACATAAATATTAGAGAAATGGTGGATCTAAAGAGGAAATAGAAGGAGGAGAGGAAAAATTAGTGGCAGGAAATAATCAGGGCTGTAACGTAAAATTTTTTTAATGAAATTATGTTATGTTCCCTAATTTCAAGGCATGGGCCTGTTGTTGTCACTCTTGCTATAAAGTTACACTGCTTGATCAGTGTTTCCTCTCTCCCTTTCCTTTAGTTCCCCCTTGCTATTCTCCCATGCTTTTGGCATATTTTCTGTAATATTATTACTAAAATTTCTTAGGAGTTTTGGCTTGGTAAACAGAATGAATTCTGTTTTTTCCCCATGTTTACGTCCTCACCCATGGGTGTTTAGGCTTTGTGTTCTGCATCTACCATCTGATGTTCTGTAGTTTCTTCCCTGGAAGTCTCTGTTTTGCATCAGATAGTGTTTTAATTGGTAACTGATTTCGGGCCATGTTTATCAGTGCCTGGAGTCATGTTTCCGGTTTTTATACACTTCTTGTTTACATTGACAACGGTTTCTGTTGAGAGTGATTTCTTGTCTTTGTATTAGTTTAATCATGACAAGATACATTATTATTATACGTAAGTGTTGCATTAATTTTTTTGAAATATTTTAAAAAACTTTGTCCACACTTAGGCTTTTTGGGATCCATTGGGGCTCAACGTTACTTTCAGAAACTTGGGCTTTTCTGAAAAAATATTTTTTCAAAAATTTTTTTTGATTTCATTTATTTTTTCTATATGTTAATGGATCATGTTATTATGTATCTTTGTTTTCAGGGGTTGGTGCGAGTACTAGGACTGTTTGTGTTCTTTTCACAATGAAAGGATATTGTTCAAATTGTAATAAGAGGAAATCTTCCTCTGACTTTCATAATCATTTTATTAATTGTAGTCAGTGTACTCGCACTAACTCCTGTTCAGTGTGTGTCAATTGGAATGACAAACATTGGAAATGTGTGTCATGGTATGTTGTTAGCGGGCATAGGTCCATGCCGGTCCTTTCTCCGCAGGGTCACTCTAGTTTTTCAATCTCTTTTTCAGAGGAACAAGAACAGGGTGATGTTTCCGTGATGTCTTCCAAAAGTGTGCCTTCGTCGTCACAGTTAAATGAAGAGCTAGCTTTAAAAGTGCTCCTGGAAATACGTCAATTGCCTAAGAGGTCCCTAGTAGGATCGACAGCATTGGCGTCCGCTAGCTCGCCCAGTGTAGCAACCATTCATCGAATGGCTCGGCAGCCGGGTTCGTCCGTTGTGGTCCAGGAAGGAGATTTGGGTGATGCGAGCACTATAATAACACAAAGTGCGCACCCAGTGACGACGGATCAGAGAATGGAACGGAGGAAGCCTATTAGTCCGGTTCCTAGCTCGTCCAGGTCCATCCGGGCTGCGAGCGAGAGAGGTCCCTCTCTCGTACAACAACATCTGGGACCAGATGTTGTGGTACAAAACGTTTCGCATTCGGAGCATACGTCCGCCACTCGGGATGCTCCGTTATATAAACAGTCCGAAGAGACAGTCAATATGGCTTCCTCATCCTCACGGCAGTGCACACGACCGCACCTTGGCTACATGACCATGGATATCCAGCCAGCTTCGCTGATCAGGGATTCCACGGCGACCAGGTCATGCCATCCGGTAGCCAGGGACATGAGGCCTGTAGACTCCGGACGTTCGCATAAAAGAAATATGCAGGAGTCAACATCCAGGGAGCTTCCAGCGGCAAAGCAATGTTAGACCGCTGCTCCACAGGCCTCAGTGACGGACGTGCTATCACAAATAGCACAACTTATCGCAGCAGACGACAGAATCTCTGTCGGATCAGGAATTATCCGACGACGCTGGGTCGGTACGCTCCGCTGAAGCATCAGGTACGGACGACCGAGAACTTCAAATGGTCCGACAGGATGGCGAAAGGGATTCAGAGGATCTGGAGTTTTCCCTTTCGGAACAACATAAAGCTGCCGTAGATTTTATCCGGAATTATCTTCCAGAGGTTGTTCCGTCGGACCAGAATGCTGCGATGCCAGATAAGAGACTGATAGCGTCACTGGACACAGAATTTTTTGATCGGTTTAGGGACATCGTCCCTGAGTTTCCGACACAGTCCAATAATGTCACAAGAACATTTGAACTATTGAATGACGCTATATATAAGCTTGCTACCAAAACGAGCAAGTATGGTTTCTTGTCCGCAAATGCTCTACATCTGCCTTTCATCAATTCAAGGAATAAATTTGAAACGGCAGGACAGGGCATACCGAGAGTTCCTCTGCGTCTAGACGACCAGGCTGAAGACCTAGAATTGTCTATACCATCGTCTATGTCAATTCCAACCACGACGTTGGAAACGACAATAATGTCTAATAGAGTTAACTTAGATGCTTTATCATACGCAGATCACCTTACTAAAGCGTTACCATTACTTCTTGAAGGGAAAGAATTCCAGGATATACAATCCTCCTTAAGAGTTCTTTCGAGGGCCATAGCTTATTCCACGTATAACTCCGCCCTTTCAGTGGCAAACCTGGAGTTGGTTAGACGTGACGCGGCCCTAGCTACATCCACGCACGTGGATAGTAAGGTGAAAAACTCTCTCAGAGTCGCTTCGGTCTCCGGAGAGCTTCTCTTCGATGGCAAGCTTTCAGCAATCTGTGATCAGATAACTAAGAAAGCTTCGGATTCTCTGCTATTCAAATCCGCTTCTAAAAAGTCGGAGACAGCAGAAAAGAGTAAGACAGGTACTTCTGGGACAAGTACGCCCAAGGGAAGTTCCTATAGAGGTTCCTATGCATCCTCTAGGTCTTATTCTAGAGACCGTCAAGGCAGCGACTCATGTAGGGGACGTTATACTGGCCGAGATAACCGGTCAGACGTCCCTAGGTCGACGGGGCGAGGTGCGGGTCGTGGAGGACGTAGTTTCTCCTTCCGCAAGCCTCGCAGGTCCAGAAGGTGATGGTATGAACCTCTGTCGTGTTCCGGTAGGCGGAAGATTGTCAAGTTTTGTAAACAATTGGGCGTCAGTTACGGACGACCCCTGGGTTCGAGGGGTAATTTCGGAAGGACTAAGAATATCCTTCAAACTAAAGCCTCCATTAACTCAAAGTCCAAAATGGACTCAGCTTCCATCAAATCCGCAGAAAAGAGATGCTCTTCTATCAGAAGTACAGTCTCTTCTGGAGAAGAACGCGGTAGAGGTCGTAGAAGACCAGGAATCACCGGGTTTCTACAGCCATCTGTTTCTGGTTCCGAAACCAGACGGCTCCTTCCGTCCAGTCATAGATCTAAGCTGGATAAACAAGCTGATCGTCACTCCGAAGTTCTATGTGGAGACAATTCGATCAGTCAGAGTGAGTATTCGGGTGAATGACTATGCTACAAGCATAGATCTCAAGGATGCGTACTTTCACGTCATGGTACATCTGACATTCAGAAAGTATCTACGCTTCGCAGTCCTAGGAGTTGTATATCAGTTCCGAGCAATGTGCTTCGGTTTGAACCTAGTGCCCTGGGCTTTCACTCGAATAATGAACTCGGTAATGATGCATTTCCGAGCTCATTCGTCTGCGGTAACGTCGGCCTACCTGGACGACATTCTTCAGAGGTACAGCAACGAGTTAACGCTTCAGAACGATGTGCAGAATCTGCTTTTTTTACTCTGACGTCTCGGTTTTATAATAAACGAGGAGAAGTCGGATCTGGTGCCGTCCAAGTCATTCACCCACTTGGGAATGAGCTTCGAGACGCACAACAATCTCGTTCGTCTGCCGTTAACCAGAGCGAAATTAATCAGTTGTTACGCTCGCTATTGTCTTCACTCAGACAAAGTCACAGCGAGAGAATTCATGAGACTGATAGGGCTGTGCGGAGCCGCTGCGGATCTCATTCCGATGGGGCGGTTACGCACTCGTCCTCTCCAAATTTTCTTGACTCAGAATTGGAGAATAAAGATTCATTCGCTCGATATAGATGTTCTCTTGTCAAATCAAGTGAAACAAGAGATTCAGACTTGGGCAAACATTCAGTGGTTAACTCAGGGAGTTCCACTGCAGTTGCCGGATCCAAGTTTTACTATTATGACGAATGCCAGTCAAACAGGTTGGGGTGCAACATTGATCATTAGGATATGCGTATCCTCCAGCGCTGATGATTCAGCAGATATTGCTAAAGATAAAACAATCTCAATGCAAAATTCTGTTGGTAGCATCTCTGTCTCCATCTCTGTCTCCACAGAGACCGTGGATAAATCTACTCAGGTGTCTGCTGTGGGACATACACCGCGGAAGCTTCCTCCACGAGAGGATCTTCTTTCGCAGGGGAAATCGCGTCAACTACATCACAACCCGCAAGGTCTCAACCTTCATGTATTTCCATTGTGCAGTCCTTCTTACACGGCAAGCATTTTACAAGACAAGCAGTGGACGCAATTTCTAACTGTAGGAGGACCTCCTCTTCTCTAAACTATGCGGCTAAGTTGAAGGTCTTTTGTCGTTGGTGTAGGGATCATTCTGTTGATATTTTTGGTCCCTCCATTCCAGACATTGCAAACTTTCTAGTATACTTGTTTGATGAGATCAAACTGCAGCCTGTTACTATTAAAGGTTATAGGTATATGTTATCTGATACCTATGCACACCATGATAGTTTACAAATTGGATCTAATGTCTCTTTATCTAAATTAGTTAGAAACTTCTCGATAAATAGACCTAGAACCCTTAGATTAATTCCTAAATGGAATTTAGCTTGGGTTCTTCTTAAACTAAAAGAAAAGCCATTTGAGCCTCTTGAGACAGTGGACTTCAAATTCTTATCTTATAAGACAGCATTTCTCTTAGCTTTCTCTTCTGCTAGAAGAGTCAGTGAGCTTCATGCACTATCTGTGGACGATTCTCACTATCATAGTGTTGGGAACACTATTACCTTTACTACTAATGTTGGATTTTTGGCTAAGAATCAGTAATTCTGAGCTGGGATGGTTTTAAGGTGTAAAGCTAATGTTTAAATTCATTCATGTCATATTTTTAAAGTGTAGCTCGGTGTGAAGCATTTGTATATGTCACGTGTCAAACGGGCGTTAATATACAATCCTCGGACACTTTTAATGATTATAAAGAGTCTCAGTTCTCTGGACTTACTTTAATTATTGGATTACTCTTAAAATAATTAGTATAAAGGGTTATACTGGATGTTAATAGAGAACATGGATGTTATTATATGCTCAATTATGAAAGGTGTTGTGTCTTTCTAATTTGTCATAAATAAGAAAGATACATGTAAAGCCTAATCCTCCTTTACTCCTCGAGGGGATAACTCTATTATATATAGTTGAGCTTATTGGATTTTCCTCTATGTCCTAGGCCCTCCAGCCTTTTTTTCTATTCAGCTATGTCTGGGTCATTGGTACAGTATAAAATGTTAAAAAATTTATAGTAATTTATATATTTTTTATACTTACCAATGACCCAGACGGGGATGGCCTTCCCAGGAGTTGGGAACTCGTACCTCCCCACTGAGTACATAGTGCTGACCAGGCACTGCTTGTAAGAATGATAATTGGCGCCAATTTCGAGACCGCCTTAACACTGTGCATGCGCAGTGGAGGTAAAGTATGGAGGACCATTTAGGACATGTTATTTTCGGTTTTTGATGCAAATTTTGTGGATTGGGGGGCAAAATTTGTGTTTGGCCCTAGATTTTTGAGAATTAACACCAGCTCTGTCTGGGTCATTGGTAAGTATAAAAAATATATAAATTACTATAAATTTTTTTGTTTGCTTTTCTTTTAGGTTTAATAAGATTCACACAAGCCGTAAAGATCTATGAAAAGCAGGACTCTGAGGTTTTACAACTCAATCAAGAATTAAAGACAGTCTTAATTCCTCCAATAGGTGTGGCACCACCTACAACTGAAGAGAATGGATCATCCTGACATATCCACAGTACTTATGTACTATTCTGACATTGTGAATTGAAAAACGTTTTCAGCATTTTAAAAGATCATCATGTATTTCAGGGTTCTGCCCAGATGGTTTTGAGTGCTGTGTAACAGGAGACCTCCTCTGTGGTGCTAAATGAGATTCTGGGAATTCAAAGATTTAATGGTGGTTAAAATGCATTTTTACCTTTGGTGCAAGTCAGCGATGAAAGAATGTCAAATCTTACCCACCTGGAGTTGGGAGGGTTTGAGTTTTTATATGCCTGTTTTATAAAACCAGTCGTATTATGTTATGGCATTGGCATCCGTCCATCTGTCCATCTGTCTGTCAGTCTGTCTGGAATTGCTTTTCAGACTTTTTTTTTGGTATACAGCTTTGTTATGGATACTTACAGATCAAGTTCGAATTTTGTTCTGCTCAGTTGATTTTTGGGGGAGTTACTGCCCTTGAACTTAGTTACTATTTCCAGACTTTTTTTCGTTATGGATTGACATATTGAGAAAAGTTTTTTATATATATGGCATTGTTATGGATAGTTACAGATCAAGTTCGAATTTCATTCCACTCGGTTGATTTTTGGTGGAGTTACTGCCCTTGAACTTAGAATTTTTAGAGTTTTCCGGATTTTTTTCATTTTCCGGAATTTTTGAATAAGTATAACTAACCAAAATGGAGAAACTGACAGTAAAGTTCAGTTGGAAGATGAATAATGTTTTATAATTTCTGGAAGTGTGGGCGAATTATGCGCTGTCCAGTGGTGTCCTCTCGTTCAGATTCTTTTCGATTTTGGTTCGGTTTCAGGAAAAACCTCAGTCCTCGGAATTAGGAGAATATTGCGACGGCACATTTAAATTGAATTGTTTGGATGACAGTATTGTGACACTAAGTGAATAATAATCATTAATCAGAACAGCTGACTTCGAATGGACAAGAGATCTCTGGAGGGTGGTCAGTTGGACAATCTGTAGTTCGATTAAGTGATCAATTGATTGACTGGTTGTCCTAATTTTAGGGGCTGGTTGTAACTCACATCCATGCATTATTAGCCTATCGGTTTTGACAGTAACTGTTAGAGACAGAAATATTTGCATTGCGCATCAACCCGGGGTGAGTTGACTCACTCACCCTTGTTTTGTGCTCAGTGCATTTATTTTTAGCTCACCTGACTTTCAGTCAGGAGAGCTATAGTGATCACTCACCGTCCATCGTCCGCCGTCCGTCGTCTGTCGTCCGTGAACATGGTGTTTGCTTCTTCTCCTCCCAAACCGCTGAACCAATTTGATTGATATTTGAGATAATAGTTTGTTATGACATCGCAATTTGATTTTGTTCAAATCAAGTTGCCTCGCCCGTGGGTAGGGCCACACCCAAAAAGTGTGCTGAAATCTTAAAAAATCTTCTTCTCATGAACCAGCAGTAGCAGAGACTTGATATTTGGTGTGCAGCTTCCTTTTGAGGTGTAGACTCAGATTTGTTCAAGAGAAGTTTGTGGGGCTATACTTGGCGTCGTTATGGGAGGGGCAAAATTTTTGGCCCCGCCCAAAATTTCTATTTTCCAAACCGAGAGGCTGATTTGAACCAAATTTTATGTGAGGGCTTATTGGGTCATAAGTACCTAATTTATGCTGATTTTTTTTTCCCGTAGCCCCATGGGAACCGCAGGAGCTAAAAATAGAAAAAAATTAAAACGCCCATATCTCCAAAACTGCACGGCACCGAGAATTTTTATTTGGTGTGAAGCTTCCTTAGGACCAACAGAAAGAATTGGTAAAAAAAAATTGCCATCGGTTTTATCATAGGGTACAGTTTCGGGACTTTGAAAAGTGCTGAGTCAGCACTTTTTAACACTGTAGGCAATGGGAAAAACATTAAAAAATCTTCTTCTCCAGATCCAGCAGGCAGAATCTTTTGATATTTGGTATGCAACATTGGAGGGTGGATCTGATTCAAGTTTGTTCAAATCGGCCCCCTGGGTTCATATTTGGGCTCAGTATAGAAGCCCGATTTCGAACTTAGTGCATTTCAGGCAAATTTCTTGAAAAATCTTCTTCTCCAGATCCAGCAGGCAGAATCTTTTGATATTTGGTATGCAACATTGTGGGGTAGATCTGATTCAAGTTTGTTCAAATCGGCCCCCTGGGTTTATATTTGGGCTCAGTATAGGAACCCAAATTTGAACTTACTGCATTTCAGGCAAATTTCTTTGAAAATCTTCTTCTCCAGATCCAGCAGTCAGAATCTTTTGATATTTGGTATGCAACATTGTGGGGTGGATCTGATTCAAGTTTGTTCATATCGGCCCCTTGGGTTTATATTTGGGCTCAGTATAGGAGCCCAAATTTGAACTTAGTGCATTTCAGGCAAATTTCTTTGAAAATCTTCTTCTCAAGATCCAGCAGGCAGAATCTTTTGATATTGGGTATGCAACATTGTGGGGTGGATCTGATTCAAGTTTGTTCAAATCGGCTCCCTGGGTTTATATTTGGGCTCAGTATAGGAGCCCAAATTTGAACTTAGTGCTTTTCAGGCAAATTTCTTAAAAAATCTTCTTCTCCAGATCCAGCAGGCAGAATCTTTTGATATTTGGTATGCAACATTGTGGGGTGGATCTGATTCTATTTTGTTCAAATCGGCTCCCTAGATTCATATTTGGGCTCACTATAGAAGCTCGAATTCGAACTTAGTGCATTTCAGGCAAATTTCTTCAAAAATCTTCTTCTCCAGATCCTGCAGGCAGAATCTTTTGATATTTGGTATGCAACATTGTGGGGTGGATCTGATTCCAGTTTGTTCAAATCGGCCACCTGAATTCATATTTGGGCTCACTATAGAAGCCCAAATTCGAACTTAGTGCATTTCAGGCAAATTTCTTTGAAAATCTTCTTCTCAAGATCCAGCAGGCAGAATCTTGTGATATTTGGTATGCAGCATCCTTAGGGGGGTGAGATTCAAGTTTGTTCAAGCCATGGCCCTAGGTCCATATTTGGGCTCACTGTGGGAGCTTGAATTGTAACTTTGTTCGAAATGAGGAATTTTCTTAAAAAATCTTCTTCTTCAGATCCAGCAGTCGGAATGGTTTGATATGTGGTGAGTAGCATCCCTGGGGGGGGGGGGGGGGGATTCAAGTGTGTTAAAGCCAAGTCCATGGGTCCATATTTGGGCTCCCTGTGGGAGCCCAAATTATAACTTAGTCAATATGAGGAATTTTTCTTTAAAAATCTTCTTCTTCAGATTCAGCAGTTGGAATGTTTTGATATTTGGCATGGAGCAACCTTAGGGGGCTGAGATTCAAGTTTGTTCAAGCCAAGCCCCTTGGTTCATATTTGGGCTCACTATGGGAGCCTGAATGACAACTTAGTTCAAAATGAGGAATTTTCTTTAAAAATCTTCAGATCCAGCAGATGAATGCTTTTGATATTTTTTATGCAGCATCCTTAGGGGGGTAAGATTCAAGTTTGTTCAAGCCATGTCCCTAGGTCCATATTTGGGCTGATTGCGGGAGCTCGAATTGTAACTTGGTTCAAAATGAGGAATTTTCTTTAAAAATCTTCTTCTTCAGATCCATCAGTCGGAATGTTTTGATATTTGGTGTGCAGAATCCTTAGGGGTGTGAGATTCAGGTTTGTTAAAGCCAACTCCATGGGTTCATATATGGGCTTGGGAGCCCGAATTATGACTTAGTTCAATATGAGGAATATTCTTTAAAAATCTTTTTTTAGATCCACTGGTCAGAATATTTGGATATTTGGTTTCAGATTTTCTTAGGAGGAGCAGATGCAACTTGTGGAAATCAATTCTCTGGGTTGATATTTAGGCTACCATGTCAGGTGAGCGCCCTCAGGCCCCCTGGGGCCTCTTGTTTTATTGAACCGATTGATTGTTTTCCAATTCAGTTTGTTTGAGATTGTACAGTTTACATTATGCCACAAGTGGAGAATGCTAAAATTAAAATGGAACATGACCACGTGCTCTGTTGAGATTACATCAGTGACCAATAGAACTGCCGCATTGTCCCAGTACACCAATTTAGCATACTTTCATGAAACAAAGAATTTGATTGGTTGTATTTATGTAAGGTGTGACGTCAAAAGGGAATTGCCCAGGAATTCCTGGGTTATTTTAAACGTGCATCACAGTCAACAAGGGGGTTCTTTTGAAAAAACACAAACAAACGAAAAACAGCTGGTTATGAACAGTATTTCAACCACATACATTTTGTACAAACTTACTTTCAAATTAATTAATATTAGATATTTCCACAAATATTGATTTTATACACCAGTTATGCCTATAAAACATATGTTATGTAGGGTTGGATCATCAGTTCTGACGGACTTCAGGTAATTGGGACAAGTAAAAAAATATTATGGCTGCCAATTTGCGACGGCAAGAAAATGCTGCCATCATGCCCCATGGCGGCGGCATTTGCAACGGCATTGCCGAATGCCATCGCTAATTCCGAGGACTGAACCTCCATTTCAGTTCAGTTTTTCTGTGTGTTAAGAACATGAACATATAGTAAATAACACTGCAGGCTCCTCAACCTGAACAAAACACGAGAGTTTGTATGACACCACACACAATAAAAAGCCCTGTCAGTAACTGTCTAAACTGTGTTCAGTCTAACTTCCATGTGATCATTCTTAGGGGATCAGTTCCTAAGCCTATTAAAACAGGAGTAACAAATGAATAAAGTTTATCTAATTGACATTGTGTTCTCATTGTTACATTTCCTTACTTATCAACTCCTCCGGTGGACGAGTCCATAAGGAAGAAAATGTGACAACGAAAACACAAAATATTCTTCACCCTTTACCAAATAGACTTAGTGATGAGAGTCCATTGATGTCTCTAGTCCACTTCCCTCCCAGTAAGATATTTAATGATGAGAGTACATTGATGTCTCTAGTCCACTTCCCTCCCAGTAAGATATTTAATGATGAGAGTCCATTGATGTCTCTAGTCCACTTCCCTCCCAGTAAGATATTTAATGATGAGAGTACATTGATCTCTCTAGTCCACTTCCCTCCCAGTAAGATATTTAATGATGAGAGTCCATTGATGTCTCTAGTCCACTTCCCTCCCAGTAAGATATTGAATGATGAGAGTCCATTGATGTCTCTAGTCCACTTCCCTCCCAGTACGATATTTAATGACGAGAGTCCATTGATGTCTCTAGTCCACTTCCCTCCCAGTACGATATTTAATGATGAGAGTCCATTGATGTCTCTAGTCCACTTCCCTCCCAGTAACATATTTAATGATGAGAGTCCATTGATGTCTCTAGTCCACTTCCCTCCCAGTAAGATATTTTATGATGAGAGTCCATTGATGTCTCTAGTCCACTTCCCTCCCAGTAAGATATTTAATGATGAGAGTCCATTGATGTCTCTAGTCCACTTCCCTCCCAGTAAGATATTTAATGATGAGAGTCCATTGATGTTTCTAGTCCACTTCCCTCCCTGTAAGATATTTAATGATGAGAGTCCATTGATGTCTCTAGTCCACTTCCCTCCCAGTAAGATATTTAATGATGAGAGTCCATTGATGTCTCTAGTCCACTTCCCTCCCAGTTAGATATTTAATGATGAGAGTCCATTGATGTCTCTAGTCCACTTCCCTCCCAGTAAGATATTTAATGATGAGAGTCCATTGATGTCTCTAGTCCACTTCCCTCCCAGTACGATATTTAATGACGAGAGTCCATTGATGTCTCTAGTCCACTTCCCTCCCAGTACGATATTTAATGATGAGAGTCCATTGATGTCTCTAGTCCACTTCCCTCCCAGTAACATATTTAATGATGAGAGTCCATTGATGTCTCTAGTCCACTTCCCTCCCAGTAAGATATTTAATGATGAGAGTCCATTGATGTCTCTAGTCCACTTCCCTCCCTGTAAGATATTTAATGATGAGAGTCCATTGATGTCTCTAGTCCACTTCCCTCCCAGTAAGATATTTAATGATGAGAGTCCATTGATGTCTCTAGTCCACTTCCCTCCCAGTAAGATATTTAATGATGAGAGTCCTTTGATGTGTCTAGTCCACTTCCCTCCCAGTTAGATATTTAATGATGAGAGTCCATTGATGTCTCTAGTCCACTTCCCTCCCAGTTAGATATTTAATGATGAGAGTCCATTGATGTCTCTAGTCCACTTCCCTCCCAGTAAGATATTTAATGATGAGAGTCCATTGATGTCTCTAGTCCACTTCCCTCCCAGTAAGATATTTAATGATGAGAGTCCATTGATGTCTCTAGTCCACTTCCCTCCCAGTAAGATATTTAATGATGAGAGTCCATTGATGTCTCTAGTCCACTTCCCTCCCAGTAAGATATTTAATGATGAGAGTCCATTGGTGTCTCTAGTCCACTTCCCTCACAGTTAGATATTTAATGATGAGAGTCCATTGATGTCTCTAGTCCACTTCCCTCCCAGTAAGATATTTAACGATGAGAGTCCATTGATGTCTCTAGTCCACTTCCCTCCCAGTTAGATATTTAATGATGAGAGTCCATTGATGTCTCTAGTCCACTTCCCTCCCTGTAAGATATTTAATGATTAGAGTCCATTGATGTCTCTAGTCCACTTCCCTCCCAGTAAGATATTTAATGATGAGAGACCATTGATGTCTCTAGTCCACTTCCCTCCCAGTTAGATATTTAATGATGAGAGTCCATTTATGTCTCTAGTCCACTTCCCTCCCAGTAAGATATTTAATGATGAGAGACCATTGATGTCTCTAGTCCACTTCCCTCCCAGTAAGATATTGAATGATGAGAGTCCATTGATGTCTCTAGTCCACTTCCCTCCCAGTACGATATTTAATGACGAGAGTCCATTGATGTCTCTAGTCCACTTCCCTCCCAGTACGATATTTAATGATGAGAGTCCATTGATGTCTCTAGTCCACTTCCCTCCCAGTAACATATTTAATGATGAGAGTCCATTGATGTCTCTACTCCACTTCCCTCCCAGTACGATATTTAATGACGAGAGTCCATTGATGTCTCTAGTCCACTTCCCTCCCAGTACGATATTTAATGATGAGAGTCCATTGATGTCTCTAGTCCACTTCCCTCCCAGTAACATATTTAATGATGAGAGTCCATTGATGTCTCTAGTCCACTTCCCTCCCAGTAAGATATTTTATGATGAGAGTCCATTGATGTCTCTAGTCCACTTCCCTCCCAGTAAGATATTTAATGATGAGAGTCCATTGATGTCTCTAGTCCACTTCCCTCCCAGTAAGATATTTAATGATGAGAGTCCATTGATGTTTCTAGTCCACTTCCCTCCCTGTAAGATATTTAATGATGAGAGTCCATTGATGTCTCTAGTCCACTTCCCTCCCAGTAAGATATTTAATGATGAGAGTCCATTGATGTCTCTAGTCCACTTCCCTCCCAGTTAGATATTTAATGATGAGAGTCCATTGATGTCTCTAGTCCACTTCCCTCCCAGTAAGATATTTAATGATGAGAGTCCATTGATGTCTCTAGTCCACTTCCCTCCCAGTACGATATTTAATGACGAGAGTCCATTGATGTCTCTAGTCCACTTCCCTCCCAGTACGATATTTAATGATGAGAGTCCATTGATGTCTCTAGTCCACTTCCCTCCCAGTAACATATTTAATGATGAGAGTCCATTGATGTCTCTAGTCCACTTCCCTCCCAGTAAGATATTTAATGATGAGAGTCCATTGATGTCTCTAGTCCACTTCCCTCCCTGTAAGATATTTAATGATGAGAGTCCATTGATGTCTCTAGTCCACTTCCCTCCCAGTAAGATATTTAATGATGAGAGTCCATTGATGTCTCTAGTCCACTTCCCTCCCAGTAAGATATTTAATGATGAGAGTCCTTTGATGTGTCTAGTCCACTTCCCTCCCAGTTAGATATTTAATGATGAGAGTCCATTGATGTCTCTAGTCCACTTCCCTCCCAGTTAGATATTTAATGATGAGAGTCCATTGATGTCTCTAGTCCACTTCCCTCCCAGTAAGATATTTAATGATGAGAGTCCATTGATGTCTCTAGTCCACTTCCCTCCCAGTAAGATATTTAATGATGAGAGTCCATTGATGTCTCTAGTCCACTTCCCTCCCAGTAAGATATTTAATGATGAGAGTCCATTGATGTCTCTAGTCCACTTCCCTCCCAGTAAGATATTTAATGATGAGAGTCCATTGGTGTCTCTAGTCCACTTCCCTCACAGTTAGATATTTAATGATGAGAGTCCATTGATGTCTCTAGTCCACTTCCCTCCCAGTAAGATATTTAACGATGAGAGTCCATTGATGTCTCTAGTCCACTTCCCTCCCAGTTAGATATTTAATGATGAGAGTCCATTGATGTGTCTAGTCCACTTCCCTCCCAGTAAGATATTTAATGATGAGAGTCCATTGGTGTCTCTAGTCCACTTCCCTCCCAGTACGATATTTAATGATGAGAGTCCATTGATGTCTCTAGTCCACTTCCCTCCCAGTAAGATATTTAATGATGAGAGTCCATTGATGTCTCTAGTCCACTTCCCTCCCAGTTAGATATTTAATGATGAGAGTCCATTGATGTCTCTAGTCCACTTCCCTCCCAGTAAGATATTTAATGATGAGTGTCCATTGATGTCTCTAGTCCACTTCCCTCCCAGTTAGATATTTAATGATGAGAGTCCATTGATGTCTCTAGTCCACTTCCCTCCCTGTAAGATATTTAATGATTAGAGTCCATTGATGTCTCTAGTCCACTTCCCTCCCAGTAAGATATTTAATGATGAGAGACCATTGATGTCTCTAGTCCACTTCCCTCCCAGTTAGATATTTAATGATGAGAGTCCATTTATGTCTCTAGTCCACTTCCCTCCCAGTAACATATTTAATGATGAGAGTCCATTGATGTCTCTAGTCCACTTCCCTCCCAGTACGATATTTAATGATGAGAGTCCATTGATGTCTCTAGTCCACTTCCCTCCCAGTAACATATTTAATGATGAGAGTCCATTGATGTCTCTAGTCCACTTCCCTCCCAGTAAGATATTTTATGATGAGAGTCCATTGATGTCTCTAGTCCACTTCCCTCCCAGTAAGATATTTAATGATGAGAGTCCATTGATGTTTCTAGTCCACTTCCCTCCCTGTAAGATATTTAATGATGAGAGTCCATTGATGTCTCTAGTCCACTTCCCTCCCAGTAAGATATTTAATGATGAGAGTCCATTGATGTTTCTAGTCCACTTCCCTCCCTGTAAGATATTTAATGATGAGAGTCCATTGATGTCTCTAGTCCACTTCCCTCCCAGTAACATATTTAATGATGAGAGTCCATTGATGTCTCTAGTCCACTTCCCTCCCAGTAAGATATTTTACGATGAGAGTCCATTGATGTCTCTAGTCCACTTCCCTCCCAGTAAGATATTTAATGATGAGAGACCATTGATGTCTCTAGTCCACTTCCCTCCCAGTTAGATATTTAATGATGAGAGTCCATTGATGTCTCTAGTCCACTTCCCTCCCAGTAAGATATTTAATGATGAGAGTCCATTGATGTTTCTAGTCCACTTCCCTCCCTGTAAGATATTTAATGATGAGAGTCCATTGATGTCTCTAGTCCACTTCCCTCCCAGTAACATATTTAATGATGAGAGTCCATTGATGTCTCTAGTCCACTTCCCTCCCAGTAAGATATTTTATGATGAGAGTCCATTGATGTCTCTAGTCCACTTCCCTCCCAGTAAGATATTTAATGATGAGAGTCCATTGATGTCTCTAGTCCACTTCCCTCCCAGTAAGATATTTAATGATGAGAGCCCATTGATGTTTCTAGTCCACTTCCCTCCCTGTAAGATATTTAATGATGAGAGTCCATTGATGTCTCTAGTCCACTTCCCTCCCAGTAACATATTTAATGATGAGAGTCCATTGATGTCTCTAGTCCACTTCCCTCCCAGTAAGATATTTTATGATGAGAGTCCATTGATGTCTCTAGTCCACTTCCCTCCCAGTAAGATATTTAATGATGAGAGTCCATTGATGTTTCTAGTCCACTTCCCTCCCTGTAAGATATTTAATGATGAGAGTCCATTGATGTCTCTAGTCCACTTCCCTCCCAGTAAGATATTTAATGATGAGAGTCCATTGATGTTTCTAGTCCACTTCCCTCCCTGTAAGATATTTAATGATGAGAGTCCATTGATGTCTCTAGTCCACTTCCCTCCCAGTAACATATTTAATGATGAGAGTCCATTGATGTCTCTAGTCCACTTCCCTCCCAGTAAGATATTTTATGATGAGAGTCCATTGATGTCTCTAGTCCACTTCCCTCCCAGTAAGATATTTAATGATGAGAGTCCATTGATGTTTCTAGTCCACTTCCCTCCCTGTAAGATATTTAATGATGAGAGTCCATTGATGTCTCTAGTCCACTTCCCTCCCAGTAAGATATTTAATGATGAGAGTCCATTGATGTTTCTAGTCCACTTCCCTCCCTGTAAGATATTTAATGATGAGAGTCCATTGATGTCTCTAGTCCACTTCCCTCCCAGTAACATATTTAATGATGAGAGTCCATTGATGTCTCTAGTCCACTTCCCTCCCAGTAAGATATTTTATGATGAGAGTCCATTGATGTCTCTAGTCCACTTCCCTCCCAGTAAGATATTTAATGATGAGAGTCAATTGATGTTTCTAGTCCACTTCCCTCCCTGTAAGATATTTAATGATGAGAGTCCATTGATGTCTCTAGTCCACTTCCCTCCCAGTAAGATATTTAATGATGAGAGTCCATTGATGTTTCTAGTCCACTTCCCTCCCTGTAAGATATTTAATGATGAGAGTCCATTGATGTCTCTAGTCCACTTCCCTCCCAGTAAGATATTTAATGATGAGAGTCCATTGATGTCTCTAGTCCACTTCCCTCCCAGTTAGATATTTAATGATGAGAGTCCATTGATGTCTCTAGTCCACTTCCCTCCCAGTAAGATATTTAATGATGAGAGTCCATTGATGTCTCTAGTCCACTTCCCTCCCAGTACGATATTTAATGACGAGAGTCCATTGATGTCTCTAGTCCACTTCCCTCCCAGTACGATATTTAATGATGAGAGTCCATTGATGTCTCTAGTCCACTTCCCTCCCAGTAACATATTTAATGATGAGAGTCCATTGATGTCTCTAGTCCACTTCCCTCCCAGTAAGATATTTAATGATGAGAGTCCATTGATGTCTCTAGTCCACTTCCCTCCCTGTAAGATATTTAATGATGAGAGTCCATTGATGTCTCTAGTCCACTTCCCTCCCAGTAAGATATTTAATGATGAGAGTCCATTGATGTCTCTAGTCCACTTCCCTCCCAGTAAGATATTTAATGATGAGAGTCCTTTGATGTGTCTAGTCCACTTCCCTCCCAGTTAGATATTTAATGATGAGAGTCCATTGATGTCTCTAGTCCACTTCCCTCCCAGTTAGATATTTAATGATGAGAGTCCATTGATGTCTCTAGTCCACTTCCCTCCCAGTAAGATATTTAATGATGAGAGTCCATTGATGTCTCTAGTCCACTTCCCTCCCAGTAAGATATTTAATGATGAGAGTCCATTGATGTCTCTAGTCCACTTCCCTCCCAGTAAGATATTTAATGATGAGAGTCCATTCATGTCTCTAGTCCACTTCCCTCCCAGTAAGATATTTAATGATGAGAGTCCATTGGTGTCTCTAGTCCACTTCCCTCACAGTTAGATATTTAATGATGAGAGTCCATTGATGTCTCTAGTCCACTTCCCTCCCAGTAAGATATTTAACGATGAGAGTCCATTGATGTCTCTAGTCCACTTCCCTCCCAGTTAGATATTTAATGATGAGAGTCCATTGATGTGTCTAGTCCACTTCCCTCCCAGTAAGATATTTAATGATGAGAGTCCATTGGTGTCTCTAGTCCACTTCCCTCCCAGTACGATATTTAATGATGAGAGTCCATTGATGTCTCTAGTCCACTTCCCTCCCAGTAAGATATTTAATGATGAGAGTCCATTGATGTCTCTAGTCCACTTCCCTCCCAGTTAGATATTTAATGATGAGAGTCCATTGATGTCTCTAGTCCACTTCCCTCCCAGTAAGATATTTAATGATGAGTGTCCATTGATGTCTCTAGTCCACTTCCCTCCCAGTTAGATATTTAATGATGAGAGTCCATTGATGTCTCTAGTCCACTTCCCTCCCTGTAAGATATTTAATGATTAGAGTCCATTGATGTCTCTAGTCCACTTCCCTCCCAGTAAGATATTTAATGATGAGAGACCATTGATGTCTCTAGTCCACTTCCCTCCCAGTTAGATATTTAATGATGAGAGTCCATTTATGTCTCTAGTCCACTTCCCTCCCAGTAAGATATTTAATGATGAGAGACCATTGATGTCTCTAGTCCACTTCCCTCCCAGTTAGATATTTAATGATGAGAGTCCATTTATGTCTCTAGTCCACTTCCCTCCCAGTAAGATATTTAATGATGGGAGTCCATTGATGTCTCTAGTCCACTTCCCTCCCAGTTAGATATTTAATGATGAGAGTCCATTGATGTCTCTAGTCCACTTCCCTCCCTGTAAGATATTTAATGATGAGAGTCCATTGATGTCTCTAGTCCACTTCCCTCCCAGTAAGATATTTAATGATGAGAGTCCATTGATGTCTCTAGTCCACTTCCCTCCCAATAAGATATTTAATGATGAGAGTCCATTGATGTCTCTAGTCCACTTCCCTTCCAGTAAGATATTTAATGATGAGAGTCCATTGATGTCTCTAGTCCACTTCCCTCCCAGTAAGATATTTTGAACAGTTTATGCACAAACACAGTAAAACATATTGGCAGCTTTTTGCTGGGTCTTGTAGTTCGGTTTTCCATACAAACCAGAACCAGCCCGGGAAACTGGAAAACTCTACACCCGACTGGAAACTACCACATCTGCATCAGTGGTGTAGCCATGGGGGTGGACGTCAATTTTAGTCATGCCTCAGCCCCCACCCTCATGTTAACCCATACAGAGAATATTAGGCAAGAAATTTTTATATCTAGCAATTTCCTTGATTCTGAATCTGTTTGTGTCCATAGTTTATAAGTTGTGAAAGGCATCAATAATTAGTCCAAATTGTGGCCTAATTATTGATGTCTTTCACAACTTGTTGGTCCACATTGTAGCCTAATTATTGCTGCCTTTCACAACTTATAAATTATGGCCACAAATGGATTCTAGAGTCAAGGAAATTGCGTTTTTGTGACTCGAATTAAAAAATTTTCCCTGGGGCAGGGCTCCTGGATCCCCTCCAACGAAAGGGGGACAGTCACTCTTGTGCTCACCCCCATCTTGCCACTGCAAGGCTCGGATGATGCAGCGAATCATATTCTGTATGCCCCCTAGATATTACTCTTGCCCCCTTAACTTTGATGTCCTGGCAACGTGCATGATATGCATGTAATGTAAGCAGAAACATGGTATATTTTTCTTTCCTCCCTAAAGAGATGGCCACTCACTGCCACTGGAATGACATTTGTTTTATGAAGGATACAATAATATGTGATAAAGAATAGTTTGGGCTATATGGGAACAACATTGTTTATGACCAATTGTGGCTTTACATGTTTATATTTTATTCTGATTCTCACAGTGGAACCCTATTAATTGAATAGCCACTTTGCCAATGGAAATTATTCAATTGACAGGAGTATTCAATTAACAGGGATTGTGTCACTTTCCTGCATTCTAGAGATAAACTTAGCATTTATTCTAGTATATCTTGTTTGACTGAGCTGCATGAGCTCTCAAGTCCCCATACAATGTATAACCACAAACCACAACCTTTTATATTGCTCTGAAAAAGTTGTCAAAAGTATATTCTTCTGAGAATTTCACTGGTAGGCGGCTTTTTTCTTGACCGTGCTTTACATCATTGTTGGCTGCCTTACAAGCAGCCAACAATAATGTAGAAGCACTGTTAAGTCATCTGCAGCTGAAAATTTATTTATTGGGCTTATTGACACTTTTTGACAGCCAGGGTAACCTCGTGGCGGACAGTTTCAGATGTAGAGGAAGCCAGAGGACACGGAGACAACCACCAAGCAATGGTGAGCAACTATCAAGCTCCCCAACATACAACTAACTCCACACAAGCAGGGTTAGCATTGTTTGAAGACAATTGCACCATTGACGTGCAGGCCTGAAAATAAGAAGTCTGACATTTGCAGAATGACCATTGACATGCAGGCCTGAAAATAAGAAGTCTGACATTTGCAGAATTAAATGTAAATTGCATGGATCTCTTCCTGAGTATGTAATTGAGCCAAATCCAGATTCCAGTTTTTTGATGCCTCGAACATTTCATTCAGAAAATGCTGACCAGTGATTACAATAGTAAATATGCAGAAACTGACCCATTGTTTACAATAGTAAATATGCAGGAACATGAATTACATTTGAAAAAAGGTTACTGCATAGGTGAAGCATTTGAGGGATCATCAATTGGCATGTTGCCCGACACAGTGGAAACATGTCAAGTTTCTAACACTATGGAAGACCAAAGTAGCGAAACTGAATTACCTGAACATCTCGAAGATTTGTTTAATAGATCAAAATCTCTATTAAATCAAGTAGAACAAATTCAGATAAAACAATTATTGATTGACTGGTTGAGTGCTAAATTATTTTTCAAAGGTGATTTGAAACGTGAGTATTTTTTTAAAGGATACCACACTACTTGAAAGTGTAGACTGAGTTTAGCATGGATTTTGTTAAAAAATAATTGTTTTGTTACAATTCATTGGGAGAGTGCCAAAAGCACTCTCCAATAAATTGCAACCAAACAATATTGTATATAGACAATAAACATATAGTGTGTTTTTATATCTGTGTTATACAACGAGTTGAAATATGGTTTATTTTTTCGAGGCTTCGCCGAGAAAAAATAAACCATATTTCAACGAGTTGTATAATACAGATATAAAAACACACTATATGTTTATTGTTTTTATCTGATAACAAACAGACACCCGTCTCATGTGTCTACCCGACTTATATATGCTTCCTACGGGCCTCCAAAGAAAACCAGTCTACGAGACAAAAGAAATAGGACAAGACGCATAGAGTTGTGTCCCTTACATTACAAAATCGATGACGGCGATTGTAAAGTGCGATTGCACTTCTTGCATCATGTAACTGCGCTGGAACAAAATAAATTTCAACTATTTTATTAACAGTAACAAAACGGTGTTTCAGTAGACTTATTCTTTTTTTGACATAGTTCCAGTTTTCTTCCGTGTTTTATGCTGTAGTCCCAATATAACAAATAATTTTGCATTTGTTTACAATTGTTACGAAGTGTTTTTTTTTCAGGTAGAGCAGACGAACTTTTAATTAGCGCAGTTCCGCGAGTACTTTTGATCGAGGCCGTGACTACAAATAGTTCGCAGTCGCCGCATACTAATTACTATTAACATTCAAGTAATTTCTACAATGTTTTGAAGCAAAATTTTAGGTTGCCTTTATTGAAGCAAAATAAATAAGAAATGACACCATCAGAGGATTTTGACAAAGTGCAATAAGCGTACAATTAAAACCTGCCCTGTGATATAACAATGTTTCATGAATGAATGAATGAAAATGGAATTGAAAGAGGTCAGAGATCGTTCGCATAAATTATAATTATATACAACACCCGTTGTATATACTTCAAGTATATACAACGGTTGTTATACTCTATGGTTATCAGATAAAACTTTATTTTCTTCTACTGCTTAACAAACAGCAAGCTAATGGGTAACATGTAAAGCCACTAAAGTGACTTCCAGCACTTTTCAGTAGAGCCATGATAGTGGCTTCCAGCATCCAACCAGTTAAATATCAAGAGGTCTTTGCAAAACATGACTATGATTTGGAAAATTTTACAGCCCTTGAACATCATATTAAAACTGGGGATGCAAAACCAATCAAATGTCGAAAGAGGAGAACCCCAGCTTGTTTTGAAGGGGAAGAACAAAAATTGTTAGAGGAAATGCTAAAAGCAGGGGTAATTCAGCCATCGCTTTCTGAATGGGCTTCTGCCCCCATCAGAAATTGCAGTGGCGCTGTACGATGATGCCTCGATTTTTGAAAGGTTAATGCTGTAACAGAGAAAGATACTTACCCATTACCTCTCATAGATGATTTTTTAGAAACTTTAACTGGAGATAAATTCTTTAGCCGCTTTGACGGTAATCAGGCCTATTTCCAGGTACCAATTGCTAAAAAGGATCGACATAAACAGCTTTCATTACCAAATATGGGCAATATGAATTTTTGAAAATGAGTTTCGGATTGTGTGGTGCCCCTGGTTGTTTTTCTAGGGTAATGAATTTAGTTCTTAGGGGTTTAAATTGGGAAATAGGCCTAGCCTTTCTTGATGGTATTTGTGTTTTAGGAACTGATGTGCAAAATCATTTTGAAAATCTTGAAAAGGTGCTAGAGCGCCTACATCAGTACCAATTGAAATTGAAACCTAAAAAATGTATTCTTTTCAACAAATGTAGTCTTTTCCAAGATGTACCAAAGATGTGGAGAGATTTTTAGGCCTTGCAAATTATCATACTGCCTTTATAAAATCACTTGCTGCAATAGCGCCCCCCCCCCCCCCCCCCTACCCTTATGCTAGAACAGGTGAAAGTGCTTTTGGGTGGGGGAAAGAGGAGCAAGAAGCCTTTGATCAAATAAAGTTTGCCCTCAAATCTCCTCCAGTCCTTACATTTGCTAATAAAACAGATCCTTTCATATTAGACACTGATGAGTCGAATTTAGCAATAGGGGCCGAACTAATTCAAATACAGGATGGTCAGGAAAAGGTGATAGCTTATGGCAGCTTAGGTCTCAGCCCTGAACAACGCAGGTACTGTGCAACTCGCAAGGAGCCTTTAGCTGTTGTCAGATTTACTCGACAGTACAGACACTGGCTACTTGGTAGACATTTTACAGTTAGAACTGATCACAGTAGCCTGACTTGGCTTCTCAATTTCAAAAAGCCTGAGGGCCAAATTGCCCGTTGGATTGAGGAGCTAAGTCAGTACGATTTCAAAATTCAACATAGGCGTGGAGCATTGCACACGAATGCAGATGCCCTCTCAAGAGTACCAGTGGAGGATAAATGTGTCCAATTTAAGGCTGAGGTGCCTTTGAATAAGCTTCCTTGCGAGGGGTGCAAGTACTGCGCAAGAATACATCAGAATTGGAGTAAATTCTTTGAGGAAGTCGACGATTTAGTCCCATTACCTCACAAGTCAGATTTGAACCTACCTAAGGTAGATGATAATACTACTGTATTCAGTTGTTGTTGAAATCGGCTATTGAAAGTATTGCAACATCTGAGATGGCAGAGGAGGACCCAGATGAATCACTAACCTCCTTGTTTGCCCAATCCCATTTTGGGCTGTCAGACTGGGATGCTACATTGGAAACTGAGCATGACGATAGTATTAAACTAAACATAGAAGTGGAAGGGAATCTTTTCCCAGCATCTGTGAATAAACCTATGTCAGATTCTTCACAACCTACCCCTGAGGTGTCTAGTCCCAATCCCCTGGGACAGGAATTGGAAAAGTTACGGGTGGAACAGCAGAAGGAATCATCTTTACAAATTCTGTTGAAGTGGCTTGAAAAAGGCGAGTCACTGTCACAAGATGAACTCTTCCTAGCTAGCCCGGATGCCAAATTATTTTGGAAAAATAAAGAGAAATATTTCATGAAGGGGCCACTTTTGTATAAAATCAAGAAATATAACGAAAAAGTGTTAGTGGTGCCCCTTTCTCTTATGAATGAAATGATGACAATTAACCGTGATGTGTCGGCTGTGGGACATCAGGGTGTTACTCAACAGAACGAGTTAAATCACGTTACTACTGGCCGAGATTGGCTTCTGACGTTGAGTCTTTTGTCAAGTCCTGTCCAAAATGTAATAGACAGAAAAAACCATCACGCCATGCTAAACATCAAATGGTATGTTACTATTCAGGTGGCCCAATGGAAAGAGTACACATGGACTTTCTGGGCCCATTGGCGAAAACCCCAAGAGGAAAAGAGTATATCTTGGTCATTGTAGACCAGTTTACCAAGTGGGTGGAGTGTATACCTCTGGCATCACAATCTGCAGAGGATACAGCAAGATCTGCGGCAAATGAGGTCTTCTCAAGGTTAGGGTGCCCTCTTGAAATTTATACAGACAGGGGATCTAATTTTGAAAGCCATCTCTTCCAGTCAGTTTGTGAATTATTACAGATACATAAGGCCCGCACGACTGCGTACCGCCCTTCCTCCAATGGACAAGTTGAAAGGGTTAACCGGACTCTTATGATTGCTCTCACGTGCTATGTGGGTAAAAAACAATCCTCCTGGGACCTTTATATACCTCAACTAGCAGGAGCTTTACGTTCTGCAGTTAACCGCCATACAGGGTATACTCCTAACAAATTGATGTTGGGGAGGGAGGTTTCTTATCAACCTACTCACAATTGTTTACTTCAGGCTTGCACTACAGTGGAAGTCCCTAACTCGGATAAAATACTCTCTATTTTTGTCTTTCCCAAGCAAGTTGGGAAAGAAAAGTGGTGCAAAAGCAATAAAAAATAAGCCAAAACTGGGTCGAGTGCAACCGGCGCAGACCCAGTACGGGACGCTCTCTCCCAAGTACAACTCCACGACTTCCGTTGCTAGTGCGCATATACCGTCTTTAAAGACTCATTCTTTTTATAATCCGCTTCGTGTCGAGATGTTTTTGCACGCTTATCAGTGTTCCACCAGCTCGATGTTTGATGATTCCTGATTCATTGTACCACAGTGTATCCTTTGTATTCTCAGGAATAGTGTTTTTTATATTCTCTTTTCTATTATATGTCCATAATGTATATTTATTTGTTCTCTCTCGAGTCGCGCGCGAATTTCGTGTGCCACGCGGTTCGGACTTAGATTATTTCACAATTATTGTTAATGCTTTTTTTGCAAAATTTTCTAATTGTGTTAGAGTTAGGTGTCAGCGGGGTACCACTCCTACAGTGTTTCTTCTTTCTTTTGAGAGTAGTCTTCCTGTTGTGTGGTTCCAGGTCGACCGTCTGGGGTCTTTGTTTCTGTCACCTTTCTATCTTCTTTGGGGGTGTTCTGTTTTCTGATTTCACCTTCTCTGCTCCTCTCACCTCTATCATGCCCAGGACAATTCCTTGTGGGCAATGTCTGCTGCCAAAGCATGTGGACGATGTACATTCGTCTTGTTCCTCCTGTAATGGGTGTTCGACCGAGCGGCCATGTGGTGTCTGTGGAGCATGGTCTTCCACCTTCTGGGCGTCAGTAAACCGTGTCGTTCGTTCTCGTGGCCGTGCCTCCCGCTCCCGCGGGAAAGGAGAACGTGGTCGTTCGAGGCCTCCCGAGCCGACTTTGTCTGGTGAGAGTTATTCCTCCTCCCTCCGTGGGGGGTGTGCAGTCTTTTCCTGTGGTGGATACTGTGGGAGCCGTTGAGTGTTCTGGTGAAGAGGTGCCTGGTTCCCTGACTACGGTCCCCCTCCAGTCGACATCTGAGGCTGTCACTAGGGTTGTGACTCCTCCTTCGGAGCCGAGCCGGTGTGCTCTCTCCACTATTTCACCAGCCTCAACGACTCTCGACGTATCTACTACTGCTGCTGGTCCATCTGCTTCGTCGTCTGTTTCAGCCGGCCTCGGCTTTTCGCTGCAGGGACTGCAGGAATGTCCGATACTGTAGACGTGGGATATCGGCCTCAGCCTTCCCTGACTTCAACTCGGCAAAGTCGGAAGGGGCTGCCGGCCGAACCCATCTCTGTGGTCTTTTCGCCGTCGAGCACCACAGTTGTGTCTTTGGATTCGGATGTTCGTAGTGGAAACACTATGAACTCCGTGGCGTTTCTGTCCACTCATTCTGGCCACACGACCAGTTTTGGGGGACCAACGCCTTTTGTGCAGCCTGGACCTTCTGCCCCGCAGAGGTCCGCGGTGACTCTCATGAGTTCTCGCAATATTGATCCTCGGGGTGCATCGTACCCCTATACACGTCTGCCTTCAGATGTTTTGGCTGCCGCCCGTCGTCCCGCGTCGGGTGTTTTGGAAGATCGTGACCCTTCGCTGGTTAACAGGGTCAGAGGTGAAGCCACTTTGCCGGTTCGCTCCCCTGTCGAACCGGTCGGTACGGGCAGTGAGCTTAGGGAGGCCCTCTCCTTACTCACTCAGGTTCTTTCTAAGAGCCTTCCTGTTGCTTCCAGCGAGGCTATGAGTGGTTTCTAGGCGCCTCCTATGGCGCCGCCTCCCGGGATTGGAAACAGGCCGGTTTCTGATTCCTCTGGTGTCCCGACACCATGGGAGGCGTCGGCTGGTTTGCCCACGATGGGCTATGTGTCTTCCGACTCTGGGGAGAAGTCCGACATGCTTGAGGTCGAGGGCCAGCAGTCTTCGGACTTGGGGCAGCTCTTGACTTTGTGTTTGGGTTTCTGCCTGAGCTCAAACCTGCTAACCAGCCGACAGTGTCAGCCTGGCCGCGATCATCGGTCGCGCGCCTACAGCCTATGGAGCAATCTGCTTCTGGGCGCCTTCGACCGTGCCAGTCAGTACAGGTGGTTGAAGCTTTTTCAGCATTGGATGCCAAGCTGAATTCCAAGGCTTTGAAGACTTCGTTCTTCACCAGGGTTGACACCTTTTTGCCTCCTGTACGTTATCGTTCCTACGATTCCGCCAATCCGTCAGTCTGCCAGACTTTGACGGTTCTGGATCAGGACTCCACTTCCCTCGGGCTTTCCAAGCCCAAGTCTGCCGTCATTCCAATGACGACTCTGGAGTCCACGTTGGGCTTATCTAGAGAGATGCTTGGCATGCTTTCTCTCTCTGATCACGTCGTCTCAGCTTTGGCTGCTTATCTGCCTCCAGATAAGTTTGACGAGGTACAGGCTCCTTTGCGTGTGCTGTCCAAGGCACATTATACACCTTACTCACACGCATGCCTGTAACACGGCTAATTTGGAATTAGTTCGAAGGGACGCTGTGTTGGACACAGGACGATCCCTTCCCGAGGAGCAGCGTGCTGCTCTTCGATCTGCTTCTTTGGCAGGTCCGCAACTTTTCCATGGTTCCGTGTCGTCGGTCCGGGATGATGTCCTACGTCATTCCAAGGATCAGCTGCTGTTTCGTCAGCTTGATCAGCCTTCTAGGGGAGGCAAGGGCCGTTCCAAGCCTAACAAGTACCCTTCTGCTTCCTCTGTGAAGCAAAAGGCTGGTCCTTCTGCCGCCGCCTCTACTTCTTACTCACGGGGTATAGGTAGGGGTCGGCAGAATCGAGGGAAGGCTCAGGATTCTTCATTTAGCAGAGGAGGTGGTTTCTCCTCTCGCGGGCCTCGTCGGGGCTCGAAATGAAGGTCCTCACCTCGACTCGTCCCAGGTTGGAGTAAGGATAGCAGAGTTCGCAGACCATTGGGCCACCATCACATCCGATCCGTGGGTGTTAGATGTTGTTCGGTCTGGGCTGCGAATATCCTTCCGTCGGCACCACACTCTGTCAAGGGTGCCTCTTCCAACCACAGTTCCTTCAGACGTTTTACGTCGGGAACTTTTGTCCACGGAGATTGCCAATCTCCTGGCAAAGGGGGCGATCGAGGTCGTCAAGAACGTTCAGTCAGTGGGTTTCTATTCCCGCCTGTTCTTGGTGCCGAAGAAGGACGGCCGACTCCGACCGGTTATCGATCTGAGTATCCTGAACCAGTCTATCATTGCTCCCAAGTTCAGCATGGAGACTTTCAGGTCGGTCCGCCAATCAATTCACCAGGGAGATTTCGCAGCCAGCTTACTTCCACGTTCCGATGCATCTGGCGTCACGGAAGTATCTCAGGTTCGCCTTTCTGGGGCGAGTTTACCAGTTCAAGGCCATGCCTTTCGGCCTCAACCTGGCTCCTTGGGCGTTCACCAGACTGATGTCACATGTGATAGAGTTCCATCGCACACAGTCCAGGGTGACTACTTCGGCATATCTGGACGATATCCTCCAGAGGCATTCCAATGCTGCCTTACTGTAGTCGGATGTCGCCACTCTGTTGAGCTTGCTCACGTCGCTAGGATTCAGAGTCAACGAGGAGAAGTCGGACCTGGTCCCTTCTCAGTCGTTTTGTCATCTGGGGATGTCTTTCCAAACCAAATTCAATTTGGTAGCGGTTCCCCAGGCCAAGGCTGTGATTCTCTCAGCTTTTGCTCTGACTCTGTCCCAGTCCATGTCCGCGACCGCTAGGAGTTTTCTCCGGCTGATCGGTCTCTGCGGTTCGGTGACGGATCTCATTCCTCTAGGTCGGCTGTGTGTCAGACCTCTCCAACACTTTCTGCTCAGTCGTTGGAAGCCGAATGTAGATTCTCTGGATCAGGTGCTTCCGTTTCCGGACTCTCTGTATCCTCACCTTCTTCCCTGGACAGATGTTCAGTGGATTACGCAGGGTGTTCCACTGGACTTACCCACGTCCGATCGCGTTCTGACAGCAGATGCCAGCGATCTCGGATGGGGTGCGACATTGGATCCTCTCGGTCTTTCCCTACACGGGATGTGGGACCAGGATCAAGCAGCTCTACACATCAACCAGAAGGAGCTTCTTGCTCTTCTTCTGAGTTTCAGGCAGTGGACCCCTCACCTGTCGAATCGCCAGGTCCTTCTACTATCCGACAATTCGACGGTGGTTGCTTACATTCGGAACCAGGGCGGCACGCACTCGGTTCCGATGTACGAGTTAGCTCGGGATCTTCTACTGTTCGCTCAGGATGTTCACGCCGGAGTGGTTGTTCGTCACATTCCCGGTCGTCTGAACGTCCTAGCCGACTCCCTGTCCCGACAGGGCAGGGTTATTTCCACCGAGTGGATGCTTCACAGGGCAGTGTTCCAGTCGATTTGCGATCTCTGGGGACGTCCCCACATCGACCTCTTTGCGACTCGTTGGAACCATCAGGTGGACACTTTCGTGTCCCCGTGTCCAGATCCTCTGGCTTTTGCCGTGGACGCTCTGTCACTCGATTGGAACGGTCTAGTCGGCTGCGCCTTCCCGCCGGTTCCGATTCTTCCTCAGGTTCTCGCCAAAATTCGAACCTGCAGTTGTCGAATCATTCTGATCGCTCCCCTGTCGCCTCAGCGGGTGTGGATCAATCAGCTCCGCTCGCTGATGGCGGTGGTTCCGGCACGTCTCCTGCTACGTCGCGACCTTCTTTGTCAAGGTCGCCCGAGGAGGTTTCACGTCGACCCGACTTCATTGTGCCTTCACGCATATCTTTTGTCAGGTCCTGTCTCCTCCGTAGAGGTTTTTCGAGACGAGCAGTGGAGTGCATTTCTTCTTCAAGGAGGCACTCCACTGGTTTAGCTTATGCAGCTAAATGAAAGGTCTTCTGTCGATGGTGTGCTGATCACTCTGTTGATTATGCCAATCCTTCGATTTCACAGATTGCGGAGTTTCTGGTATATCTGTTTGATTCTAGGGGTCTCCAGCCTGTTACCATCAAGGGTTACAGGTCTATGCTTTCAGAGACTTTTTCATATGTGGGGAAGCGTCGTATCGGCACTAATCCTTGCCTCCCCCAAGCTTGTTCGGCACTTTTCTTTGAAAAGGCCTCGGACTTTGCAGCTTACTCCACGATGGAATCTTTCGTGGGTGTTGCTTTGCTTGGGGGTGGGGGGGGGGGGCGCCGTTCGAACCTTTATCCCAGGTGGATATGCATTTTCTCACATATAAGACGGCTTTTCTGATGGCATTTGCTTCGGCCAGACGGGTTAGTGAGCTTCACGCCCTCTCGGTTGACCCGGCCTTTTTTAGCTCTCCCAGCAGTGTTACTTTTACCACTGATTGCTCCTTTTTGGCCAAGAATCAGTTACCAGATACTACTCCTCCTCCTATCTGTATCAGGGCTCTTCCTTCTGTTGAGGGTAATCGCCCTTTGCTCTGTCCGCTCCGTGCTATTCGCATTTATCTTGATCGGACACGCTTCATCCTGAAAGGCAGGGAACGTTTTTTTCTGTCTCTCATTCCGGGTCGACAGAAGATCTCTCCTCAATCCACTTCTCGATGGATTTGTCTTGCTATTCGTACGGCTTATGGTCGTTTAGCAGCTGGCGATTGTATTACCAATCGTATTTCTGCCCACGAGGTGCGGGCACTGTCCACCTCTTGAGCTTATTCTAACTCCGTCAAGTTGTCGGATGTTATGCAGGCAGCCTACTGGAGAAATGCTTCTACTTTCTCCACCTTTTATTTGCGCCAGTTGCAGGAGCAGTCGGAGGACCTTTTTGCCCTGGGTCCTCTTTCTTCTGCTCAGGCTGTTGTCTGCCATAGCCATTAGGCTTCTTGAAGGTCAGTTTCAGCCTTGTCCTGTTACTGCCCTTTTTCTGTCTGTGTGTCACACAGGCTCATATGTCTCTTTCCATTGTCCTTCACCAATGATTGCGACATTATGGTTGATAAGCCTCGGGACCTCTTCCTTTTACTTCGCGGTTCCAGTGCACTGGGGTTATGTGGGGGTTGGTTATGCGATTCCCTCCAGCCTTTTGTCTATTCAGCCTGAAGTAAACAATTGTGAGTAGGTTTATAAGAAATCTAAATTTTATAGTAAATTTCCTTTCTTATTATACCTACCACAATTGTTTACATGGAGGCCCTCCCGTCTTCTTTACGGGTAAAGAATCTTTCCTCCCCGCTGATCACATAACTCTAACGTTTACGGATTCAAAAAGAATGAGTCTTTAGAGACGGTTTATGCGCACTGGCAACGGAAGTCGTGGAGTTGTACTTGGGAGAGAGCGTCCTGTACTGGGTCTGCGCCGGTTGCACTCGACCCAGTTTTGGCTTATTTTTTTATTGGTGCTTTTGCACCACTTTTCTTTCCCAACTTGCTTGGGAAAGACAAAAACAGAGAGTATTTTATCCGAGTTAGGGACTTCCACTGTAGTGCAAGCCTGAAGTAAACAACTGTGGTAGGTATAATAAGAAAGGAAATTTACTATAAAATTTAGATTTTCCAACCATCAGACTTAGTATATGGGCCTTGTCCGAAAGAATCTATTCAGAATGAGTCAGAATATGTTGTCGAATTAGGGAAACCCGTCGAATTAGAGAACTCAATGAGGGAAGCACATGAACTGGCCCGTAATAAATTGAAAACCCAACAAAAAGTAATGAAAAAACAATATGATTCCAAAAACAAAGTTCAGAAGTTCAAGGAAGGAGACATTGTGAATGTCCTTGATTCTGGAGGTAAAGTTGGGCAGACTAAAAAATTGAATCCTATTTGGAAAGGACCTGGTATTATCAGTCGGTGTATTTCATCTTATTTGCTTCGGGTTCAGCTTCTCAATAAGTTAGTTGCAGTGAATCATGACAGAATTAAATTGTGTCGAGATAGAGTTCTTCCCCCTTGGGTGGAACGTCATAAATCTTTGTCACAAAGTAGGAGCTCTCCAGTCCCGTTGTATTGTCTATGCAGAAAATCCAATGATGGTTCCTTCGTGATTCAGTGTGATTATTGTTTGGATTGGTTTCATGGAAAATGTGTGAACGTGGGGGTTAACAGTAATAAGGCCAGGTTGAAAAGTTCATTTGAATTCAACCTGTCCTTGGTTTTTATTTATTTTTTGGTAGAATGTCCAGTTCAGACGACAGTCCCAAAAGGTCGTGGAGGGCGGCGGATGAAACACCTTCCCCGTTCGAAACCTGTGGGGATATTCGATTAACGACGGACCCCAACTTGCAAAGGGTCCGCTTTATGGAGGATAAGTTGGTGGAGTCTTCCGGCTCCCACGCTGTGGGGGCCAAACCCAAAGACTCGGGGAGCAGCACTCATTCTGCAGCTGCTCCCGGTCCTTATTCAGGAGCCCGGCCGAAGATTGTAAGTCCCTCTAAAAGAGGGATTAAGTCTTCGGCTACTAAAGGGGGTCCTCGTACGATGAGGACTCCTTCCACCTCTAGGGAGGGCCCAAGCAAACCTGCTAGGGCCCAAACTAGTTGGTCCCAATCCTCCCGTCCTACGGGAAGACCTCAGGCTAGGGAGGTCCCCTCCCTCTTGTCTGTAGACATGACCTTACCAGCGGGGAAGTCTCAAGCTCCTCCCCCTGGTTTGAATCCACAAGCCTTGGACAAGCCACCAAAACGGCGTGGCTTGGACTCGGTTTGTCCCATCCCCAGCTGTCAAGGTAGTAACAGGCAGCTGAGGAAACATTGCGAGAAACAACATCTGCCCCTCGCAATGTGGGAAGTTTCGCCTAAGGGGGAGCACCAATTCTCTCCAGAGCAGGTTTTTCCACTCTGTAAGAAATGGTTGCCCCCATGGATAAGCCCTTGGCGGACCTTTTGGAGCAGGTAAATGGTGAGTTCATTGAACTCAACAAATTCCCATTACCTGTTTCCTCTGCTTTTGTGGATCGCATGCGATCCATAGAGAGCCACCAGGGTTTTACCCCACTCACACCCCACTCGACACGGCTCCAGTGTCTTGTTACACCAACAGGTTTGCTACACTGGGGAGTGCTGATATGGCTGCTAGCAAAAATTGATTCTGAAAAGGGAACATCTGGGGCTGTTCCCTTTCCTGAAGCCACCTCAGCCTCTTCAGCTTCCTGTTCAGTGTGTGTGTGTGGAGGGGGGGGGGGGGGGGAGTCTGTGGTTAAGCCACAGAAATCTGTGGCAAAACCACCTCGTCCTCCTGGGTTCTCATCGCGGCCTATACAGGGAGTGGTTACCCCTTGCCCACCCTTCGGTTTCCAGGATAGGCCGGCGGAAGTGACTCCTACCCCAGTCATTCCAATAATGAGAAGCTGGGAAGAGTCAACCCCCCACGGGCCCATATTTACTGGATGCCCAATTTAATGCCGATCGTACCCAGAAGTCTTTGGGAGCTCCCCAGCTCCCATTTTGGGAGATCTTTCGGCTGGAGGCGGGTAGGCCAGTGGGGGTACCTATTCCGGTACGTGGAGGCGTAGCTGTGTATTGCGACCCTCCTACGTACCCCAACATATCCCAACTTGATAGGAGAGACCCGATAGTAAAGATTGCTATCGGGCTTCATCCTCGCCACATTAAAGATTACTCTCCCATGGAGTTGGGAGAGGCTGTGGGGGTAGTTTCTGCCTTGCACCCACATGCCTCTGCCCTGTGAGAGATCGGGCAGGATCGCACGGAACATAAGGGGACCTGGTCTATCCAGGATCAGGTTTTCACGGGACTGGTCAGCATGGCTCATTAATAAGCCCCTTGTCCTGCATCTGAGGGGGTCGGCAGAAGATGCAATGGGCAGCGATGTCCATTGCAAGGCCCTCCAGATCCTACAGGAAAATGTGAGCCGGGGGCAGTGCCTCCATTTGCACTTTTTTAGTGGGGATGGGGAGACAGTCAGGCGTTGGTTTGGGTTTTTCCCCAATACCCACTTCAGCATTAGCCCCCAGTGTTACTCATTCTCCGAAATGCAGTGGGGTGGCGTCCAGCATATTCCGCTGGACAGACTGATGGTTGAGTCTGACTGCCCATACTTTTCTTGGCAGTCTGGGCTCACCATTGGTAGCCCTATGTATCTGGGAGAGGTAGTGAGACTTATTGCTAACAGAAGGGGGGTACCCCTAGGACAGCTGCTCAGGTTGACTAAAGAAAACACTGAGCGGCTCTATGGGTTCCCTCCCATGTAAGTACTAGTCCCTACAATTTTTAGGGAAATTCCCCTTCCCTGTATTAAATACATTATTAAGGGAGATGTCCTCTCCCTAATTTGGATGGTCCAGGTGGGAATTTATTCCCCAAAGAACCATTCCAGGAATACAGAGAGGAGGTACCTCGCTCAATTTTGTTAAAATCTGAGATGAGGTGCCTCAGTATATTTAGTTAAGGAAGTGAAGAAGTTATTCCTTCCTTTCATCATCATCTTCATTATCCCCGCATTTTAAAAAATGCGGGGATATTGTCATGATCTCCGTCCGTACGTCCGTACTTCCGTACGTCCGGTTTTGTAATTCGAAACGCTGTAACTTTCTACAGTTGTTCGATAGGGTCTGTGCAACCCCAAAATACAACTTTTAAATTTTTGTGCCACCAGGTGGCTTCTGTGGAGCCACTTAAAAAATGCGTTATTTTTTCACTTTTTTGCTGAATAGTCCCAACCTATGAAATTCGGAGTTCTAAAATTACACTAGGGTGTTGCTAAATGATCTGTAGATATGTAGGAAGGTTTCGGATTTTTCGGGTGCCACGTGGCTGTGCCACCGTAGCCACTTTTGTGTTTTCTTAGACCGTTTCCGGCAAAAGGCTCGTAGGATATGTAATTCGAAATGCTAAATCTATGCTCAGATGTTGCAGTAGGATCTATAGATGCGCACGAAGGTTTCGGATTTTTCGGGTGCCACGTGGCTGTGCCACCGTGGCCACTTTTGTGTTTTCTTAGACCGTTTCCGGCAAAAGGCTCGTAGGATATGTAATTCGAAACGCTAAATCCATGCTCAGAAGTTGCAGTAGGGGCTATAGATGCGCAGGAAGGTTTCGGATTTTTCGGGTGCCACGTGTCTGTGCCACCGTAGCCACTTTTGTGTTTTCTTGAACCGTTTCCGGCGAAAGGCTCGTAGGGTATGTAATTCGAAACGCTAAAACCATGCTCATATGTTGTAGTAGGGTCTATAGATGCACACGAAGGTTTCAGATTTTTCGGGTGCCACGTGGCTGTGCCACCGTAGCCACTTTCGTGTTTTCTTAGATCGTTTCCGGCGAAAGGCTCGTAGGGAATGTAATTCGAAATGCTAAAACCATGCTCATATCTTGCAGTAGGGACTATAGATGCGCACAAAGGTTTCGGATTTTTCGGGTGCCACGTGGCTGTGTCACCGTAGCCACTTTTGTGTTTTCTTAGACCGTTTCCGGCAAAAGGCTCGTAGGGTATGTAATTCGAAATGCTAAAACCATGCTCAATTGTTGCAGTGGGGTCTGTAGATGCGCACGAAGGTTTCAGATTTTTCAGCTGCCATGTGGCTGCGCCACCATTGCCATTTTCGTGTTTTCTAAGACCATTTCCGGCGAAAGGCCCCTAGGGTATGTAATTGGAAATGCTAAAAGCACGCTCAGATATTGCAGTAGGGTCTGTAGATGCGCACAAAGGTTTCGGATGTTTCAGGTGCCACATGGCTGTGCCACCGTTGCCACTTTTGTGTTTTCTTAGACCGTTTCCGGCGAAAGGCTCCTAGGGTATGTAATTCGAAACGCTAACACCATGCTCAAATGTTGTAGTGGGGTCTAGAAGCGCACGAAGGTTTCCGATTTTTCAGGTGCCACGTGGCTGTGCCACCGTTGCCACTTTTGTGTTTTCTTAGACCGTTTCCGGCGAAAGGCTCCTAGGGTATGTAATTCGAAATGCTAAAACCATGCTCAAATGTTGCAGTGGGGTCTGTAGATGCGCATGGAGGTTTCGGATTTTTCAGCTGCCACGTGGCTGCGACACCATTGCCACTTTTGTGTTTTCTTAGACCGTTTCCTGCGAAAGGCTCCTAGAGTATGTAATTCGAAACGCTAAAACCATGCTGAGATGTTGCAGTAGAGTCTGTAAATGCGTAGGAAGGTTTTGGATTTTTTGGGTGCTAAGTGGCTTTGTCACCGTTGCCACTTTTGTGTTTTCTTAGACCGTTTCCGGCTAAAGGCTCCTAGGGTATGTAATTCGAAATGCTAAACGCATGCTCAAATGTTGCAGTAAGGTCTGTAGATGCGTACAAAGGTTTCAGATTTTTCAGATGCCACGTGGCGGTGCCACCGTTTTTCTTTCGTGTTTTCTTAGATCATTTCCGGCGAAAAGCTCCCAGAGTATGTAATTTGAAATGCTAAGACTATGCTCTAAAGTTGCAGTAGAGTCTGTAGATGTGCACGAAGGTTTCGGATTTTTGGGGTGCCACCGTTGCCACTTTCATGTTTTCTTAGGCCGTTTCCGGCGAAAGGCTCCCAGGGTACATTATGTAATTCGAAACGCTAAAACCATGCCCAAATGTTGCAGTGGAGTCTGTAGGTGCGCACGAAGCTATGTCACCTGTGCCACTCAATATGATTTTAGTGTGTCATATAATACATTTCATCTTTGTATCAAGCATTCATACAAAGTCAAGGATGCAAATGCGGGGATACACTATAGTGTGCTTTGCACACAAGTGACACCATCTAGTTATATATATTTGTGTTAAATAAAATTACCCCAAAGACAAAAAAATAAAAATATAAAGTCGGCCTTCCACAGGTTTTACCCGGTATTCCATTTTGGGTTCTCCATCCCAACCCGTGTATTAAATTGGGCCGCCCAATTACAAAATGTGGTTTGGGTTGGGGTAGTTAATTATAATAATTAAATTTTGAATTCTCATAGGTTCTTTCTTTTCCGGTTCTGTCTAGGCAGGTGTCGCAGGCGTTCGGCCATGTAGACGACTCCATATTCAACCTCACGAGTACAAGGGAAAAAGGCGGTTTCTTAACTACATCTTCCATAAACATACCATTTCGTGGACCACGTTCATTTAAAACGGTCGGAGAAGATGTTCAGAGAGCTCCTCTGCGTTTGGATGAGAAGTCCGGGGATCTAGATGTATCCTCACATGCATCATTCGCTATTTGCTCAGACACAGTTGAAACGGCACTTTCATCAAGTTGAGCGAATTTGGACGCAATGTCTTACGCAGATCACCATACGAGAGCTATGGCGCAACGTCCCAATGTGAAGGAATTTGCGGACGTTCGTACCTCTCTTAGAGTTCTTTCCATGGCAATTAAGTACAGTTAAAACTAGAAGTCCTGTCATGAAATGCGCACAAATAGCACGTTGATATGCGCGTTAATGTACGCGTTATGGCCCAAGTAAAGCTATCAAATTTTGTACATATGGCCTGTGCACAAGCAATGTTTCAGCCAATGGACCTCCGGGTAACCCGGAGGTCCATTGGCAGAAACATTGCATGTGTTTGCTATGAGTAACCAAGAGAGCCTGCCGTGCTTTGGATGCCATTCGATATGGCAATTGCGCGCAATTCCAACGCGCAATTTAGCCTAGATAAGCGCACTATTCGTGACAGGACTTCTAGTTTTAACTGTATACCACGTATAACTCCGCCCTAACAGTGGCTAATCTGGAGTTAATCAGACGTGATGCTGCCATTGTGACGTCATCACTTATAGATGACACGGTGAAAAGCTCTCTCCGGGTCGCTCCGGTCTCCGGACATACTATTTTTGACGACAAGCTTTCGTTAGGCTATGAACAGGCTACTAAGAAAACGCCAATTGCTCTGCTATTGAAGTCGGCGTCTCAACAACCCGCTTCAGCAGGCAAGAGTAAAAGAGGACGTTCCAGATCTAAAACATTTAAAGGATACAAGAAACCCTCTCACAATTACTCTGGAGGTCGTCAATATAGCGACGCGAGAAAGGAGCGGAGGTCTGATCGGTCAGACGCACCTGTGCCAACGGGACGAGGTTCTTCGCGAGGAGGACGTAGTTTCTCCCCCTTAAGCCTCGCAGGTCATACATGTGATGTTCAAAACCTCTGTTGCTTGCCAGTTGGCGGTAGGAGGTTATCAAACTTCGCGAGAAACTGGATAGCAATCTCGAAAGATCGGTGGGTGAGAAGTGTGTAGTCTCAGACGGCCTACGGCTATCATTCCGAGCGAAACTCCCTCTAACAAGATGTAAAACAAAGGGTTCAGGTTTTGGGCAGATCTTCAGTGGTTAACTCAGGAGTTCCGCTGCAACTGCCGGATCCGGCTTTCACGATTATGACGGATGCAAGTCAGACGGGTTGGGGCACGACCCTAAGTCACGCAGACTTGAAGTGTCAGGGTCTTTGGGACCCTCGGTTCCTAGAGAAGCACATAAACATCAGAGAGATGATGTCAGTATGGCTAGCTCTTCAACATTAGATTCACATTATAGCGAGCGTCCATGTTCAGATTTTATCCGACAATTCGACAGTAGTAGCTTACATCAGGAACCAAGGCGGCACTCATTCAATTCCATTATGCGAATTAATGGAGAAGATTCTCCTACCCGTCATGAATCATCATGTCTATCTTTATGTCTGTCATTTTCCGGGGCGTCTGAATGTACTAGCAGACTCGCTCTCTCGGAAACGTCGCCTGTTGCCATCGGAGTGGACTCTCAACAAGCGAATATTCAGGCAGATTTGCTACCACTTGGATCATCACATGATAGATCTGTTTGCGACACACCTGAACAATCAGTTACCGACGTTCGTGTCGCCATGCCCAGATCATCGAGCGTACGCAGTAGACGCTCTGTCGATCTCAATGGACTGAATGATAGGATATGCGTATCATCCAACTCCGTTGATTCGGCAGATTCTGTTAAAGATCAAACAGTCTCGTTGCAAAATCCTGCTAGTAGCACCTCTGTCGTCACAAAAACCTTGGATCAATCTTTTCAGGTGTCTGGTATGGGACGTTCCCCGGAAGCTTCCTCCACGAGAGGATCTTCTTTATCGGGGGAAGTCACGCACACTGCATCACAACCCGGAAGGTCTCAACCTTCACGTATTTCCATTGTGCGGTCCTTCTTGCTTGGAAAACAGTTTACAGGACGCGCAGTGGACGCAATTTCTAACTGCAGGAGGTCCTCCTCTTCGTTGAACTACGCAGCAAAGTGGAGGGTTTTCTTCCGTTGGTGCCAGAATCAGTCGATAGGCGTTTATGATCTGTCCACACCAAATATTGCCAATTTCCTGGTCTACTTGTTTGACGATCTCAAACTGCAGCCCGTCACTATTAAGGGCTATGGGTCTATGTTATCAGACACTTACGCTCATCATGATAACTTGGCTATTGTATCAAATACTTCATTGTCCCAGCTGGTAAGAAATTTCTATATTAATAGACCTAGAACCCTCAGATTAATTCCTATATGGAATTTGGCTTGGGTTCTGTTGAAGCTCAAAGAAGCTCCGTTGGACGTTGTAGATATCAAATTCTTGACCTATAAAACGGCATTTCTCTTAGCCTTTGCATCTGCTAGAAGAGTCAATGAACTTCATGCTTTATCTGTTGATGAATCTCACTACCGTAGTGTGGGTAATATCTTTACCCTTACTACGGAAGTGGGATTTCTGACAAAGAATCAGATTCCAGACAAGCGGCGTGAGCCTATTATCATTAAGGCTCTGCTGTCCTTGGATAACCATAGACCTTTGCTGTGTTCAGTCAGGGCTATGCGCATTTATAAATGTCGATCGGATTTTATTAGAAAAGAAAGAGAACATTTCTTTCTTTCATTGATTCCTAACAGAAAGGATATTTCTGTTCATTCAATCGCTAGATGGATTCAGTTGGCAATACGAATTACCTATGGAAATCTATCTTCGGATCTGCGTTCGGTTAATAAGATATCAGCGCTCGATGTTAGAGCACTGTCCACTTCTTGGGCTTATTCTAACAGTATAGCCATTACTGATCCCATGAAGACTGCACCATGGACACAGCCCTCTTCATTTTACAAGGTTTACCTGAGAATTTTAGATCTTTAGGTCCTCTTTCTGTTGCTCAGAATGTCGTCCATTAATGGTTACATCTATAGTTATTTGGACAGTCCATTCCAGCATTGACGCTGTTCCGCTGCCCTCTTCGTTCTGAGGACATGTACCTCAGAACAAGGGGAGGGGGGGGGGGGGCAGGGACGGTTTTCTCCCTTATGATCATCTGGCCTTATAGTGAAAACCAAGGGAAGACCTCCTCCGGTATCAGTAGTCCTGAGTCGGTGCTGGGATGGTTTTAATGTATAGTTCGGTGTGAAGCAATAACTATGTCTCATTTATGAACTGTTTTTAAAGTGCAGCTCACTGTGAAGCATTTGTATATGTCGCCTTTCAAACAGGCGTTAATATACAATCCCTGGACACTTTTAAATGAGTATAAAGAGTCTCATTCTCTGGACTATCTTTATATATTGGTTTTCCTTCACCGATTAGCATAACGGGTTATGCTGGCATTAATGCCTTCCTCTTTTCTCGTAAAGGAGAAAGACATATATAATATCTTCTCCTATTCTTCTGTAGGAGATATCCGTTACTGAAGTAATTGAGAGATTGGATTTTCCTTTTTATGTCCTAGGTCCTCCAGCCTTTTTACGATTCAGCTAGTCTGGGCCATTGGTTGTATGAAAATATTATAAATTTTCAGTAATTTGTATATTGTTTATACTTACCAATGGCCCTCCCATGAGTGGGCACTCATACCTCCCCGCCGTTTATACCATCTAACAGGCAATCTGTAGAAAGAATGATGGTTGGCGCCAATTTTGGTGTCTTCCTGGATACTGCACATGCACAGATCCAAAAAGTATGGAGGACCAGATAGGGCATCAATTTTTCGGTTTTGCATGCAAATTTTGGGGATTGGGGGGCAAAATTTGTGTTTGACCCTGGATTAATTTTAGAGTTAGCACTAACTAGTCTGGGCCATTGGTAAGTATACAAAATGTACAATTTACATAAAATTTGTAGTTTTTCCCTATGGAAGTGAAGCAGTGCTTGTTTACTATGCTTAACATGCTCTGTTTTACTTGTAAAATAGGATCCGAACACCAGTGCTTGGGGTGGAAGTCCTCTAAAATGGGCAACATGGGTACAAACGATTGACTAAACTTGACTTTACCTCCATGTTGTGGTAATGATTAGCCATTGTGCAAAAGTATGTGACCTTAAACACCAATAAATAAATAAATTTCAATTCAAACATAATATGAAGCACACCCGTAGAACATGAAGTTTTAAATTGAGATACATGCTCTTCTGAACAAAATCCAAATATGGGCTTCCAGCACTCACCCAGCTAATACATGACATGACTTGGGAAGTCTGACAGTTGCTCGCCTTTGCTCGGTGTTTCGTTTTGGGTACTCCAGTTTCCTAAACCCATAAAAATGTCTGACACGAGGTGATCCTGGCTGTCAAACGTGTCGTTAAACTTCAGTAAATAATTACATGACATGACTACCAGACAGCACATAAAAAAATCTTAAGCCCCACAAAATAGATCTTCAGTTTCTCATACCAATTTGTGTTGTTATATTACATGTGTGATGGTGCTTTTAATAAATTTTATTTTGTATTATTGTAATTATTTCTTTGCCATCAGAAGTTCATGTTCTTAGTTTGTTTTATGTTTTATGCCATCGGCAATTCAATTTCCCATTTGATTTCCGACTCAAAAAAGTCACATGTCGTCTCATGGTATACTGGCCCACTTTTGCGAGAAGTTTGAAAGTGAGCCAGTATTGCAGGGGTTTGGGACTTAGGAAATTTCTCAAGAAAATAAGCTCGAAAATTGCAAGAAATGAAGTGGGCCAGAATTGAATTTTTACTGGGCTAGAGCACTCTTTTATCCAGTGGCGTAGATAAAGGGGGGAGGCGAATTTATGCCTAATAACATTAAAATGCTGGCTTTGGGGATAAAAACATGCCATTTTGGGTAAATTTGGGGTAAAAAATACCAATTTTCAGCACATTTGCAG